>NC_051170.1:137091945-137386433 GCF_013339725.1 Rhipicephalus microplus
AGAAAGCTTTTGAATGGTAGCAGGGCAGGATCAATACATAGATGGTGCAGAAAAATGTAACATTCACCTTCGAGTCGTTTTCGAACACGAGTCAATATGGTTGCCATGGACTTCCAAGGTTTGCCTCAAATAACATTTGATATCAAGACGTGCGGCTCGCTTCTCTTCGAACTCGGTTTGACATCCTATCTGTGCAGACATTCCTGAAGATGCATCGCCACTGAGAAGGCCACCGGATATTTTTGTTAATCAATGGACACAATTTTTTGACCATCAGTGGTCAAGGTTACGGTGTCCCCAAGTCATTTCCGCGCAGAAACAATCGGAAATATTACTAGTGCCATAAGCAGATATGTACTAATAATAGAATGTGACGATATGTTCCCAAGTAGGCATACATTTTGCCAGCAGATACTTAATTTGCATTTCGGAAGACCATTTGTCTTGCTTAGAAACGGCCTCAGAGATAGCAACTGATGTTTGAGCTGGTGATGAAAAGGCAGGGGTGAGAATTGCGTCGTAATATTCAGATAGGTCTTTTGCAATTCGCTTACCCAACTTTATAGAATATTTAATCATGCTGAATTACTTGTTATTATTTCAGTTTATGAATATTACCACAATAAATCTCAGAAGACGTCATTCTGACAGAGAGCCTATTTGTCTGTTCCTCAATAAATGCACTAATTTATTTAAAATCTTTAGAAGTATTTTATCCCCTCATTTGGTGCGGGCACCCGGCGACAAAGGCATATCTCAATGAGCATGCGGATGCACTCACCCTTACATCACATGATTGTTCTAGAAATTGTATGTTACAGGCATTGGCGTGTGTATATGCAATGCCAATTGAAAAGTTTATCACGTGAGACATGACGATAGTTATAGCGCGTGAACACAACAACGACAAGTGTTCTGTTCTCTCGCTATAACTATCGTCGTGTCATACCAACTAGCCAAAACCAACACACTTCTAAGTTACACGTCAGACAATTTCGCAAAGTCTACGTTTTCAGCTTCAGAGTTCCGTCACCTCGATTGTTGGAAAAATCGATGGTTCTCCTCCAGAAGGGTGGCGATTTCCGTTACCTGAATGTGATGCCGAGTCCCCCCCCTCCTCAATCTTTGCCTACAGAGTATTTAAACATATTTTAACTCAGTGCATGGGTATGAGGAGTTAAAATATGGTTAATTACTGTCCCCAAGGAGCCGAGCTCTCAGTTCCTTTACATACGCTGTTCCGGTCTGGCGCAGTCACCTTTATGCCTCTATTGCAATGAAAGTGAATTCCTGGTTCATCTTTCTTTTTATTGCGATAGAAATTATATGGGTGCCCCCATATAGATTTTGCTGCTGGAGTCAGCAGCGAGGCCGGCGTTGCCACTGTTCATCATATACGTATCGATATATATGAAAATGCAACAAAGGAAATAATGCTGAAAAAGACTCGGGCATGATTATTTGAACGTCCTACTTTTCGTTCGTTAGCGCGTGGAATTAACCACTAAACCACGAAGGAGCTGTTTTTGCTTTATTGCAGTTCTTCAAGTTTCAACAGAAGCAATTTCCTACAATTTTTTCATGTGAGATAGTGATTCCAAGCGCGGCACCCAGTCGGGCATATTGTTTCGCATTTCTTTCAGTTAGAGAAATGAAGTTAAGGACTCTTGCAATTATTCTGTAACCCGTCGAGCATCGACATCAGCATAACGTACAGCCATGCGCGCTTTCCAAACACTATGCAGAGCCAATAGGATGACGATGTTGTACATAAATCCATGCTCATTATCCATGCAGGGTACCGTTTTTTCTGTGCGTCCAGCGGGAAACCTTTCTTTAATGTCCTTTGTTAAAGAGGAACACCACGTCTCAACAATCAAGGAAAACGTGCTCCATTGTTTCGGGCTTCCGGCACAAAAAGCAGTGATCACCCCACAGAACGAATAAACCTTTGTCAGACATCCACGTCTTAACTGGAAACACACCGGCATGAAGCTTGAGGGTGAATGTATGATCCCCTAGATACACAGACATGCGTTTAACGCGCCAGCCGTATTAGAGCGCGTTAATGTCGGTACCGTAATATTTGAAGTCTTTAAAAGAGCACTAGCTGACCACAAATTTCAAGATCGAGATGTGCCCATCATTCGATCGCTCGGTATGCATAGGTCTTCTTGCCCGAATTTGAACGGCATCCGTCGCGTGGAAGCTATTTTAATTCGATGTCAAACAGCGTAGAAAAGCTAATAAGAAAAAAAATGAAAAATAGACTGCCCTGCGACATCGACACTAGTGCTACGTGTTCGGTGTGATACATTCCGCAAATACCATCCTGAGTGACGATGCCCTAGTGGCGATGACGTGTACGATACGAGTGTTCTTATCGTGGCGCCGACTAGCGCCGAAGTGCAGAAACGCACTCGCTCGTCCACGGCCGGGCTAGGGCCGAGCTAGCGCGCGCAGGTTCAGTTTAGCCCAGTCGTGGCTCGTCACGTCTGATCTTCATCGCACCAGTTTGAATAATTTCGTAAAATTATCAAGATAAAAACCACCTTTAAAAGAATGGCGAACGAAAAGAGCATGATTAAACGTGTGCTTCTCTGTCAGCATTTCGGGGAATCGTTGTGAGTTGCCATCGTCTAGTTCGAAGCACGGAAAAAGCGCAATGAGGGTGCCTTTTCATATCACGTATGTGTTACACATCAACACGACCACAAGCTATCAAAAGGTGAAGAGGGCATAGTCAGATATCATCGCTAACAAGTAACATGCAAGTATCGTTGAATTTTAGTTCATCTGTAGACTTTGCGTCCACGTAGAAGTGGTCATACCGTGTCAACCGCGAGAGGCTGGATAGGCGGGGTCATCTGGAGGTGCAAAAAAGAACAGGAAAGAAGCAGGAAACGTATTCTATTTCTCCACTTATGCTCATTCGTGATAGCTATAAAGCATTGACCCCTATGCGTATATCTGAATGCTTTGCACGCCAAAACACAACATTATAGCTGAGACACACGAGCGAACATGGCTGAAGAGTGCATATTCGGGCACCTCTGCAGTGCTGCTTGGAACGGCATCCATTTCAGAATCACTGTCCTGCAAAAAATCAATCGAAGCAAAAATAGTTCACGAAGTTGCAAATCGCGGGGATTCCAAGCTCCAGACTATCGTATTGAACCCGAGTCGACACTTTGTACGGCGACGACAGCAATGCAGGTGACAAGGCATGACTGAATGTGTCCACCTAGCAGTCGAAATGTTGGCGGAGCAGCTGAGCCTGACGTCTCTTTTTTCTGTGGAGCTGTGGCGTGATCTGGAAGTGAGCGCGAGGTGGCGCCACTGCTGGTGCTCCCAGCGCTAAAAATTGCGATATTGCCGGCCGTTTATGAATAGTGCTAGATCCCAGTAATATGAATCAATTAAGCGATAGTTATTCATCCCTCAGTTGTGTTTTAGGTCGCGAATAGCATCTACGGGGTCTATTGCTACTCGCTGACGCAAAAACCTTGGCATGAGTAAATTTGATGCCAGTGCTCCTTTAATATAGCATACACTGGATGTACCACTCCTCTGATTGTTAACAAAGGGTTAAATAAATGGATAGAGCTGCAGCAATTCGTTCTTTCTCCTCTCCTTTTTTTGCCGTTACATTGAAAGCTTCTGCCTAAGTGTAATACGCAGCAACATTAGTAAACAGTTCCAGCTTAATTCATGTTAAGTCCTTCTGCTGGCTTGCGCGGACGACATAGCTATCGTTTGTACAAACCTTAAAGGTATCGCAGAGAGAGTTAACATACGCAAACGATCTTGTGGGGTTAGTGGCAGTGCAGTTAACTCGAACAAGTGTCTCGGTTTTCGGCATGGAAATTGGGCACTGTCACCAAACTATTTCTCGAAAGTTCAATAGGTGATAACGCCCATCAAATATGGGGCGTACCTTTAGAAAACTACAGTGATAATGATCCTTACTGGCACGGACACGAAGTTAAAATCTGGGAAAAGGTAGAAAAAGTGCAAGGGTAAGAATTAATGCATTTTTGCTCACACAACCATTTGCAACCTGTTCTTCACTGCCAAGTTGCGGTATGTTTTCCAAGTATTGCACTGCTCTCGAATGAATGTGCAGAAGTTTCATCGTATTTTTGCCATCTTTATATGAGGTTCCACGTGGGAAAAAAAAAGCCGGACGAACCTGTTTCCACGTGTGCAATATCGTGGTCTGAGTTTGTAGCACCTGTTTCTGCGACAGACTGTAAACTGTTTCTTGTACATCCGCGATGCTCAGGACCCTTTTTTTTTTTTTTGCGCACTGTCTGCCAAATGCTATTGCCTAGCGCTTTGACCGAGTTTGTTGTGTCTTCTGTTAGATTGAAAGGTAAGACACAAGGCCATACTTTATGGAAATCATCGATTCCTTTCGCTTCATGAAGGCACAGTTAAATATTTAGGCACAGTGTCCCGTAAAACATTGTATAAACATTTATGCTAAGTAGGGTTTCCAGTTTCACTGTGCCACACTCGGTACTCTGGTGGAACGTGGAGCTCCAAGCCACGAGGGAGTACCTCCTTGAACGTTGAAACGGCAAGCTATTTATATCTACCACTTAGTGCCGGCGGTGCCCATCTCGGGGGAAATGACGTTGTTTCAGCCCTGCGAGCAAGATGGCGCCATATGCGCGCGTCACCATATCGTCATGACGCGGCAACGTGAGCTCATGCATATCCCACGCGTACTTCGCCCCTCATAAACGAGGGGGAGACGCTCACGTGTGGGTGCGCTTATCTCGTGGTGGCGAATATCGCAGGATATGTGCTTTCACCGGAAGGATCACGTTAATTTGCCGGGCGCGCAAAGATTAGTTCGGTCTCTGGACACCTCCCGTTTGCGAAATAAGTGCGCTTCTCAAACACTGCGAAATAACAACTGGGACACTTGTTAGTTCGCACTCAAATCTGTACCTGGGATTATGTTTTGCCAGTCGTATTTGTTTAGAGAGCGCGTTAAGCGTCAAGCTGTGAAGGTTATTAATAGCTCTCATCCGTTGTGTGTTCTATTCGTAAGTCATTTGTGCGTGAGCAGCGCGCTGCACGTTTCGATGGGCTTGCCATTCTCAGCGTTACATTCAAAGTTGTTGCTATTGAATTCCTTGCTTTGCCCTTCCGGTGAAATTGTGACTTGCTTAATCGGTACACATTATTACAAATCAGAAAAAGTGCTTACAGATGAACCGCATTGAAAGATGGTATTAAATTTATCACTACCGGTGTTTTTTTTCCTTTGGGGCTACCATGATAAGTTTTAGCTACAGGGCCATTTACGAGGTTGTACGCGATATGCTACATGAGACAGTTTGACAGTATGAACAAACTCTTTTGTCTAGTGTCACGGGGTCATGAAGTGAATGCATGTAGCAGACTGTAATTACAGGATAAAAATGTTTGTTCGGTTGAACTTCTGGTGCCTAAACCGAAGGTCAAATTACAGCGATGCCCACTGGCATATATAGCGGTGAACAGAGCATCGGTCGTCGATCAAATGGCAAGTGGTGAGGCGCGTTGGCATTTATACACGTGCCATCGAATATTCTAGCGTTATCGTTAGCGTCGGCGTAGGTTCCAAACCAGACTAATCTGTAATGTTCGCGAAGTAGACGTAATCTTAACAAAGCGATCTACTGCAGTCTGCGATTTGTGCTGAGAATCACTGATACGAAAAGGAGCGATAACAAAACTTGAGGATGGAATGTGGCATTGCCCCCTTCTGAAGAAGGCATTGTCCCATCGCTTTAACAAAATAAGAAAGCCAGGTTCGCGTCATTCAAAGGCCGCAGGTTTGGATCGTGCCCACGGCAAGTTATCTTTTCACCAACTTTTCTTCATATTTACAATACAATTTGGTCTAATATCTTCCCCTATACTTTCCTTGCAATTATTGTCTGTTAGATCTCATTATGTTGTGTAAAAACACGGAAAAGCGAGCCCTTAGGTATACACTTCTTTCCTTAGTCATTAACGAGGGTCTCGTACTGGCGGACTTTGTGCATTTAGGTTGTATACGAGGGACTATTGGTCAGCTACCCACTCGTAACAAGTTCACGTGCTACGTGACGCCAAACAGGCTCAAAAGAGTGTGCTGCACTCGCCGCCATGGCTACTGGTGGCGCTGACTGACACTTGTGGGGGTGCTGACACCCCCCCCCCCCCCCCTGTAAAGTTGTCTGCGCCGCGTGGCACGCGTCTCTCGCCCCAAGGCTTTATTTTGGTGGTGACCACCGCCGGGCGATAGATGGCGTTGTGTTTGCTTTGAGTACCACTGTTGGTAGAGTGGTAGCGCCGGCGGTGGGCCCTGGCGGAAGGCAGGCCTTGGTGTTGGGCGAGAGTGGAGCGAGCCTCTTCTGCGCGTGGCAGCGACCGCGAACAGTTGTCGGTAGCGTGGGTCCCCGGTGCTTGGCACCGCGGGCTTCGCGCCGGCGTCCCACGCGGAAAGTCAGGCGTTGGCGACGCTGCCTTAGGTATGTGTTGGTGTGTTGGGTGTGCTAGTGTGTGTTTATCATGTTATTGTGTGTTTAGTGTGTCACTGCGTTATGTTTTTGTATGGTAGCGTGTTAATTAAAACTGATGTAACATTCGGCGGGCGATATCGTCGTCTAAATTAGTTAATAAATGTATGTATGTTGTGTGCTTTGTACCGACCGCGTCTGCTGTGTCCGCTCACTCCAAGAGCGTGGCGTTGCGAGGCGCTCGTTCGCCTCGCCACGCTAGCGTCGGTGGTGTGCTTTGTTGAGAAGCGAGGAGATTGGTTTTGTAACGTGTTTGAATTTGTCGGCAGGTTGACTTTCTATTTATTTTTTTTTGCTCGCAAATGTTGTTATTTTGTTGTTGTTGTTGTTAGTTTTCAAAAATGTTGTTGAATTAGAACGAGAGCCATGCGGTCCGCATCCTGGGGTGAGCAAGGCCTAGAGCACGTGGTTTGTAGGCCAGGCCCGAAGCGAGTGAGTACGGAAGCCTCGTGGGTGGTCCGTTTTTCTGTAAATAGCTTCTTCTATATCTTTGGGCTCAGGGAGCCGGGCGTCGTTGCGGTCTGGTATTGCGGCTCGACGCCGAGGCGTCGTGACACCGCCCGGGGCGGTGGACGCCGATCGCTCGGTAAGCTGCTGTGTGCGGCGAGGGATAGGGCCACCTCACAGAATGGACGTCTCCTCGCGGCTGCCTCTTCTGTGCCTAGGCTGGGTGCTGGGTGGATGCCGGTTGTTGCCGAGCGACTCATTAGGCCAAAGGCTCTGCGAAGCCGCCTGCCGCACGTGGCACAGCTAGGTGGATCGTGGCGTTGAGGCGTTGCGCTCTGCTTTCCTCACTTTTTTTTTCTTGTGAGCATGAGTTAGGAAAAGTGATTTTTGTTTTATTTTGATGGGCGTCTCGGCCGCCACCGATGTATTAGCTAGCAGTACTGACCAACGTACCACGTGGACGAAACGCTTCAAGCTCCCTTCCCGAAGACCTGCTCGATTGTTTTTTTTTCAAGATTTTTTGTTATTGTTATTGATGTATTCAGCGGGAGGGATGTCATCACGGCCGGCTGTCCTGCACATCGTCAGCGTCGCTGGCCAGGAATGCCATCGTGAGGTCGGGCGATGGAGATGCCCTGGACCTGCACAACAGCCTGCAGTCCGGCGCCCTCGCGAGTGCTGGTCGCAACTGGAAAACGTGTCGGCGCTAGCGACGGATCGTCGCGCCGACGGCAACGTTGCTGTTGCGGGGCCAGTACTGAGGTGAAGTCTAGCCGGACAATGCAGCAGTGTCGACCAGCGGCGGTGTCGTGGTGCAAGGACATTATGGTCGTGCGATATCATTTTTTTGTTAAAGCTTGTGCAGCTAATTTTTGATTTCGGGATATGGTTTGATTTAAGGTTGGGGGAATGTGGGGGTACTGACACCCCCCTGTAAAGTTGTCTGCGCCACGTGGCGCACGTCTCTCGCCCCAAGGCTTTATTTTGGTGGTGACCACCGCCGGGCGATAGATAGCGTTGTGCTTGCTTTGAGTACCACTGTTGGTAGAGTGGTAGCGCCGGCGGTGGCCCCTGGCGGAAGGCAGGCCTTGGTGGTGGGCGACAGTGAAGTGAGCCTCTTCTGCGCGTGGCGGCGGCCGCGAACGGTTGTCTGTAGCGTGAGTCCCCGGTGCTCGGCACCGTGGGCTTTGCGCCGGGGTCCACCGTGGAAAGTCACGCGTTGGCGACGCCGCCTTGGGTATGTGTTAGTGTGTTGGGTGTGTTAGTGTGTGTTCGTCATGTTATTTTGTGTTTAGTGTGCAACGGGGTTTATTTGAAGAGCAGAACGCAGAAAGCGAAGCAGTCAGTAGCGTCCGGCCAAGTGCAGCAAGCACGAGCTTATGCTGATGGCGATGCCCCTGATGCACCGAGAAATGCCGCTGGAGCTCCTCTTCATCACTACAATCACCTTCCGCACAAAAAGACGCCATCCTGGCGGATTAGGGAGAAGAAACGACTAATGGGTCGTAATATGGCTTGAGACGAGAGACGGGGACAGTGTCGCGGCCGCGGTAGCGTAGGTCTGTGGATGGGATGATGGGCTCCACGAAATAGTTGACGAGTGACGTTTGCTCTACAACGCGGTATGGCACGATGTATTCGGGAAGAAGTTTTGCGGAGCGGCCAGGCGGGGTAGCAGGTGCACGAAGCCATACCAATGAACCAGGTGGAAAGCTTGGAGACGAACGGTCCCCAGTCTGGCGGGATTGCTGCTGCCACTGGTCCTCGGTAGAAAAAGAGCGGACAAGCTGGCGGCATTCTTCAGCATGTCGGGCAGCTTCGGGCAGAGTTGTACTTTCGGACTCATAAGGTTTATATGGAAGAATAGTGTCTACTGTATTTGAAGGTTCTCGTCCGTACAGAAGAAAGTATGGCGAAAACCCAGTAGTAGCTTGTACGGCAGGAATATACGCGTAGGTGACGAACGGGAGAACTTGGTCCCAATTTGAATGATCAGAGGCGACGTACATCGACAGCATACTGCCAAGAGTACGGTTGAAGCGCTCCGTCATGCCATTCGTTTGAGGGTGGTACGCTGTACTTGTGCGGTGCACGATTCGACATTCGTTGAGTAATGCCTTCAAGGCGTCAGAAAGGAAGGCACAGCCTCTGTCACTAAAGAGCTCGCGAGGGACACCATGACGTCGAATGAAACGTTGCAACAGGAACGTTCCAACGTCACGAGCTGTGGCAGTCGGCAGCGTGGCTGTTTCGGCATAGCGTGTCAGATGGTCTATCGCAACAATAATCCAGCGATTACCAGCTAGAGTTGATAGTAGTGGTCCGTAAATGTCAATGCCGACGCGATCAAAAGGTCGACTAGGACAAGGAAGAGGTTGTGACGGGTAGACATGCCCAGGAGGTAACTTTTGTCATTGGCACTGAACACACGAGCGAATGACTTTCCGCACGTAGTTATACATGCCACGCCAATAAAATCTGAGTCGAAGCCTAGCGTATGTCTTGAAGAGGCCTGCGTGGGCGCACTGTGGGTCCGCGTGAAAAGCTTCGCTGATAGCAGCTCGAAGATGGCGGGGTATCACAAGGAGACACTTGAGACCACCAGAAAGGTAGTTGCGTCGATAAAGAAGATCATCCCTTAGACAAAAGTTGCATGCCTGGCGGCGGAGAGCGCCAGACGGCGAAGGAGTGAGAGGATCAAAAAGAATGCTTATGAGGCCACTGATCCAGGGATCCTTTCGTTGTTGCACCGTCATGTTGCGCAAGGCGGATGATGCAAGTGCAGGCTCGAGTGAAGAGAGGCAACCACCTTCATCCGATATGGGTGAGCGAGAAAGGGTGTCGGCGTCCGTGTGCTTACGACCAGATCTGTAAATAACGTGGATGTCGTATTCCTGAAGTTTCAGCGTCCAGCGAGCAAGTCATCCGGAAGGGTCTTTAAGGGTGGATAGCCAACAAAGGGCGTGGTGGTCAGTGGCGACGTCGAATGCGTGACCATACAGGTAGGGGCGAAATTTTCCAAGGGCCCAAATAATAGCTAAACACTCTTTCTCGGTCATGGAGTAGTTAGCCTCGGCTTCCGTCAAAGTTCGGCTTGCGTAGGCGACGACATATTCATGAAACCCTGCCTCTCGTTGCGCGAGCACAGAGCCAAGTCCAACACCGCTGGCATCAGTATGAACCTCCGTGGGAGCGGCAGGATCGTAGTGGCGGAGGATCGGTGGTGAAGTCAGCAGGTGGCGTAATTTGGTGAATGCATCGTCGCATGCTGGTGACCAGGTGGAAAGGTCCTTGTCGCCGCTAAGAAGGTCCGTAAGGGGTGCACATACGGAAGCGAAATTTCTAATAAAGCGTGGGAAGTATGACGACAAGCCGACAAACTTTCTAAGTTCCTTCAAGTTCTTTGGCTTCGGAAAATCGTCGACTGCTCGAAGCTTGGCGGGGTCGGGAAGTATTCCGTCCCGCGATACGACGTGGCCAAGAATGGTGAGCTACCGGGCACCAAGACGACTCTTCTTGAGGTTGAGTTGAAGGCCGGCGTCGGTGAGACGTGTGAGGACGATCGAGATGATTTAAATGGGTGCCGAAATCGGTGGAAAAGACAACTACGTCATCGAGGTAGCATAAACATGTGTTCCACTTGAGGCCTCGTAAAGTAGTGTCCATCATTCTTTCAAAGGTGGCTGGAGCGTTACAAAGGCCGAAAGGCATAACGGTAAACTCGTATAATCCATCAGGTGTAACAAATGCTGTTTTCGGTCGGTCAGATGCTTCCATAGGAACTTGCCAGTATCCAGACCGTAAATCCAGCGAAGAGAAGTATTCTGCTCCCTGCAAACAGTCAAGGGCGTCGTCTATTCGCGGTAACGGGTAAACGTCTTTGCGGGTGATCTTGTTTAAACGTCGATAGTCCACACAGCACCGAATGGAGCCGTCCTTCTTCTTAACAAGAACGACCGGTGACGCCCAGGGACTGTTAGAAGGCTGTACTATACCCCGCTGGAGCATGTAAGCAACCTGGTCATCAATAACATGGCGCTCCGACGCTGAGACTCGGTAGGGGCGCTGCCGTAGAGGCGTATGGCTTCCTGTGTCAATCTTGTGAGATATGTTCGATGTGCGACTGAGGCCAGAAGCGTGGCTGTCAAAAGAAGTACGAAACTTTTGCAGCAGGTTCACTAACTGGATTCGTTCTGAAGAAGACGTTGCGACATCGATGGAGCAGTGGAAAGCGTCAAGGAGTGACTGGTCAACGACAGAGTCAGAAATGAGTGCGCTGAGGTCCGTAGAAAGTAAACTAGATGGAGCGTCAAAAATGCGACGGGCGTCGATCGGATGCACGTGACCGAGACATTCACCATAGAATAAAGGTAAAGGCCCTTCTAGCGTATTGTACACGAGCGTCTTCGTGACGCCATGGTGAAGAGTAAGGAGAGCAATGGGCAGTGTAGAACATTGGCGTTAATTGAACGGGGCACAGGGCGTAAATAAAACATCACCGTCGGAAATAGCGTCACACGACACAGTCACCAGCAGAGAAGAGCGCGGTGGTACGGTGGTGTCGTCGGAAACAAACAGTTTATAACACGGCAAGGAGGCCTCGACAGAGTCAACATCAGGAAGTGCAGATAGCTCAAGTTCAGCGCGACAGCAGTCAATGACGGCATTATTATTCACAAGCAAGTCCTAGCCGAGTATCATGTCCGGGGAACTCGAGGGCAGTACTACGAATTCGACGATATACACAATCCCTTCGATGACGCCTCGTGTGGTAAAGGCTGCGAGAGGTGTTACACTTTGTGCGTTAGCCGTTCTAAGAGAGAGGCCGGATAATGGCGCCAGAACTTTGTGGAGTTTGCGGCACAGGTTGATGGAAAGGACGGATAGAGCGGCTCCGGTGTCGACAAGCGCCATGACGACGATACCATCGACTGACACTTAAATGACGTTAGCTGGACAGAGGCGAGGGCTTGTGCATGGCGACGGGGACGCAGTTCGTGCCCTGGGGAACTGCGGCCGTTAGTTTTCCTGGTCGGTAGGTCCAGAACGGCGACGCATAGGGGAAAGCGAACGTCGACGTGGAGATGGGAATCGGCGGGCGGGCCATGTGGACGATCAGAAGAAAAGAAAGAGGAAGAAGGGCTTGAAGGCGTAGGAGAAAACTGAGGGTCGAAAGAGGGCATTCGTCGAACGCTCTGAGCAGCCTGGCGACGACGACAATGACGTGCCACGTGGCCAACATCACCACAAGCAAAACATATGGGACGGTTGTCGTAGGTCCACCATTGGTCGGAGTAGACTCCGACTTGTGGCTGGGGGGCAGAAAACTGCTGCCGAGGTGGTATCGGCATAGGCGGTGGTGAATAGGTCGGCGGCGAAAAGGGCGGCGGCGAATACATAGGCGCTGGCTGGAACGCAGGCTGTCGAGGTCGAGCAACGGCCTCGGCGTACGTGAGAGGTGCGGCGACTGGGGGCGGTTCACGGGCGGGAGGAAGAACTTGTGTGACCCGGTCTTGAATGAAGTCGCGGAGTGTATATGTCAATCTGCGTGGTTGATCGGGTACGCAGGACATCAAAGAGAGCTGACGAGCGACCTCAGCGCGGATAAACTCTTGGATCTTGGAGAGAAGAGGGGCATGGTCTTCTCCTATGCCGAGGGTGGAAAGGCTGGACGAAGAGTCGTCGAGCACCGAGGGACGTCGGGTGGAAAGAAGTTGCCTACGCAACTCGTCAAAACGCTGGCATAACTCGGTCAGTTCAAGGACAGTGCGAGTACTCTTAGAAAGCAACATTTGGAAAGCATCGTCCTCAATGCCCTTCATGATATGCTTGATCTTGAGCTCTTCGGACATCGACTCGTTGACTCGCTTGCAAAGGTCCAGAACGTCCTCAATATCGCTTGTGAAATTCTCACCAAGCTGCTGGGACCGAGTATGTAAGCGTTGTTCGGCACGGCGTTTGCGTACCTCAGGGCACCCGAAAACTTGTGTGAGGCTCGTTTTGAAGACCGACCATGTAGGAAGTTCCGCTTCGTGGTTTATAAACCACAGCTTGGCCACGTCCGACAGGTAGAAGGAGACGTAGGCCAACTTGGCGGCGTCATCCCATTTGTTGTGAGTACTCACTCGCTCGTACATAGAAATCCAGTCGTCAACGTCCTTGTCTTCTGTGCCTGAGAAAACAGGGGGATCTCGCAGACGCAGAAAACTAGCGCCGAGGACCGTAGGCGGTGCCGGTGGAGGACTAGGAGCTGCGCTTGCGTCGGTAGGCATAATGAATGGTAAAATGCGATTCCGAAGCTCCAGGGTGATCGAAACCCAGCAGACTCCGCCACTTGTAACGGGGTTTATTTGCAGAGCAGAACGCAGAAAGCGAAGCAGTCAGTTGCGTCCGGCCAAGCTCAGCAAGCACGAGCTTATGCTGATGGCGACGCCCGTGATGCGCCGAGAAATGCCGCTGAAGCTCCTCTTCTTCACTACAAGTGTGTCACTGCGTTATGTTGTTTGTATGGTAGCGTGTTAATTAAAACTGATAAAACATTCGGCGGGCGATATCGTTGTCTAAATTAGTTAATAAATGTATGTATGTTGTGCGCTTTGTACCGACCGCGTCTGCTGTGTCCGTTCACTCCAAGTGCGTGGCGTGGCGAGGCGCTCCTTCGCCTCGCCGAGACCCCACACACTCCCGCGTTTAATTCACATATAAAACCTATAAAATGGCTTGGGGCATAGCTGTCATGGTCGCTCAGTAGTAGAGCATCGAATGCGTCTTTCGAAGGTCACAGGTTCGAATCCTGCTCACGGCAAGTTATCTTTTCACCCACTTTTCTTCATATTTACATTACAAATTGGTCTAATATCTTTCCCTATACTTTCCTTGGCATTATTGTCTGTTAGATCTCATTATATATATATATATATATATATATATATATATATATATATATATATATATAGAGAGAGAGAGAGAGAGAGAGAGGACCGAAAATCCATCTCCACCACGTATGACGTTTGGGTTGAGACAGCTTTTATTCAGCCAAGGGCTCAACAGCGAACGGGCAGTCTGAGACTCAGCGCACACACACCCGATGATGATTGTAAAGATGAGGACAGGGACCCAGACGGATGATGATAATTAGGATATTGCATATATGAGAAGAAGCGCATAATGAATGCCCACACTAATTCCCCCCACATCGAAGCGGCCAACCTGGTCGTAGCAAGTCAATGTGGCAGAGAACGTGGCCTGAAGGGTTTCATGCGAGGCACGTGCACGATCTCTGTGGTGCATTGACGGTGGTCTGTTGGGACGACGAGTGGGGTCACACGATAATTAACGGGCGAAGTCTGCTCAATAGCTATGTAAGGCCTAATGAAATTTGGCTGAAACTTGTCGCACAGAATGCAGGTGTACGAATAGGTGTGAACAGGAGCACGTCGTCACCAGGTCGGAAGAGTACGAGGCGATGTGATGCGTCATAAATGACTTTTCTATCTCGTTGTCGCGCTTCCGTGTTGATGCGAGCACGATCGCGATACCAGGCTAGTCTTCAAATGTAGTCCTCGCTGGAAGACGGAGACGAGTTAACGTCACTGTTGAAAAAGGAAACGTCGAGGAAGAAAGTAGGGGAACGTTCATAAACGAGGTAGAACGGCGAATAACCGGTGGTGCGCTGAATGGCCGTGTTGTAAGCAAAGGTGAGGAATGGTAGGAGACGGTCCCAGTTTTTGTGATCTGGACTGATGTAGATGGCTATCATATCCGCAAGAGTACGGTGAAACCTCTCAGTGAGACCGCTGGTCTGAGGGTGGTTGCTTGAAGCTGTCTTGTGTGTTATTCCAGAGACGCGCAACACTTCATTTAACACTACTCACAGGAACACCCTTCCACGGTCTCTCAGCAATACACGAGAGGCTCCGTGGTGCATAATGATGGCGTGCAGAACGAAGTCGGCAACTTCCGAAGCAGAGGCAGTAGATACAGACGTTGTCTCCGCGTAGCGTGTCAAGTGGTCTACGGCTGTCACTATCCATCGTTTGCCAGTAGATGTGACGGGAAGAGGGCCGTAAATGTCAATACCTACAACCTCAAATGGCGTTGTGGGGCACGCGATCGGCTGTAGAGGCCCGGCCGGTGCAATTGTCTAGATTTTACGACGCTGGCACGGGACACAGGAACCGACTTAGCGCGCGATGCTAGTAGAAATACCGGGCCAGTAGAAGCGATTTCGAATGTGATCGTGAGTTTTTTGAATACCAAGATGTCCGGCAGTCAAGTCATCATGGGAGGCTTTAAGCACTTCAAGTCGAAGAGAGTGTGGTAACACGGTAACCCAGCGTTGACCATCAGGGTGGTAGACGTGACGGTACAAAACTCCATTCTCCAGCTTGAATCGCAGAGTTGACGACGATGCTACGCGTTAAGTGGATGGGAAGTTCCTGAGAGCTGGTCCATAATACGCCTACAGTACGGATCAGACAACTGGCAGGAGTGAAGTGTGCGCTTGTCGTCCGATAATAGCTGGTCTATTGAGGCGAGCGCAGGCGCTGCAGTAGATGTGACGGATGAACTTTGACCGATGCTGAGCTGGGTACTTGGCAGCGGGCAGCGCGAAAGGGCGTCGGCGTCTTGGTGTTTTCTACCTGACTTGTAAACGATATTGAAGTCATACTCCTGTAAACGTAGAATCCACCGACCTAAGCGTCCAGACAAGTTCTTCAACGTGGAAAACCAGCATAGGGCGTGGTGATCGGTAACGATCGTGATATGACGGCCGTGGAGGTAGGAACAGAACTTTTGCACTGCCCAGACCACAGCCAAGCACTCCTGCTCAGTTATGGTATAGTTCTTCTCGGTCGTGGTTAATACTCTACTGGCATACGCAACTACCCTCTCTTGTGAAGAAGTGTCGCGTTGGAGCAGAACGGCACCTATACCGCGGCCGCTAGCGGCCGTATGTAGGATGGTCGGTGGGGCCTCATCAAAGTGGCGGAGTACCGGTTCGGACGTGAGGGCACACTTCAACAGGTCGAATGCCGTTTGACATTCTCCCGACCACAGAAAGGACACGTCAGAAGCAAGAAGCTGGTGCAGTGGAGCCTCTATTGATGCGAAAAATGGGAGGCAAGACCAAGAAAACTTCGCAACTCCTTCGGCCTTTCGGGGCGCAGAAAGCGAAGCACCGCAGCAATTTTGTCCGGATTCAGCCAAATTCCATATTTGCTCACGACGTGGCCCAAAAGCGTGATAGCTTTTGTGGCAAAACTGCATTTTTTTGTGTTGAGTTGGAGACCAGCGGCGGCAAGGCACGTCAGAACGTCATCCAAACGTTGTCGGTGCTGAGGAAACGTTGACGATAAAATGACGATGTCGTCTAAGCAGCAGAGACAGGTCTTCCATTTAAGGCCACGCAGCACGGTATCGATCATGCGCTCAAATGTAGCGGGTGCGTCGCACAGCCCGAAAGGCACAACGTTGAATTCATAGAGCCTTTCGGGGGTTGCCGAATGCCGTTTTCTCTTTATCCTTTTCGTGCATAGATATTTGCCAGTATCCGGAACGCAGGTCGAGGCCGGAAAGGTATTTTGCGCCTTGTAGAGAATCAAGGGCGTCGTCGATGCGAGGCATTGGGTACAGATCCTTGCGAGCGATCTTGTTGAGTGCCCTGTAATCGACGCAAAACCGCACGGAGCCACCCTTCTTGCGAACCAGAACCACAGGCGACGACCAAGGGCTAGATAAAGGGCGAATTACCTCTCCTTTGAGCATGTCAACTACGTTTTCTTCGATGATTTTTCTCTCAGCAGGAGACACGCGGTACGGCTGGCAGCGTACAACAGATGTTACGACTGTGTGGATTCGATGCGTTATAGTAGTAGTGCGGCCCATCATAGAGGAGTAAACGTCGAAGAAACTTGCGTGTTTCTTTAACAAAGCAAGTAGCTGTTGCGTCTGCGAAGGTGTCAAGTCGTCGCTAATGGCTGCAGTAAAGGCGGAAAAAGAAGCAGGCTTACTCCTAGGGCTGTCGTTGGAGGAGACGGCATGAAGTGGCACGACGCACGCAGGCTCGGGATCCGTCACACAGGCCACCGTGGTGTTCTGGGGAACTAGAATTTTTTTTTCGGATGTTGTATTCACGGTGGTGACAAGTGCGGAACCATTAATAAACCTAACTACACCGGAAGCGAGAATGATGCCTTTACCGACGCAACTAAATGATGGTGAGACCACGACGTCACCATGGTCGATGTCCTAGGAGGTATTAGCTGCAATCCGCTCTTGACCTGGTGGTAATTCGATATCTTCCGCAGCTGTCAAACGAAGTGGTACCTGGGGGTCGTCGTTGAGCGTGCAGTCCGTGTCGGTGAGGTCGACGACGCGTTGGCCAGAGCAAACAGCCGCGGAGGCAGAAGAAAGAAAATTGCACCCAAAAATTAATTGGTGAGAGCAGTCAGTCAAGATGGCGAACTGAATGTGGTGCCGAATACCGTCAATACAAACGCGGGCTGTACAGAAAGCGGACGGGCGAATGGTATACCCCTGCGCAAAAACCAACGTGGGTCCATCGTAGGGGCAGGGTCATCACTTTTTTCAGACGTTGGCCTAAATCGACGCGCACAACGGAAAATGCCACACCCTTGCCCACCAGAGCATCCACGTATACTCCTTCCACTACCACCGAAATTATGTTGCACGGGCCTGATGGAGGAATATCAGTCCTAATTCGGAATGCAGTTTTTCCCCCAGAAACTGCATCACTTAGTTTTCCGAATGACTGGTAGTGACGAATGACGCAGGCCAAAGTGAGGAGGAGGAGCGGCGAAAGGGTGATGGTGAACGGCGTCTGGAGTTCCGACTGTTCTGAGGTGCCCTTGATACGAGCGGAGAGGGAGACCAGCGTATAAGTTGATGAATCACGTTGACCTTAAGAGTAAAAGTATCTCGTTCACGCATGTCGTAACCGCGGCGCTCGTCTTGCTGGCGCTTGCGGCAGAAACGAGAAATGTGGCCGCGATACCCACAGCAATAGCAAACTGGGCGAGATAAGCGCCAGAGGGAAGGGTAGAAACCATGCGGAGTACCTGAAGAGAGTGCGGTCAGGTGTGCAGAGGAAGGGTCAGGCGGGATCGAACGAAAGTTGAGGGGAGAAGCGGCAGCGACCGACGCGTACGATGACAGCGGCAACGTCGTCTTTACCTCGCTGGGAGGCATAGCAGCGACCTCCGCGTAGGTTCGAATGGGCTGAGACGAAGGTGACTGGACGTGAGCCGGAGAGTTCAGAGATGTCCGTTCCTCCCTGATAATGTCGCGTAATGCCACTCCAGTAGACTGTGGAGAACATGGTGGAGAAGGTGTGAAACCCATGTTCTGCAAATCTTCCCCTATTAGTTCTCTTAACAGGTCACAGAGAGGTCTGTTAGATTGTTCGCCTATGTCTGGTTGTAGACGAACCGAGTCCAGAGTATCGAGGCGTTGACATGTGTTACGACGTCGGCTATGGTAGCTGGGTTCTGATAAACCAGGGCATTGAAGGCAACAGGGCCTATACCCTTCAAAATGTGGCGTACTTTGTCGGACTCCGGCATAGATGAATTGGCCCGCCGGCAGAGCGCAAGAACGTCCTAGATGTACGACGTGTACGATTCACCGGAATGTGGTTGGCGAGTGTCGAGGGTTCTCTTTGCGACTGCGGACCGAATGGCCGGTGTGCCGAAAACGTGACGGAGCTGCTGCTCGAAGGTCACCCAGTCGGGTATGTCGATGATGTGGTTAAAGTACCACGTCTTCGCCCCACCGGTCAAGTAGAAAGAGACGTAACGGAGCTTCGCGCAATCATCCCAGCGATAACCAACACTCACGCGGCTGTACTCTTCAAGCCAGTCCTCCACGTCTTCGCCGCGACGACCAGCGAAGAGAGGGGGATCACGCTGGTGGCTGTGTACGTAAACAGGAGGCGCGGCTGAAGACAGTGGGGGAGAGATGGCAGCAGTTATGGTAGCAGCGGCGGCAGGCTCGTTATGTGACATGCTGCCAGACAGGGGGGCAATCGGTGGCCTGAACGCAGCTACAGGGAGTCGAGCGAGGTGCGAGAGGACCGAGGACCGATAATCTATCTCCACCACGTATGACGCCTGGGTTGACACAGCTTTTATTCAGCCGAGGGCTCTGCAGCGAACGGGCAGTCTGAGACTGAGCGCGCACACACCCGATGATGATTGTGAAGATGAGGACAGGGACCCAGATGGATGATGATGATTATGATAATGCATATATGAAAAGAAGCGCATAATGAATGCCCACAATATATATATATATATATATATATATATATATATATGGGATAGAAGTGCATACCTAAGGGCTAATTTTTCCGTGTTGTGACACAATATTAATGAGATCTAACAAGCAATAATGCCAAGGAATGTATAGGGGAAGTTATTAGAACAAATGGAATGTAAATAAGAAGAAAGAAAAGTGGGTGAAAAAATAAGCAGCCATGAGCAGGTATCGAACCTACGACCTTCGAATAACGCGTTTGATAGCACGATTTTCTGAACCTGTCAGCAACCCATTGCGCCAATTCATACACTGCACGCTCACGATACAACAGCGCATCAGGCACTACTACAGAGAGAAGACGCGCCTTGGTCGCCTCTTAGACTTGAAGAACGTTCATATAGTATCAGGATTGCTCGACGGTGTACCTGAGGAGATCGAAAGGTGCCTCGTTGGATTGACGCTCACCACCCCGGCCAAGTGGCTTGCTGCTGCACTTCAAGCGGAAGACTCTGTCCGCAGAGATGCTTCCCAACACTCGTCAAAGCGACAGCTCATGCATCGAGAGTCTCATTCTACGCCACCATGGATCCCTGCAGGATCGATTCGCACCCCTCAAAGTGAGTGCTGATATTGTGCATCCGCAGGTTTGCCGAATCAGTTTCACTGGCGCAATAAGTGCCCTCGTCTTGATATGGTGTCTGTTCTAACTGACAACCAGGAAAACGAAGAGGGTGGCCCAAAGCTTCATTAATACGTTTTGATGCTCTTGTGAACGGACACATGGTGAACGCAACTCTGGATACAGGAGCGACGATTACCTGTATCACGAAGTTGTGTGAAAAAAACTCAAGGTGCAGTTGCTCAAGGATCCATGCATTAGTGTCCAACAAGTCATCCCAACCACAAAAACTTAGGGCCACGTACACATACAGTTGGAAATATGGAAGATAAAACGGGCAGTCCAAGCACGCGTTCTGCCAGGTAAGACTGAATTCTTGCTTGGCCTGGACAACTCCTCCGTTTTCGACCTTTCACTAGATTTTAACACGATGACTTTATTTCAAGACAAGAAAGCTCTGCAAAATTTCTTTTAAACTCAAATGTGTGTCTTCAGCGCCGATACAACCTCACTCCAAGCCGTTGATATCATGCACCTTCCTCCATCGCAGTAAGTTACTTTGAAAGAGGGGCTTCACAGTTATGAGGATATTTTCTCAAAGTATCAGATGGACTTCGAACTTATCGCGGATGAACGACATTGCATTGCCCTCAGCAACAACGTCCCTATCCACAGACCACCGTATAGATGCTGCCCGGCAGACAAAAAGAAAATTTCAGGCAAGTGGACTTACTTCTCAAGCAAGGTGTAGTGCGTCCATCTTTTTCACCCTACGCGGCTCCCATCATCCTTGCAGAGAAAAAGGCGAAAGACGTACGCGTTTATGCATTGATTATCGAAAGCTTAACTCTGTCTCTGTGCCTGACTACCATTCTATCCCCCGTATAGACGATTTTCTAGACTACTTGGTAAAATGGAAATATTTTTCGACATTGAATATCACACCAGGCTACTGGCATGTCAAATTGAACCCAGAGGACATCCCCAGAACTGCTTTCACCACGTCGAATGGCCATTATGAGTGGTTTTTTATGCCTTTCGGTTTGAGAAATGCTGCTGCTACGTTCGAGAGAGTTGTGAAATTAGTTATCATAAAACATAACTTGAAGAATGTCGTTAATTATTTTGATGACCTCGTAGTCTTCTCCGACACATTTACTGAGCACCTACAGCACCTCCAAGCTCTACTGCATGCCCTAAAAATGGAGAATATAAAACCTAAACAGAAGAAGTGCCATATTGCCCAAGATTCTATTGAATATCTGGGTCACAGAGTGTCGCAAGGTACACTAGCGCCTAAACTAAGAAATATAGAAGCTGTATTGCGATTACCAAGACCGCAATCCCCGAAAGGGCTTCAGCGTTTTAAGTGCCACCAATGTTTACAACCAATTTATACCGCACTTCAGTGACATAGTTTTCCCAGTTACGAAGCTGTTGAAAAAGGACGCACCATGGAAATGGGATTCCTCTTGTGAACAAGCCTTTGAGAAAATTAAATACTGTCTGACCAAAGAACAAATTTTACGTATTTTTCTTGCGAGAAACCATGCATTCTTTATTGCGATGCATCTAAAGTAGGCGCAGGTGCAGTTCAGAAGCAACGAAATCATGATGGTAAAGAACACCCCGTTGCCTATCATTCGTGCAAGCTACTCATGCACGAATTAAATTATGCCATTACTGAGCTCAAATACCTCGCTATACTTGACGCTGTTGACATGTGGCACTGCCATCTCAATGGACGACTATTCACTGTTGTTACCGATCATGCTGCTTTACAATGGCTCAATAACATAAGAAATCTCCACGGCCGACTCTTTCTATGGTGTCTGAAGCTGTCGATGTATGACGCTAACATTACACATAAGAAAGGCAGCGAAAACATCGAGGCGGACGCATTTTCGCAGAGCCCTATGGTACAACTCTTTCGTTATCAGAACTTCAAACTTACCAGGATGACCGCCCTCGCTGCAAGTACACAACGGAAAACGGGGTCACGTGACACGTAAAGGAATTCGCAAAGTGTACATTCCTCTCAAGCTTCGACTGGGCCTCCTGCAGAAAGAACACTGTCAGTTTGAACACGTCGGAGTAAACAAAACTGTGGGCTCGTTGTCATCATCCTACTATTGGCCTTATATCACCGAAGATGTTTCATCTTACGTCTGCCACTGTAACATATGTCAGCGTTGCAAGAAGCCGAAAACCAAGAGATTCGGATCTCTCGAGTCCCTACCACCTGCAGAACAACCCTTTGATCTTTTAGCAATGGACACTATAGGTGGCTATTCTGGATACGGCTCGAGAAAGAAGTTTATTCACTTGGCGATCAACCACGCTACGCGGTATATCTGGGCGTTTCCCCACAAGAAGGAAACTTGTGACGCATACATTTCGTGCATGACCACCATCTTTGCTGTAGGAAAGCCGAAGAAGTTCCCATCTGATTGCGCGCCAGCTTTCACAGCTGGAAAATCCAAGCACTTCCTGAAACGCAACAGTGTCCACCATTTGTT
This sequence comes from Rhipicephalus microplus, assembly GCF_013339725.1. Taxonomy (NCBI): domain Eukaryota; kingdom Metazoa; phylum Arthropoda; class Arachnida; order Ixodida; family Ixodidae; genus Rhipicephalus; species Rhipicephalus microplus. The sequence continues at coordinate 137,114,370 of NC_051170.1, forward strand.
CCCGTCCTCCCAACACCCTCAATGCAACGACATGAACGAACGTACGAATCAGACTATTGTAAACCGGCTAAAGTGCAAAATCAATGAGAAACCGCAGAAGTCTTGGGTCAAACATCTTTCGGATGTCTTCGATATTTACAACAGAACCCCACATGAAGTGACACGATATCCACCATTGTACTATATGTATGGAATCCTTTCATACGACACAATTTTAGATAAACCAATGGATATTGTGCAAGAAGCAAGAAAAAGTGCAGTCAAGAACACGCTTGCCTACCATGAGAAGAACGAGATCATCTACGACAAAAACTTCCTACCACTATATCTTTAATCTGGCGAATTGGTTTTCTACGAAACACCTTGGCACGCAAACTAAGGAAAGCTCAGTTCGCTCATGGAAGGACATTACACAATCCTTCGCAGAGTCTCTCCTGTGAACCATGAGATCGACCCATACGTGGCACCGTTAAGCTGAACTACTGACATTGTGCACGTTAGCAAACTGCGTCGCTACTATTGTCCCAATAAGTTGACGCTCTCTCGGGGGAGGGGGAAACGCGTGACGGTTCACGGGTGAAAGGAAGATAAGGAAGAGGAAGAGTTAGAGAAAAATCTTGTTCTGACTGACGCCATGTCTCATACGTTACACACACACGACGTGTTCAAACTGACAGTGACTCATATATATATATATATATATATATATATATATATATATATATATATATATATATATATATATATATATATATAAAGAACAGGAGGCTGCCTTTAATGACCTGCGTCAACGTGTCCAAACACCCCCTGTGCTCGCCCACTTCGACGAAGAAGCCCCGACGATGCTTCACACAGACGCTAGCAATGTAGGTCTTGGGGCTGTACTTGTGCAACGGCAAGAGGACACAGAAAGAGTGATCGCCTACGCAAGCCGAACGCTAACACGCGCAGAGGCTAACTATTCAACAACAGAGAAAGAATGCCTCGCCGTAGTATGGGCAGTAATGAAATTTCGCCCGTACTTGTATGGCCGACACTTCAAAGTTATTAGTGACCATCACTCCCTTTGCTGGTTAACTAATCTAAAAGATCCCACCGGCCGGTTAGCGCGTTGGAGCCTAAAACTGGAAGCGTTTGACATGACGGTCGTGCACAAGTCAGGCAAACGACATATGGACGCTGACTGTCTGTCCCGTTCACCCATTGAGTCGGCAACCCTACCCGAGGAGGAGGAAATGGCATTTCTCGGTGTGCTTGACACGACCGCCATTGCGCAGCAACAACGTGACGACACTGAGTTGCTTGGCTTAATTAACTACTTGGAAGGCAGATCTCAGTAGGCGCCAAGAGTTTTCGCTAGAGTATTGTCATCGTTTTGTTTACGGGGCGGAGTACTTTACAAAAGAAACTTTTCGTCGACAGGATCCGCCTATCTGCTCGTCATACCAGCAGCCCTTCGTACCGAAATACTCAAAGCATGCCACAACGAGGTGACCTCTGGCCATTTGGGTTACATGAGAACGTTGGCCAGAGTACAGCAAAGGTATTACTGGCCGAGACTAACCACAGCCGTGAAGCACCACGTTCGTACCTGTCTCGACTGCCAGCGACGCAAGTCACCACCGACTAAACCAGCTGGCCTACTGCAACCCATCAAGGTCCCAACAGCTCCATTCTACCAGATAGGCATGGACATTTTGGGCCCACTTTCTATGTCCACTGCAGGAAACCGCTGGGTTATCGTCGCGACGGATTATCTGACCCGTTATGCCGAGACAAAAGCTATTCATAAAGGTACAGCAGCGGAGGTGGCAAGATTTTTCATCGAAAATATTGTACTGAAGCATGGTGCACCAACCGTCGTGATCACAGACAGAGGAACCGCACTTACGGCAGCTCTTTTGGATCACGTCCTGATGCTGAGTAGAACAACGCATCGTAAGACCACTGCCTACCACCCACAAACAAACGGGCTGACGGAGACGGAGCGTCTGAACAAAACCATTAAAGACATGCTTTCAATGTACGTAGACAATGAACACAAAAATTGGGATGAAATCTTGCCATACATAACGTTTGCGTACAACACGGCCAAGCAAGAAACGACCCGCATGACCCCGTTCAGCCTCGTTCATGGACGAGAAGACGAACTATGTTAGATGCGATGCTGCTGCACGAAAGTGACGACATCTACCCAGACGCCAACACGTTTACGGAACGCGCGGAAGAAGCTAGACAACTGGCACGTTTACGGATTCGCCAGCAGCAAGAGTACGATGCAGGCCGCTACAATGCTCACCGCAGAGCAGTTGTCTATCAAACTGGCGACAAAGTATGGATTTGGACACCCGTACGGAAACGAGGACTATCAGAAAAGCTCTTAAGAAGATACTTTGGGCCATACCGAGTACTGCGACAACTGAGTGACGTCACTTACGAAGTTGTTCCCGACAATTCGTGTAGTACCAATCGTCTCCAGCACCATCCTGAACTCGTTCACGTTGTGCGCATGAAGCCTTACGTCAGCGAGTGATTGCGTGAGACTTATATTTTAACAAAAACTGCATTATTGACTTCGCATCGGGTCGATACTCTTTGAGAGGGAGGCAAATGACCCGTGTCTACATGTGGACAAAAACGATGATGGGGGGGATTTAGCGGACACCAGGTAGTGGGCCTCTGGCTTGACGCGAGAACGAAGAAGATCTTGTGGCTCAGCTGTTGAGAAAACGCTGCTTTCGCTGCCTCAAGGTGTACTTGTGCTTTGTTCGCGTTGTACTGCGAATATATATATATATATATATATATATATATATATATATATATATATATATATATATATATATATATATATATATATTATGAAGTCTTCGTAGTCTTGGCTGCGACGGCGTTTAATTGAGGAAAGACCTCGCAAAACGAACGGGCAGAGCCAGCACACAGACGATGACGATCATGATGACCCAGAGTGGCAATGAGGGCAAAGGGACAAGCGGATGATGGTGATTTTGATTATGCAGGGATGAGGACGATGTAAGTTACAAATGCCCACACTAATTCCCCCCACTTGGAAGCGGACATCCTGGCCGCCGTAAGTCAAAGTGACGGGGAACGTCACGTGAAAGGTTTCATGCGACAAACGTGGACAATCTCCGTGCTGCGGTAGCGGCGGTCTGTTGGGGCGACGAGTGGTGTCACACGATAATTAACCGGCGAAGTCTGTTCTAAAACAATGTATGGCCCGATGAAGCGTGGTTGGAATTTGTCACAGAGACCAGGAGTGCGAATAGGTGTCAAAAGCAGCACCTCGTCACCAGGTTGGAAAGACACAACGCGGTGGGATTCGTCATAGATGATCTTCCGCTCGTGCTGTCTCACTTCAGTATTGATGCGAGCCTGATGGCGAGACTGGGCCAGGCGGGAAATGTATTCTTCGCTAGAAGACTGACATGAATTGCCATGGCTGCTAAAGAAGGAGACGTCTAGAAAGGTAGTCGGGGTGCGTCCGTACACGAGGTAAAACGGTGAGTAGCAAGTTGTTCGCTGAACGGCAGTGTTGTAAGCGAATGTCAGGAATGGTAAAAGAATATCCCAATTTTTGTGGTCGGGTTGGACGTAAACGGCTATCATGTCTGCAAGGGTTCGGTGAAATCTTTCTGTGAGACCATTTGTCTGAGGGTGGTAGCTTGAAGCTGTCTTGTGAGCAGTTCCAGAAGCGCGCAGTACTTCATTTACAACTTGTGACAGGAACACTTTGCCGCGGTCGCTAAGCAGTACACGAGGAGCCCCATGACGCAGTATTATTGCGTGAAGAATAAAGTCTGCAACTTCCACAGCTGAGCCTGTAATAACAGAGGAAGTCTCAGCGTAGCGTGTCAGGTGGTCCACGGCAGTCACTATCCATCGTTTGCCAGCAGATGTCACAGGGAGAGGCCCGTAAAGGTCAACACCTACAACCTCGAACGGCATTGAAGGGCACGGAAGTGGCTGTAGAGGTCCAGCAGGTGCCGACGTGGGGAGTTTACGACGCTGGCATGGGTAGCAGGAACCGACGTACCGAGCTACACTAGAAGAAAGGCCAGGCCAGTAATAACGACATCGAATGCGGTCAAGAGTTTTTTTAAAACCAAGATGACCAGCAGTCAAGTCGTCGTGGAAGGCTTCGAGCACCTGAAGTCGAAGAGAGCGTGGCAGTACAGGAACCCAGCGCTGACCGTCAGGGTGGTAGACGTGGCGGTAGAGAACCCCATTGTCCAGCTTAAAGTGCAGGAGTTGACGACGAAGTCGCGCGTTTGGTGGATGAGAAACTCCCGAAAAGTGGTCTATGATGCGTCTGCAGTATGAATCGGACTGCTGGCGGGAGATAAATGTTGGCTCGTCATCCGATAAGGGTTGCCTTATTGATGCTAGCGTATGAACTTTGGTAGATGTGGCGGTTGAGTTGTCACCAACGCTCATATGGGTAGTTGGAAGCGGGCAACGAGATAAAGCATCGGCGTCTTGATGTTTTCTGCCTGACTTGTAAGTTATGTCAAAGTCGCACTCCTGCAAGCGTAGTATCCACCGACCCGAGCGTCCGGACAAGTTCTTCAGTGTAGAAAGCGAGCATAAGGCATGGTGGTCCGTAACAATTGTGAAGTGACGGCCGTGGAGATAGGGACGGAACTTCTGGACCGACCAAACCACAGCCAAACACTCTTGCTCAGTTATAGTGTAGTTCTTTTCAGCAGCGGTGAGTACGCGACTGGCATATGCAACAACTTTCTCTAAGGAAGACTTGTCGCGTTGTAGAAGAACGGCTCCTATACCAAGACCGCTAGCGTCGGTATGGAGGATAGTTGGTGCGGCTTCGTCAAAGTGGCAGAGCAGAGGTTCAGATGTGAGTGCCCGCTTCAACAGGTCGAATGCTGTTTGACATTCTTGAGACCACAGAAAGGGGACGTTGGAAGCAAGTAGTTGGTGTAATGGAGCAGCAATAGAAGCGAAGTTCTGGATAAACCGGCGAAAATAGGAGGCGAGGCCAAGAAAACTGCGAAGCTCCTTTGGTTTTTCGGGGTGCGGAAAGTGAAGGACTGCAGAAATCTTGTCAGGGTCGGGCCGGATGCCATCTTTGCTAACGACGTGTCCTAAGACCTTGATAGATTTGCTAGCGAAAGAGCATTTCTTCGTGTTTATTTGAAGCCCGGCGCCGGCAAGGCACGTCAAAACTTGATCCAATCGTTCTAGGTGCTCAGAAAACGTTGACGAAAAGATAATAATGTCGTCCAGGTAGCAAAGGCAACTTTTCCATTTCAGGCCGCGCAGCACGGTATCTATCATGCGCTCAAAAGTCGCGGGTGCGTTGCAGAGCCCGAAAGGCATCACGTTGAATTCATATAGCCCGTCGGGGGTTGCGAATGCCGTTTTCTCCTTGTCGTCTTCATGCATGGGGATCTGCCAGTACCCAGAACGCAAGTCAATGCTTGAAAAGAATTCCGCGCCTTGTAGGGAATCAAGGGCGTCGTCAATGCGTGCCGTAGGGTACACGTCCTTGCGTGTGATCTTATTGAGCGCCCGGTAGTCCACGCAAAAACGCACAGAGCCATCCTTTTTGTGGACCAAAACAATAGGAGACGACCAAGGGCTAGATGAAGGACGGATGACTTCCCGTTTAAGCATGTCCGCAACGTTTTCTTCTATAATTTTTCTTTCAGTTAGAGACACGCGGTAGGGTCGGCGGTGTACAATAGATGTCCCAACAGTTTGAATTCGATGTGCTGTAGTATTAGTGCGGCCCAGCTTAGACGAGCAAATATCGAAAGAATTTGCATGTTTCTGTAACAATGCGAGCAGCTGCTGCCTCTGTGAATATGTCAATTCGCTGCTGATAGTGGTGGTAAAGGCGGAGGAAGAAACATGCTCACCGAGGCAATGTTCTTTGGATGCGATGGCCTGAAGTGGCGTGACGAGTACAGGCTCGAAGTCAGCAACACGGGCCACAGTAGTGCCCTGTGGCAGTAAGATCTTCTCCGGTGTAGAGTTGATAGCGGTGACAAGTGCCGAGCCATTGCAAAAACGAACGACACCGGACGGAAGAACTATACCTTTGGGAACGCAAAGTGGTGACGGTGAGACCAATACATCCCCGTGATAGATGTCGCTGGACGTAATGCTGACAATTTGCTCTTGTAGTGGCGGGAGTTCGATGTCTTTCGCAGCGACCAGACGAAGTGGCTTCTGATTATCGACGTCAAGCATGTAGTCGGTGTCAGCGAGGTGAACGACGCGTTGTCCACAACAAATCGCTGCGGAAGCAGATGATAGAAAATCCCACCCTAAAATTAGTTGGTGAGAGCAGCGGGACAGGACAGCAAACTGGACATGATGGCGGATGCCGTCGATGAAAACACGCACAGTACAAAACGCGGAAGGGCGAATGACGTTCCCCTGGGCAGCAACTAATGTGGGGCCATCGTAAGGCGTCATTACTTTCCTTAAATGTTCACACAAATCAGCACGTATGACAGACAATGTCGCACCTGTGTCCACCAAAGCATCGACTCGCACTCCTTCCACTTCCACAGAAACCATGTTACACGGGCCCGATGGAGGAATTTCAGTTCTAACTCTGAATTCAGTTTTTCCTCCACAAACTGCATCACTTAGTTTTCCGAATGAATGTCAGAGGTGAATGAGGCGGGCCGAAGTGGAGAAGTGGAATGGCGGAAGGGCGAAGGCGAGCGGCGTCTCGTGTTTCGGCTGTTTCGTGGTGCAGTCGATGCAGGAGGAGATGGAGAACGGTGCGGGGGAGACGAATAACGCCGACCTTGATAAGACGCCCCGGCGTACAAATCCCGTTCACGCACGTCGTTCCGGCGCTCATCTTGCTGGCGCTTTCGGCAGAAACGAGATATGTGGCCGCGATAGCCACAGTAGTAGCAGACAGGGCGAGACGAGCGCGACGGTGGGGAATAGAAGGCATTCGGGGCACCTGTAGATGATAGCGCGGTCAGGTGGGCCGGAGGGTCAGGGGGTACGGAATAGTAGTTCACCGGGGGAGCGGCAGCAACTGACGCGTAGGATGGACGCAGCAATGTCGCGTGGGCGTCGCTGGGAGGCACGGCAGCAACTTGAGGGTACGTGGATACAGGTTGAGAAGCAGGTGGCTGTACGGGCGCAGAGCCAGTCAGGGATGTAAGTTCCTCCCTGATGATGTCACGTAAGGGCATTCCCGAAGGCTGTGTAGGTCGTTGTGTAGGAGGTGTGAAGCCCATGGACCGCAATTCTTCGCGTATAATGTCCCGGATGAGGTCACGCAGATGGCCATCTGATGTGGAGTGGTGGTCGCCGATGCCCGGTTGAAGGCGGACGGAGTCCAGCGCATCAAGGCGCTGGCATGTCGCCACGACATCAGCGATGGTAGCTGGGTTTTGCACAGCGAGGGCATTAAAGGCAACAGGCCCAATGCCTTTCAATATATGGCGCACTTTGTCCGATTCCGGCATGGATTTATTGACACGCCGGCAGAGTGCGAGGACATCCTCGATGTATGAAGTATACGATTCACCGGGATGTTGTCGGCGAGTATCGAGTGTCCTCTTCGCGACGGCGGATCGAATGTCTGGTGTCCCAAAGACGTGCCGCAGCTGCTGCTGGAAGGTAGCCCAGTCGGGTAAGTCAACGACGTGGTTAAAATACCATGTCTTCGCGACTCCGACCAGATAAAAAGGCACGTAACGCAGTTTGGCGGCCTCGTCCCACCTATTAGCGGCACTTACGCGGTCGTAGTCATCAAGCCAGTCTTCTACGTCTTCTCCCCGAAGACCAGCGAAGAGCGGGGGTTCCCGCTGATGTCCGTGTATGTAAGTAGGAGGGGCAGCTTACGGCGGTGCGGGGTTGATGACATCAGTGCCGGCAGGCTCGGTCTGGGACATGCTGCCTGATTGTGGGCGCAAGCGGCGGCCTGAACGAAGCTCCAGGGGGTATAGCGGGCTGCGAGAGGTCAGAGGACCGAAAATCCACCTCCACCACGTATGAAGTCTTCGTAGTCTTGGCTGCGACGGCGTTTAATTGAGGAAAGACCTCGCAAAACGAACGGGCAGAGCCAGCACACAGACGATGACGATCATGATGACCCAGAGTGGCAATGAGGGCAAAGGGACAAGCGGATGATGGTGATTGTGATTATGCAGGGATGAGGACGATGTAAGTTACAAATGCCCACAATATATGTAGTAGTCAGGTTTATGCATGTAGTCAGGTTTTTACAAGACACGCAACTCATTATTAGTGAGTTTTAGTACTGCGCAATGGTGCTACGTACGCATCACGCAAGCGCCTTGCGTTACGTAGCGTCCTTTGCCACTAATCGGCTTTTAGTACGCCGTAGTACCCGCGTACGTAACGAGCGTGAAGCGCGTTGCGTCATCTGGTACATCAAAATAGAAGTACGTGTTGTTGACAGCCAATGTGAGGCAATCCAAGTGTTATAGCCAGATTATGGCCATATTTTAAGCCACAGAGCCGGTCGGTGCTTGCCTTCGATGCCGCCATTTGGCAAAACGAAGTCTCGCGCTGTCGCGAACTTGTTCGAGAGCGGCGCGATAACCTCATACGTACGCACGCACGCATCTCATGCGTGCGTACGTAGTGGCTGCGTACGTAACGCGATACGTGCGCGTTGAAGTCTGCGCATGCGCACTACGCCGAACGTGGCGTCCTTACGTACGCAACGCCGCCACGTACGCAGCGTACGCAATACTAAAACTCTCTATTATCACTTTTGCACCAGTCACATACCTTCTTTATTCATCCACGTCCAGTAATACCAAGATTGGTATACGCGAAGCTAGCGAAACGGGCCCGAGCGCATCAAGAGTGTGGCATGTAGTTAGTTGTGTTGTTACATGGCACGCAAGTCATGATTTTCATGTTGCGGTCGGTCGCTTGTGTTCGCCATGCAGTCATCTTATAGCACGCCGGTTTCACAACATCTCACGTGAACGAAGCCACTGCAAGAGCAGCTCGACTATGAAATATAAATTATGACATTCATGACACACATGTCATGACTTTCATTTGATTACTAGTGTCTTATACTCGACATACAGTCATGTTATGCCATACCAATTTTGGTATATATACCATTATCATAACGGCCAGGACAGCTAAAAGTTGTAGGCAGCTAGATAGATAGATAGATAGATAGATAGATAGATAGATAGATAGATAGATAGATAGATAGATAGATAGATAGATAGATAAATAGATAGATAGATAGATAGATAGATAGATAGATAGATAGATAGATAGATAGATAGATAGATACCCTCAAAGTCACCGAAGTTTGCTAAGAAATGTTTCGCATTTAAAATAGCTGGGGCATCCTGCATATTTCTGATAAAAGGCACTAATTTTCTTCTAACTTCTACACAGAAGGTCCTTGCTTTGATCGTAGGATATAGCACTGTCCCATTGAAGTGGATCGATGCCCTAGTCGTGGAAGTAGCTACATTCTGTCGAGGCTGCACACCATGTCCACGCACGAAAGGACTGGCTTACAGTTCGATTGTGATCTTAGGCACCCACTCCTAGGACCCCCATAGCTACTTTAGTTATTTCATGGTCAACGTGGTAAGGGACTTCGACCTTCTTCTTGAAGCTTATTTCATCGTACTACTCGCACATTCACTGTAATCGTTCTCGGTGCGTTTGTGTAACGGTAGCCTGTCAGAACTTCCCGTGCCTTCCATGCCTTCCACGACAGGTCACGCTTCAGCAAAGGGCATGAAACATTAAGAAGTAGCGTCACGTGTGGTATTGAAGCCTTGTCATCAAAAAATTAAGGGGAGAAGAACGCTTCAGTATTTTCACTGCGAATACTTAGTTTTGGGAGGTTTGATGCGCACGTGAGGGTATATTCGTCAGGTGCCACCTCGTCAAAAGACATGTACGCTGCGCCTTCAGGCAAACTGAGTGTTCCGCACTCGCCACCTCGGCTACATCTGGCGGTTGCTAACATTTCAAGGGAACGAACAAGCCGCATATAGTGAACAACGAGCATTTGGGGGCTCCTCCCCCCCCCCCCCACCCCCGTCGCATTTCTATTGGTAAAACACTGAACGCGTAATTCGAAGCTTGTTGGTTTGGATACCCCTACAAAAGATGATTTTTGGTGTGATATCTTTTTAATCCTTGCAATTTGCGTCACAATCATCACAGTTACATACTGGTGACAATTTGTCTGTGCTGTGGTTGGCTGAGCTGTACTCGCATGTTGTTTCATTGGCTCTATGTACGGTGCACGCTTCTCAGACCCATTTCTCAATTTTAAACTTTGTGTATTTAGTGCCAGTTGTACACCGAAATGATTATCAGGAAAACCAATAAAAATACAAAAAGTATGTTATTATGCCAAGGGGTGGCCAGCAAAGCTGCTCGTTGCACAAGGTTCCCGGTAATGTAATGCATCAGTCAGGAGTTCCCTTCCTGTTTTTGCACTGTCGAAAACTGAAAACTTTGATGCGGTGGCCGAGGCTGTTTATATACATGAGTCATTTCTATAGCATGGTATCTTCAAACTGTGACGCCAAATTTCTCTCCCATAATCGAATACATCATCATAATTAGCCTGACTACGTCTACTGCAGGACAAAGGCCTCTTCCTTGATACGCCAGTCATCTTGGTCCTGTGCTTGCCGCTGTCAATTTATACCCACACACTTTGCCGCTGTCAATTTATACCCACACACTCCCCCTAGCCCGCTTGCTTTCGCTACGAATCCAGTCAGTTACCCTTATTGACCAGCGGTTAACCTGCCTACGTTCTGCATGCCCGATCCATGTCCATTTCTTCTTCTTGAATTTCACTATAAAATCGTTAAAGGTGCCCTGAAACGCTTTTTTGAGTAACCATGCAGTTAAGTTACTGGAAGAGCTTATTGCCTCACCAATTCAACGTCGCATAAATTTTAGGAATCCGTCAAGTATGACCACAGTTACAAAGACTTGTCAAACGTTTCAATCTTATTCTCTCTTCTCTCATCCCGAAGAATGCGCTAAAAGCTAATCAGGTAGGGATGGGAGAGGCGAACGAAATACGTCACGCGCATCTCGTAACCTTAAGCACCTTTTTTTTCTTCGAATACGTGGCTTTTTCAGTGCGATTGCGTGTGCACGCGTGGACAAGTGACGGCCTGCCGCGGCGACTTCTGTAACGACCAAGTGCGCCATGTTCAAGTACGCCAATGGCTGATATATGGGTATTGTACGAGTGATTTTTGAACGTCCTACGTCATTTGTCGAAGGAAGAAAAAGCCATTGTTTGCTGAATTTGATCATTTATTGTGAATTCCAGGCCGCGTGCTGCGCTACAACACTTGGCTCACGTGTTCTCGGGAGCCTCTACTAGCGATCGGCAGGATTTTATGACCATGCTCAAAAACTGTAGCAGGGCCTCTTTAGCTCCGGCTTGGTCCCTGATCCACTCTGTCCTTTTCTTCTCCTTTAAGGTTACATCTATGATTTCCTTTTCTATCGCTCGCTGCGTCGTCCTCAATTTAAGCTGAACCCTTTTTGTAAGCCTCCAGGATTCTGCTCTGTAGGTACACATACCGACAAGTTGCAGCTGTTATATATATTCTTCTTGAGGAATAGTGGCAATCTACTAGTCATTATTCGAGCGTTCTTGCTGAATGTGCTCTACCCCATTCTTATTCTTCTAGATACACCAACCTCGTGGTTCTGCTGCGCGGTTATTACCTGTCCTAAGTAGACGTAGTGTTTTGCAACTTCTAGCTCACTATTATCTATCTCGAAGAGCTGCTCTATTTCGAAATTGTTGTATATTACTTCCTTTTTCTGTAGAATATTGCCACATTGAATAAGCAGCACCAAGAGAGCAACGAAGAACACGCGCAGCGAGAGAAGAAGACGAGGTTCTCTTCCGATCAGTTTGCCAGTGTTCTGGTACAATTAAAGTGAGTTTCCTGGATTCGACTGCTGCTGTTTCTGCATTGTGACACTGGTGGAGGAGCTGGGTACATGTTCGGGACACCTGACAACAGCCCCGCATCTGGTCAAGAAAGACTTCCGCGCATCGACACCCCCGTTCACCGCAGCAGCCGGCGCCTGTTAGGCCTCAGCCCGGAGTTTGGTCCATTGCCGGAAAGGGTGACTGTGCAAGAAAGCATGACGGCGCCTGGAAGCACTGGACCCAACATGTCCAGCCCAAGCACGACACAGGTGACTGTTTTGAACTCTCGACTTCCGGTTGACTTCCACGGAAACGCATATGAGGATGCACATGACTGGCTCGAGGAATTCGAGCACACAGCGAATGTTAACGGTTGGAACACCACACAGAAATTGGGCTACGTTTATTTTCCGCTTCGAGACGGAGCCCGAACATGGTTCACGAATCGCGTGTGGTGGTCTTGGGACGAGTTCCGGCAGAAGTTCCTCGACACGTTCGCGAGCACTGAAAGACGAGAGATCGCACAGCGTCTCCTCGAGTCACGGATTCAGAAACCAAATGAATTCGTTACGATGTTTGTTGAGGACATGGCGCGGCTATTTCGTCGAGCAGATCCTAATATGCCCGAAGCCAAAAAGGTTAGCCACCTCATGCGGGGCATTAAAAAGCAGCTGTTCGCTGGTCTCGTACGAAACCCGCCTACAAGTGTGGATGAATTCTCCAAGGAGGCGACATCTATCGAACGCGCGCTGCATCTACGCTATCACCAGTATGACCGCCCAACCCACAGTGCACCGATCAGCGTGGCAGCCACTACCACAGCAACAACACCCGACGAAGGTTCTTTGCGCCAACTAATATGAGAAATCGTACAAGAAGAGGTCAAGAAACTCGTCACCAAACTGAACGACTGCGCGATCGCCTCAGTACCGGAAGTTGTACGCCAGGAGATCAGGCAAGCGCTCTCGATTACTGAGCCGAACACGAGCACTCCCAGGGCAAGCTATGCAGACGTTGTCCGCCGACAGCCAGCGAACGTGCCGACACCACATCAGTACCACCAGCAACATCCGCCGACAGCGCCTTGGTACTACAGAGAAACTTCGATGCCGAGGCGGCCACCACTTCGCAAAACTGACATCTGGCGTACCCCTGATCATAGGCCCCTGTGCTTTCACTGTGGGGAAGCAGGCCACATTGTTCGGTATTGCCCGTATCGCGCCGCAGGGTACCAAGGGTTTCCTTCTACGGTTCCTCGCCGCCATTTCAACGGAACACCTGACGTCGACACGAATGTCATGACCCCGCAGGATGTTCCTCCTGGGTTTCGGTCACGCTCAACCTCTCCTGGGCGTTATTCTCCATCTTCTAGACGGAGCACCACTGACATGCCAAGAGGGAGATCTCCTAGTCCACGCCGGGGAAACTAAAAGCAGCGACCTCAGGGGGAAGGTTGCGAATCGTCGAAGTGCTCAAAATCCCCCATTACTGCCGAGCGACATTTTCAATGAATCGACGAAAGATGGGGTTGTTACTGCCAAAGTTGCAATTACGATTGACGGACATGACGTCATGGCATTGGTCGACACTGGCGCGGACTTCTCAATAATGAGTGAGAGTCTGGCAGACACGCTCAGGAAGGTTAGAATGGAAGGGACAGGACCGCAGATTAGAGGAGCTGGAGGGCAGCTACTCACACCTACCGGAAAGTGCACTGCAAGAATGAAGATAGGGGATGCATCCTTCGTCGCAACTTTTGTTATCCTTTCATAGTGTTGCAAACAGGCAATCTTGGGGATGAATTTCTTGCGTGAATATGGTGCCATCATCAATATTCCGGACGGTGTACTGACCTTTTCAGCGGATTAAAGCGCGGCGCTACACCGAAAATCCCTACGAGTCATTGACGATGTGAGCGTACCTCCGTTATCGTGCCGCCTTGTTTCAGTCACGTGCAGCGAGCAGAATACTGGAGAAGGAATCGCTGAACAAGTATTGACGCTCCTACTCTCTCGCGGTGTTGCAATTGCCAGAAGTATCGTCAATGTTGTGTGCGGTGAAGCAGAGGTTCTGTTGACGAATTTTACCAACGAGCGACGACACTATACACAAGGCACTACAGTTGCCTACTTCGACGAGATCACCGAAATCCGCGAGTGCTGTGTAGTACAACAGGACGAGCCGCAAGCCACGTCAGCCCCACCACCTATTGACGTAAGCTCGGATTTGTCACCAGCGCCGAGACAGCGTCTAGTGGATTTTCTGCGCCAGTTCAAAGACTGTTTTTCATCGACCTCGAGGGTCAGTCAAACGCCACTGACGAAGCATCGGATAATAACGGAGGAGACGGCAAGGCCAATACGACAGAACCCATACCGCGTAGCACCGAAAGAGCGTGAAGCAATCCAAGAACAAGTGAAGAAAATGCTCGATGATGACGTCATACAGCCGTCAAGAAGCCCTCGGGCATCGCCGGTAGTGCTGGTTGAAAAGAAAGACGGAAGCTTGCGATTTTGTGTCGACTACCGCAAGCTGAACCGTGTGACAAAGAAAGACGTATACCCATTACCGCGCATCGATGATTCACTCGACAGGCTGAGGTACGCACTTTACTTTTCGTCAATGGACCTCAAAAGTGGGTATTGGCAAATTGAGGTCGACGAGCGAGATAGAGAAAAAACGGCTTTTTTAACGCCTGACGGGCTTTATGAATTTAAAGTCTTGCCATTTGGATTGTGCTCAGCCCCCGCAACATTTCAGAGACTGATGGATACCATTCTGTCAGGCCTTAAGTGGCAGACATGTCTGGTCTATCTGAACGACGTCATTGTTTTTTCAAAAACATTTGAGGAACACCTGAGCAGGCTGCTATCGGTATTCAGGGCAATAAAATCTGCCGGCCTGACACTGAAACCCGAGAAGTGTCACTTCGGTTTCAAGGAGCTTCAATTTTAGGCCATGTGGTGAGCCATGAAGGTGTTCGGCCTGATCCCGATAACATTGCGGCCGTCAGAAAATTTCCGGTACCAAAAGACAAGAAAGCAGTCAGGCGTTTCCTTGGCTTATGTGCATACTACCGAAGGTTTATTGCCAATTTCTCCCACATAGCCTCGCCGTTAACACGACTCACAAGAGAAGACGTTTCGTTCACATGAGGCGACGATCAACAGGCGGCCTTTGACGATCTCCGACAACGCCTGCAGACTCCGCCTGTGCTTGCTCACTTTGATAAGGATGCTCCTACCATGGTCCATACAGATGCCAGCAACGTGGGTTTAGGCGCTGTATTCGTCCAGTGGCAAGACTCAGCCGAGCGTGTGATCGCATATGCTAGTAGGACGCTTTCCCGCGCCGAGTCCAACTACTCCACAACGGAAAAAGAGTGTATTGCTGTCGTATGGGAGGTTATGAAGTTTCGTCCGTACCTCTATGGTCGTTCCTTCCACGTAGTCAGCGACCATCATTCCCTCTGCTGGCTGACCAACTTGAAAGACCCGTCTGGTCGGCTCGCACAGTGGAGCTTACGCCTTCAAGAGTTTGATATGACGGTCGTGTTTATAAGTCCGGACGGCAGCACGCCGACGCCGATTGCTTATCAAGGTCACCGATAAAGCGCGACGATGACACATACGATGAGAGCATGGCGTTTGTAGGAGTCGTTGACACCACTACAATTTCGTGCAAGCAGAAAGAAGACAGTGAGTTGCTTCCCCTTATTGAATTTTTGAATGGCCGGACAACAACCGTCCCTAGAATATTTGCAAGGAGCCTGCCGTCATTCTGCTTACGTAGTGGTGTTCTCTATAAGAAGAACTTTTCCCCAGAGGAAGCACCCACCTACTTGTCGTTCCGACATCACTTCGTGAGGAGATACTTTGTGCTTGCCACGATGAGCCAACGTCTGGTCCTCTCGGATACACACGCACATTGGCCAGAATCCAACAGAAATACTACTGGCCAAGACTTCCAGCTATTGTGAAGCATTACGTGCGCACGTGCCTCGATTGCCAACGACGAAAATCGCCACCGTTCAAACCAGCTGGACTATTTCAACCAATTCAAGTGCCCATGGTACCTTTTGCCCAAATTCGAATGGATCTCCTTGGACCATATCCGACTTCCCATGCTGGCAACAAGTGGGTAATAGTCGCCACTGATTATCTTACGCGCTATGCGGAAACAAAGGCTTTGTCAAGTGGCACCGCCGTTGAAACCGCACGATTCTTTGTAGAAAATATCGTCCTGAGGCACGGTGCTCCAACAATCATAATAACGGATCGAGGTGCCGCTTTCACGGCCGCGCTCCTGAAGACAGTGCTTGAGCTCAGTGGAACAGCCCATCGGAAAACCACTTCCTATCATCCACAAACCAACGGCTTAACAGAACGCCTCAACAAGACTCTTGCCGACATGTTGAGTATGTACGTTGACGTGGATCACAAGAACTGGGACGACATTCTACTGTACATCACGTTCGCCTATAATACAGCGCAGCAAGAGTCTACACGAAGAACGCCGTTCAGTCTCCTTCATGGCCGTGAAGTGACGACGATGCTTGACACCATGTTACTGCACGACTGCAATTACATCGATTTGGACGCTGCATCTTTTACCCAACGAGCAGAAGAAGCGAGGCAGCTTGCGCGCGTCCGAATCACCCAGCAGCAAAATTATGACGCCCAACGTTATAATCTGCGACACCGACATGTCGTCTATCGGGCCGGCGACAAAGTCTGGGTATGGAGTCCTATCCGCCGCCGGGGACTGTCCGAAAAATTGCTGAAGAGATATTTTGGCCCCTACACAGTTTTACAACGCCTGAGCGACGTTAATTACGTGGTCGTTCCTGACAGCCCCTCAACAACTCGCCAGCAAAAACCAGAAATCGTGCACGTTGTGCGAATGAAGCCCTACTTTTCGGACTGATTTACACCATGCATCTACTCCAACGTCTTTTGTAGAAAAGCATCGGGACGCTGCTCTCTGGAGGGGGGCAAATGCCACATTGAATAAGCAGCGCCAAGAGAGCAACGAAGAACACGCGCAGCGAGAGAAGAAGACGAGGTTCTCTTCCGATCAGTTGTCAGTGTTCTGGTACAATTAAAGTGAGTTTCATTGATTCGACTGCTGCTGTTTCTGCATTGTGACAATATTTTAAGTACCTCTTTGTCTAATTCAGTAATCATAAGTTGCAATTCGTCCACTGAGTTACTCTGCAATGCAATGTCATCGGCGAAGTGCACGTTACTAAGGTGCTCTGCATGAACTCGTATTCTTATTTCTTCCTATTCTAGGCTCCTGAAAACCTCCTGTAATCACGCGGCGAACATCATTGAGGAGATCGTGTCTCTTTGTCTAACACCCTTCTTGATTTGTATTTTGTCGCTTTCATTGTAGAGCACTATGGTGGCAGTACTCTCTGTAGATTTTTTCCGGGATGCTTATATATGCTTTGTCGACACCGCGATTCCACAGTGTCTGCGTGACTGCTGATATTTACACTGAACCAAATGCCTTCTCGTAATCTGTAAAGGTTATGTATAGTGGTTGGTTGTTCTCTGAGCATTTCTTTATTACCTGATTTATAGTGGAATACATAGTACTCTAAATTGCCGAGCATTAGTTTTCAATACTCCAAGAGATATAAATATCCCAGATTTAAAAAAAAAGAATAAAATAAAGGTCTCTGCTCCCTTTTTATAAGTTTCTTGCTGATGTACCCGAACATGAATATCAACATGAAGTCATAGATTTGGTTTTACTTCCGTAGTTTAGCGAGAAAGGCTAAACAGAACTCCCTGCTATGGCGTGGGTGAAGCCTAAGGCCCTTTTATGGCAGTAGTTTGTTTATACCATTCAGCAACTGAGTTCGCAGCACAAACCGCCAAAATCTTTGAAGTCACTTCGAGTTGTTGCTTGAAGTTGAACGTTTACCTGAATTTATTTTCCCACATCATTACACTTACTAAGCGTATTCGTGCTACGAAAGATTGGCCTTGCAGAATATGCAAATCATATCTGCAAATCATTTTTTTACGTTATGAAAATTTTCTTTTTGTGTTCCTCTAACTGCGTACGCTAAGCTCGCAGTATGCACGTGTTGCCTTTACAAAACTGTGTAATAAGAAGTTCCGGGGCATGAGAAGTTCATTTTACAAGCAGCTAGTGATTGATCGAGCTGTGCTGAAAGTATAAAGAGCACAAAAAATATTAAATTGTGCCAAAATGTTGGCTCTAGTGATACACGTTTCCAAAAAATTTTGATCTCTTGAAGCCTACATACTCTCTTGAACTTCCGTATGAAGGGAAGCGGGACATTCACTCTCAGGCTCTTGCTATTATTTGTGCGTGAAGATGAAATACAACATTTGTACAACTTAGCTCAACCACTGCTCCCAAGTTTTAAATGTATCGAAAGCATTACCTAAATGCGAAAATGTTTAAGAGTGTGATATTTATTGCGTTACCTGATCTTCACCAGCAGCTTTGCCTCTTTGCATGCTCTCCAAAGCTTTTCTGACTTCTTCTATCATTACCGGTGGGGTATCATCTGGGTTACTGCTAGTTCTTATAGTATTAATGTCGTAGTTGTCTCGGCTACTGTACAGATCTCTGTAAAACTCCTCCGCTATTTTAACTATCCTATCCATATTGGTAGTTATTTTGCCTTCTTTGTCCCTTAGTGAATACATCCGACTTTTGCCTATCCCAAGTTTCCTCTTCACTGCTTTGACGTTTCCTCCGTTTTTCAGAGCGTGTTCAATTCTCTCCATGTTATACCTTCTTACATCGCATACTTTACGTCTATTATTCAACTTCGAAAGCTCTGCCAGTTCTATTTTGTCTGTTGTACTTGAGACTTTCATGATTTGACGCTTCTTAATTAGGTTCTTCGTTTACTGGGAAAGCTTGCCAGTGTCCTGTCTAACTATCCTGCCTCCACCTTCTACTGCACACTCCGTAATGATACTCGTCAGATTATCATTCATTGTATCTACGCTAAGGTTGGTTTCCTCACTAAAAGCCGAGTTCCTGTTCTGCAGCGACACTCTGAATTCCTGTACTTTCCCTCTCAGTGCTAGCTCATTGGTGGGCTTTTTGCGTATCAGTTTCTGTCGTTCCTTCTTCAAGTCTCGGCAAATTCGAGACCGTACCTGAAAGATGGAGGACAGATTGTGTTAGAAAAACTAGCCACCCTGTTTACGAGGTGTCTCCTGACGGGAAGGGTACCAGAGTCTTGGAAGAACGCTAACATCATCTTAATACGTAAGAAAGGAGATGACGAGGACTTGAAGAATTACAGGCCGATCAGCTTGCTCTCTGTAGTATACAAGCTATTTACAAAGGTAATATCTAACAGAGTAAAGAAAACATTAGAATTCAATCAACCAAAGGAACATGCAGGATTTAGAACAGGCTACTCAACAATTGACCACATTCATACTGTCAATCAGGTAATAGAGAAATGCTCAGAGTATAACCAACCACTATACATAGCCTTCGTAGATTACGAGAAGGCGTTTGATTCAGTAGAAATATCAGCCGTCATGCAGACACTGCGGAATCAGGGCGTAGATGAAGTATATATAATCTACAGGGAATCAACTGCTACCATAGTGCTTCATAAAGAAAGCAACAGAATACAAATCAAGAAGGGTGTAAGGCCGGGGGATACAATCTCCCCAATGCTATTTACCGCGTGCTTACAGGAGGTTTTCAGAAGACTAGAATGGGAACAGTTAGGGATAAGAGTTAATAAAGAATACCTTAGTAACCTGCGCTTCGTCGATGACATTGCATGGCTGAGTAACTCAGGGGACGAATTGCAGCTCATGATTATGGAGTTAGACAAGGAGAGCAGAAAGGTTGGTCTTAAAATTAATCTGCAGAAAACGAAAGTAATGTACAACAACCTCGGAAAGGAGCAGCGCTTCGAAATAGCTAATAGTGCGCTTGAAGTTGTAAAAGACTATGTCTACTTAGGGCAGGTAATAACCGCAGAGCCTAACCATGAGATTGAAGTAACTAGAAGAATAAGAATGGGGTGGAGCACATTCGACAAGCACTCTCAAATTATGACAGGTAGATTGCAACTATCCTTCAAGAGGAAGGTATATAACAGCTGTATCTTGCCGGTACTTAGCTACGGAGCAGAAGCCTGGAGACTTGCAAAGAGGGTTCAGCTTAAATTGAGGACGACGCAGCGAGCAGTGGAAAGAAAATTGGTAGGTGTAACCTTAAGAGACAAGAAGAGAGCAGACTTGATTAGGGGACAAACGGGGGTTAAGGATATCATAGTTGAAATAAAGAAGAGGAAATGGACATGGGCCGGGCATGTAGCGCGTAGACAGGATAACCGCTGGTCATTAAGGGTAACTAACTGGATTCCCAGAGAAGGGAAGCGGGTTAGGGGGAGGCAGAAGGTTAGGTGGGCAGACGAGATTAAGAAGTTTGTGGGTATAAATTGGCAGCAGCAAGCACAGGACCGGGTTAACTAGTGATGTATTGTTAAATCATTAGTTATTGTTAGGTTAATGATTTATTGCGTTAATCAGCACGCTGGAGCCTTGCAAATGGCGCGCTGGTCACAATACGGAGATCGTGTCTTGAGAGAATATGGAAAATAAGTAGGCGACGTTCGTAACGCGAATTCGTCGAATTTTTTTTTTTACTCTTCCACACGACAGATTGAATGAATAAAATGCCACTTGCGGACGCAAACCAGGGTAAAATGAAATAGTACACTCATAAACAGTGGCCGTTGCATTATGGCGGCCTAGTGAAGGTAAAATAAATCGTTAGCAGTACCCTTGAAGTGAATTCCCTTCAACAAATACTGCACTAAAGCGCTGTCTGGATGGTGTCGCACAACTTACAGCACACCCGCATTACTATACCGGCAAGCCACTCTCAAAGCCAGGCATTGTAAATATTGTTACGAGTGACTGTATTTATTTAAAGATGAGGTGAAATTGCGTTGTGAAAGAGCAGCGTACTTCCGAGACAGGCCCAGCACGCTTCACCCAACCACACAGTCCAAGCGCCACTCCACTACTCTTCTTCTTCTTCCGCGCATTTTCGTTTCATTTCCGCGCATCTTCGTTTCATTTTCCCCGGTGGCAGACAAAGCTCGCCGAGCGAGTCAAATAGGCCTATGATGGTACTGTTTGAGGCGGGCTACGTGAACAATTTGCGTAGTTCGCGAACGCCGGTTATAGGCTGTGACTCGGGCGACAACGTAATTCACGTCACTGAGACGAGTGACTATCACGAATGGGCCGGAATAGTTTGCTAGAAACTTCCGGTACAATCCTTTTTTACGAACAGGAGTCCACAGCCACACGTAGTCACCAGGAGAAAACTCTACAGGGATATGCTTGGCATCGTAGCGACTCTTGCTGTGCTCTTGCGAAGACAATGTTCGAAGGCGCGCTAGTTGACGTGCTTCTTCAGCGCGACACAACGTCTGAGCGATGGACAGATCTTCCTGATGCGAGAAAGGTAATAGTGTGTCCAAAAACTCTGTGGATTTCATGCGTAAAGCTGAAAGAAGGGTGAATGTCCCGTAACTTCATGCTTGGTGGTGTTATACGCGTAAGTAAGAAACGGTAAGACGGCGTCTCAGTTCCTGTGGTCAGCATCAACGTACATCGATAGCATATTCGTTAGAGTTCGATTTGTTCTCTCAGTGAGACCGTTAGTTTGCGGATGGTAAGGGGTGGAGTGGCGATACGAGGAGCCACAGAGGCGCAAAATTTCTTCAACCACATCGGCGATAAATTGTCGTCCACGGTCACTGATGACAACCCGTGGAGCACCGTGACGCAGTATGACCCGTTGTAACAGAAAAGAAGAAACAGCGGCTGCTGTGGCCGATGTCAGTGCGTCCATTTCTATATAACGCGTTATATAATCCACGCACACTATAACATATCGGTGGCCCGATGGGGTCTTAGGAAGGGGTTCAAGCAAGTCGATGCCGACTTTTTCAAAAGGGGATGTCGGTGGAGGGATGGGCTGCGAGCCTGCCGGGGCAGTGGTGGATCGCTTGTGGCGCTGCCATATAGTGCAGCCGGCGACATACTGTTTTGTGGTCTTCCACATTTTCGGCCAGTACAACCTCTCACGTAGTCAATGTAGCGTACGTGTGAAACCGAGATGACCGGATGTTATGTTATCATGCACAGAACGAAGGACGACCTGGCGCAGGCTTTCCGGCACCACTGGAAGCAACGGGAGGCCATCGGCTTAATAGTTTCTTTTACACAGCAAGCCATTTGAAATTTTGAAGTGCTTGTCGACGGAGTTATGTGCAGCTTCGAGCAAGGGTTTCAGAGTAGGGTCGCGCTGCTGCTCACGTTTGAAGCTGCTGGTATCTGGAAAGTCACACGAGACAGAAACTAAATAGTCATCAATGTCATCATCGTCAGCGTGGGTGTGTACTGAAGGAAGGCGGGATAAGCAGTTGGCATCTGTGTGACATCGTCCGCTTTTATAGGTAACAGAAAAGCTGTACTCTTGGAGGCACAACGCCCAACGATCCAGCCGGCCAGACGGGTCACGAAGTCCCACAAGCCAGCATAGTGAGTGGTGATCGGTCACTATTGTGAACTCGCGGCCATGTAGATACGGTCGGAACTTCTGAATGGCGAAGATGACTGCTAAGCACTCGAGCTCGGTGACGGTGTAGTTCTTCTCTGCTCGGGTCAGTGTCCGACTCGCATATGCTGCGACGTGCTGACGGCTGTTGCAGAGTTGGACCAGCACAGCACCAACACCTAGCCCACTAGCATCAGTATGAATTTCAGTCAAAGCATCTGGATCAAAATCCTTTAGGATGGGTCCTGAAGTCAATAAAAACTTCAGCTGTTGAAATGCAGCCTCACATTTATCATCCCACAAGTATGGTGTGTCTTTATGAAGAAGGGACGTCAGTGGGGAGGCAAGTTGTGCGAAGTTCTTAATAAATCGGCGGAAATATGAGCACAGAACCAGAAAACTTCGCAGGTCCTTCACTGTTCGTGGTGGTTCAAAGTTGCTAACCACTGTGGTCTTCTGTGGGTCTGGTCGCACGCCTTCTTTATCCACGAGAAAGCCTAATACGAGGGCTTGACGTTCTCCAAAATGACACCTTTGAGTTTAAGACAAGGCCAGCTTCGCGTGAGCATTCAAACGCAAGCGACAAGCGGTGGTTATGCTCTTGAAAAGTCTTGCCGTAGATAATCACGTCACCCGAATAGCACATGCAAATTTCCCATTTTAGTCCACGCAGTACTGTATCCATAAATCTCTCGAATGTCGCTGGAGCATTGCACAAACCAAAGGGAATAACGTTAAACTCAAAGAGAGCATCTGGTGTTACGAAGGCCGTCTTCTCTTTATCTGAAGGATGCATAGGAATTTGCCAATACCCAGAACGCAAGTCAACAGAAGAAAAATAGGAGGCAGAATGCAGGCAGTCCACGGAGTCATCTATAGGCAGCAAAGGGTAGACGTCTTTCTTTGTGATGGCATTTAGGCGACGATAGTCTACGCAGAATCTCCATGAATTATCCTTTTTCCTGACTAGAATGACAGGAGCGGCCCATGGACTACACCATTCTTGTATGACGCCCTTCTTTAGCATGTCTTTAACTTGCTCAGCGATGGCTTTTTTTTCGGAAGGCGATACACGAGAGGGCTTCTGGCGTATTGGTGGTGATTCGCCTGTATAGATTCGCTGTTGCGTACGTGAAGACGGTGGCGTCCCCGAGCGGCGACGCGGAGGCGGGGATCGCTGTTGGCGTGTGGGTGGTGGGGAAACGCTGCGGTCGGATCAAGGCGAGTCAGCACGTGCTGCGTGTTGCTGTTGGAAAGAGCCCTGAAATGGTCGAGACTCGCCAGCAGGTACATAGGGCGTGTACACGTTGAATCGTGGAGCTCGCTGCTGGTGACGGTACCAGTACCTAGCGATGTGTCCAGGTAGCCCGCAGTTGTAGCAAACACGGGTGTCGCGTCTAGTCGTCCCCGGCGAAGTAGACCTCGTCGGTTGATAAAAACCGGGCGATGGTGGCCGAAGAGTAAATCGCTGTGATACAGCTTGCCTGCGTTCCTGGTTTTCGAGTGGTCGTTCACTCCTTCGTTCGAACCAATCGGTGTAATTAGGGTGAGGCTCGAAGTAGCTCTGTCGCATCCGAGGTACCAGTGGTTCACGGGGCCGTTGGTCGAATGCTTACTGATGGCAGATACCAGCGGTGTTCACAGCTTGCAGTTGAGCAAGTTCTTCCTTAACCACTTATCTTATAAGAGAAAAGATGTCGTCCTGCGATGGAAGGTTGACACTTGCAATCGTGGGCACATTCTCAAGACGTCCAAATTTCGGTAGGACTCTCCTCCTCTTTAGCGCTTCAAACGCTCGGCAGTGTCTCCTTAGGTCGGAAGGTGTGTGTAAGTCTTTCTTAGTGATAAGAAAATTGTACACGTCTTCCACAATTCTCTTGAGCAGATGACCTATCTTATTTTCGTCACACATGGTCGCACTCACGATTCCGCAAAGCTTCAAGACGGCCTCGATGTAGGTGGTTCATGTTTCGCCAGGTAACTGAGCTCTGCGTGAAAGCGTTTGCTCCGCCTACTTGACTTTAGCTGTTGAATCACCAAAACACCTCTTCAGCTCGTCCACGAAAATGTCCTATGTGGTCAATGCACTCTCATGGTTGTCGAACCAAAGAGACGCGGTGCCTACAAGAAAAAAACACCACGTTCTCGAGCTGTATAGCAGTGCTCCAGCGGTTGCTGCGACTCACTCTTTAGTAGTGCTTGAGCCAGTCGTCAACGTCGTCATCCAGCTGCCTCGAAAAGGTCCCCGGCTAACATTCTGGCATGCCGTACCGAGTTTATCCTGGCGGGTGAGCGTGTTGCTCATCAGCAACGAGGTTGTTATGGCCTGCTCCCGCGTCCTCCATGTCTGGTAGCCGTGGTGGCAAGCTTCCAAGCGTCTGCTCCGTCGCAAAATCGGTAGAGCTGGGTCACCCAGATCAATGTACCCGGCACCTCCACCAAACTGTTACGAGTGACTGTGTTTTTTTAAAGATGAGGTGAAATGGCATTGAAAGAGCAGCGTACTTCCGAGACAGGCCCAGCACGCTTCACCTAACCACACAGTCCAAGCGCCGCTCCACTACTCTTCTTCGTCCGCGCCCCGTAGGCTCGAGCATCTTCGTTTCAATATGTATAGGCTTAGAAATTGATCAAGAAAAGACTACGCAAGACATTGGCATAAAATGGAGGTACCCACATATTCAAGCTCGCTAAAGATAATTAGCCCAGTCTACGTCGGGTGCTCATTACGGAATTATCACCAAGGCCTAAATTTACGGCGTGAATCCACAAATACGGAATGGACAAAACGTGTGAACAAGCACCGATTAAGTGGTTTCTTTGATGTGATAGAAGCAAAAAGAATTTTTTACTAAATCATTTGATGTAGAAATGCACCGCAATGAATGCCTATAGCGGAATCCAGCATTAATATCCCTTCGGTAACCTTGCTTCCAACTGGCGCCATTCTGCAGAACGGCTTTCTCACATGAATGCCACATGTAATTAAACAGACTGTACACATGGCGGGTGAAAGGCATGCACCTTTCAAAGGTTCTCAGTTGCGAATTTGATGAATTGCGGTAAGCGGATGATGCAGTAAAGATACGCTTAGAGTATGGGCAAAAAAAAAGGAATGAGACTGAGTGTTGAACCACCCTTACAAAAGTAAATCCTAGCATGTTGCCAAAAATTAACGCAGAATCTTCTTTGGGAAGTGGCGGACTTCTGAGTAAGCGTAGAATTTTATTGCACATTGAAGCATTCCCGATATTATTGTTTAAGGAGCATCTTTGTCTTTCTATCACTTGTCAGTGCCTATAGGACGATTTTATAGAAGGGGCATCCCGTGGAAACCAAAGCGCGTGTATGTCATAAATATTTCAGAAAGTTACGATTTTCATAATGTGTGCGTACCTTCATGTCACTTCAATATTCCAGAAAGAGCTTGTGTTTCACTACCCCGAACTTCAAAGAATCCTTCAAAGAAAGGGACATTTTACATTTGTATTGCACCACCCACACACAGTTCAGATGCACTAAAGTTCTACAAGAATAGGTTTGTAACGTAACAATAAAGAAATAAATAGTGTACATATAGCCTTATGCTTGATGGGGTACTGACACAAAATTTCGTGGGTGAAGTAGCTTGCGGGATCGACTACCGTGAATATGCGTGTATCTCCTGCAAGAGAGGAAGATAGAGAAAAAAAGGAAGGCCGGGATGTTAACCAGATCTTGGCACCCGGTTTGCTACCCAGCACTGGGGGTGGGAAAATAGGGGCAAGAAAGGAGAGAGAAAGAAAAAAACGCTCGTGCACTGCAAAATATCAGCTTCCCTGACGTGACCCCGCTACTTCTCCAACGCGACCACGCTACAGCGAGTTATGGCGACGTCATGGTCGCCAGTTTTTCTTCGGTCGTGTTTGCTTCACAGACTACTACTCGGCAACTGCTAACAAGTCCATGGCCACGGCAAGAGTTGAAACTTGTGTTTGTTACATTACTGTCCCATTTTCTATTCGAAAAAAAACTTCTTGCTGCAGATTACGCGGAAGTGCGTCACAGTTTCGTGTGCTGACAAAGTCAACCGTACCCCTTGGCTGCTTCCGCTAGGTGGTGATAGTTGTACCTGACGGATTTTAGTTTTTGAAACCGAAACTCAGAGTTGTCCCAAATACTGAGCCTGTTATTCATTATCTGTCAGGTGCTGCAGAAAACAGTGTGTCGCGTTTTGACTTACAGAGCCCCGGGAACACAATCCAACAAAAAAGAAAAATCACAGCATATTCACGAAGTGCATGATGGTGAGTGGGGTGAGGCGTTTATTATTCCGTCCTGCTTCTCTCCCTCCGTTCGTTCTTGCTGCCATTCGTCCTTGCGTCCGTCTGTGCGTTCGTCGGTGCATGTGTCCATTCATGCGACCGTCCGTTCGTGTATTCGTTTGTGCGTCCGTCTATCTGTCTGTCTGTATGTCTCTCTGTCCGTCCGTCCATCTAGCAAACACTCCAAGTACCGCTATCTCGCACCTTTTCTTCATATATTCATCCTATACAAGTACCGCCATCCAGCAGACATTCTAAGGACTGAACAAGAAGTGGCTACTACTACATACAAGAAGCATGGCGTAAGGAGCTTCGCCCTTAAAAAAACACGAGGCAAAAATTTTGAATCAGTATCCCTTTAAGGCATTTGCCTTTCTGTCTGTTTTCAAGCAAATGCTCAGCAAAAAAAAATTAAGGTCTAATCTGCGTCAAATTTTTATAGCAATGATCGTCTTTACAAAAGTGCTTATAGGTGTTTGAAAGAGAAGCTTCTATGAAGAAAAATATGGGTAACTGTGGAAGCACAGCAGTATAATATTATAGCGAGTTAGCCACATGAATACATTCAGGTATTCCGCTTCAGGGGAGGGGCTAATAAATAGAATAATAATCGTAATCATGGTGAACAAAAATTTGCAATGCCACTATTACGCGACAAAAAGTGTCATAATAAAACTGTTGAAATGAAATGGCCTGGCTGTTTAGTTATTGGATTCTATAAGACAACGATACAACGTGGCCACTGTGTAGCGTCATTTTTCTCCTAGTGTTGTTTCGTACGCTCTGTGTGTTAAGTGTTCCCACTGGCACTAATAGTAGTTCCGTTTCTTACATATCGGCCGTGTCACCATTACTTTTAGCGCATCAAACGCTTGTATTTAATTTTTCAGGCTCTTAAAAAAGTTTCATCGCGGCAGTACTCTGGAACGAAAAGAAAGGCTCGAATTCTCACAGCGCACTTGGAGGCGTACAGATGCGCTGTGCGCCGTTCCTCTGGCATTCTTCGCCAGGCAGGAGTAGAGTCCCCCCTGTGACCGACGCACTCCGTGGAGCGTCAGTACGTGAAGTGAGCCGTTGCTTGCGACGTGTTGCCTGCCGGCCGAGAAAGGCCGCCCCGCGTACAGCCAGCGTGGAGGTCCCAGCAGCTGAGGGTGTGCCTTCACGCTGCACTCAAACCTCGCCTCTCTGCCTTCATCCACGGCCGAACCACCGACCAGCCTCAGTCGCACGGTGGGCGGGAATTCAACCTGGAATGCCGAAAGGAGTCGTCGACGAGATTAAGCTCGTGTGACAGCCCGTATTTTTATAATTGTGGTGATTAATATTAGGTCGTCGGTTTTAGTGATATGTGTGTTTAGAAAAAAAGGGTTAACGATTGAGAGCACTAAGTACTCTACTATGGGAGAGCACATAGCCGTCCCATAGGCCTGTCAGGCGCATTACATTCAGAGCGCCTACCTAGAAAAGTGCATTTTTCCCTCAAAGGGTGAAATGGTTCTTTCCAAAGCTTGCTACTTCATGCGCGTGACAATTGTGACAATGTATACAATGATCACACATACATGCAAGTAATACGTAGTAAAAATATTGACATCCAAATAGAAATAGTCAGTCATAACGTTTTTATGAAGTTTTTTTTTAATGTGCATATTGCCAAAAAACTAAACTTTTTTGAGCATCACACAATCTCTGGTTTTCAACGGGCTAACCAGGCACCACTGTTCGATGATCAAACCGAATTACAAATTTACTGCTGCCTTCAGAGTGTCTACGTGACACAAGTGGCGTAGCCAAAGGTCGCACGCTGCCCCCCCCCCCTCCCGAAATGTGTTTTTTTATTTATGGCAGAGTACAAAATGGCACTCTACCACATCTGCTGCCCGGACGGCCCCATCGGATCCAGGGGATGGGCCCCTACCCATCGGGAAAAATTTTTGCCTTCGTTTCCGTGTCGCTTCACATTGTAGTTGAAGCAACCCCCGAGGTCGTGTCTAAAGGTGGGACGAGAGTTTGTTTAGTAAAAAAATTAATTCCAAAATAATGCAATCATGTTATTGAGAATTTCTTCATCTTTCGCAAAATTTCCCCAAGCTTCGGTACCTGCGGGGTGAAAAGTGATTCTTAGAGTCTTTTCTTTGGCTCATTGAGAGGTTTGTACGTCTCTGTCTCGGAAAATATCAAGAATATAGGAAACAAGAATGCTAACATCAATAAATAGTAAAATTTCCATAACTGGAACTAAAAGCAGTAGCCTAGGTGCATTTTAGTGCCTTAGTACAAAAAAGCCATTCATGAATGGCAATTCTCATGCAATGAGAAACGTAAAAAATATTGATTTAGTTTTTGTCGTACGCCCACAATCTTAGCTGGCCTTCTGTAAAACGTCGGTAAGTACCTTCGTACGAAATTGCGAAGTTCTACAGGTATGGTAGAAATTACCAAAAAGCTATATGGTCAAAAATAAAAAAAACACATACAAAATCGCCGCTCAAGCAATCCGTAGAAGTGGTTAACCAGCGAAAGTTCAAACGTGTGGCCCCGATGTTTGGCAGTGGGTTCAAACTGACGCCGCACAGAAGCCTTTCACAATTATTGGTTACATTCTCGTGCTAATAAGTGAGTTAAGGAAAATGTTTGGCTTTGTTTTACCACAGTGTTCCTTTCACATGCCGCAGATTGTGCCCCGCATGATCACGTTCACAGAGGAGTGTAACGAGTGATTAGCGCTTCGCCATGCGTTAATCACAGTGATTGTTCTCGAACAACAGGTGGTCACAGACGTCAAAGCCGCAGCTAAAGTGCCGCTGAATAAATTGCCACCAAAAGCAGGCGTTCACCCCGGTGAACGCCCTCACGTAATTTTCGCGTTGACGCTGTCGTGCCCGCAAAGGCGCTTGTTCGGCGCGGCGTGTTGCAAGCGTTTGAAATCGCGAGTTGCCCCGGCAGCGCGGTTTCCAGGATCCGCCCCACACCAGCGCTTGTATTCCCGTTCGCGATTTAGCGCGGCTTGGAAGGCGGCCGGGACATCGGTACGCAGTTGGTGCCGGCACTCGGCCTTTCGGGGCCGTTACTGCGTCTGGACTGAACCACCAGCACGGCGAGCACAAGCTCTCTCATGTTTCTATTGTTGGCGCTCTTCTACCGTTGTCCGTGGCTCACCGATGCGTAACCCATAACATGGCTTACCATTAATGATATTGCTAGTGATATTGACTTAAAAACAACTGGAAACCATGCAATAAAAGCGTTTTTTGTCACCAAGGAAAAATGAATTTACTTCTTGTAAAGGGTACAGCTTCTGTTCGATACACTTTGAAATTTTGCTGTTTTTCTTTCTTTTTCCTATTAACCTAAAATTGTTTAATTCATAGCTCATTTTGTTGTCATAATTTCGGAAGAATTGATCATTGTATAAATAACACATTATATTGTATTCATTGTAACTAATGTATTGTTCTGTGGCGTTAGTATAATTGTTATGTTCCGCAAAAACTGTCAATGTATTGTGCGCTCTCGCTTTATGCCCTGTAAAACGGGGGCTCGAGGCTTGTCAAGTGAATAGTTTCACTTTTTCTCGGGCCCTCGTGTTCCACAACACACAAACTTGTGGACGAAATAAAGTTTCATTTATTTGATTTGATTTGATTTGATTTATATTCCCTTAGAGGTTCAGCAAGAACTGCTCCGCGCGTGCTCAGGGCCCTGGCTGTGACGGGATGTACGACGCTACTTACAATTCAGCCAATGACAGGCGTGCTTGTGCTTTACGCTGAGAACGACGTAACTAATAGTACAGCTAATAAAGACTACTCGTGACATCGCTGCCAAACAGTTTTTTTTGTCTCCTATCCATATACAGCTTTCACTGCAAAAACTTATGTATAGAATTTGAAACTTCAAAATGTATCGTTCCCATGCAACCTTCAACTATTCTATAGTGTGTGAGTGAGTGTGAGTGATTTTAAATGAAAAGAAGAAAAAAGTCAGCCCCGTAACTGTTTCTCAGGAAGAGGACACCTCAACAGTAGCTCACGAGAGATGGGGGTAGAAAATGGAATAAAAGGACAGGATTAAAAGGTAAAGAGATAGAGAGGAAGGAGAGAGCAACGCGCAGGGACAGCGAACGACAGAAAACGACAGAAGTAAGGAGGAAATAGGAAAGTTGGACGCGGTCGCAGGAGTCCGAGGACGGGGCACCACTCGACGAGAGCTCTTGTCGGCGTCGGGAGATGGTGTAGGGCGAGCCCAATTGGCCAGAGCTGCGCTGTCGTCGCAGATCGCGGGGGCACGACTGGTCGGCACGAAATCCAGTGAGCGAGTCGCAGCGACTGCTTATAATATGAATACCAGGGATTGCCCATACCAAAACCACGACATGAGCATGAAGCAAGCAGTAGTGCGGGGCTCCGGAAATTCCGAACATCCCATGTTTTTGAACGAGCACTGGCATTGCACAGTACGCAGGCCTCTCGTATTTTGTCTCCATCAACGAATGACTGTAGTGGCCAAGATCGAACCCACCAGCGTAGGGAAA
Organism: Rhipicephalus microplus; assembly: GCF_013339725.1. Classification (NCBI taxonomy): domain Eukaryota; kingdom Metazoa; phylum Arthropoda; class Arachnida; order Ixodida; family Ixodidae; genus Rhipicephalus; species Rhipicephalus microplus. Next base: position 137,145,760 of record NC_051170.1, read on the forward strand.
GTATAGCCGCGCACCATAACCACTTAATGACATGCTTTAGCCGCAAATCACACACACACACAAAGTAAAGGAACACTCAACGACAAGCACAAGCGGATTGTTTCTTTTACTGTGTGTACGTGTGTGTTTTTGCGGCCAAAGCATGTCATTAAGCAAGTACCAACTAGCCAACAATCAGTATTGTTATCATAACCACTCTTCGAGCAGTACTGTAAAATTTTATAGCTTCGACATTTATTACCACAGCTGTACAGCTAAGTTTCGATACTCGCTTTCCCACTCTTACGCCAACGTCACCCAGAGCGTTCACGACTGCTTACTTCTTGCACTTGCTGACCCGGAGGTCGCGGGATCAAATCCCGGCTGCGGCGGCTGCCTTTTCAATGGAGACGAAAATGTTGTAGGTCCATGTGCTCAGATTTGGGTGCACGTTAAAGAACTCCAAGTGGTGGAAATTTCCGGAGCCTTCCACTACGGCGTCGCTCATAATCATACGCTGGTTTGGGGACGTTAAACCCCACATATTAATCAGTCAATCAATTAATTAAACAATCAATCAATCAATTATTTCTTGAGCTTCAAAAACTTCATGCAACTAAGCAACGTTGTGTCTAAGATGCTGAATGCATGTTCAGATAGATAGATAGATAGATAGATAGATAGATAGATAGATAGATAGATAGATAGATAGATAGATAGATAGATAGATAGATAGATAGATAGATAGATAGATAGATAGATTCAGTAAAAAATTTGCTGTGGCTTTGCCCGGCTAAGCCAGGATATATGTGACGTGAGCTAAGGGTCAGCCGATTATTGTTAGCTTCCCTGGTTGTCCGAGTTAGCTTATGCTTACTGCTTGCTGCACGGGCGGACATGCATGCAGGCAGACGGACGGACGAAAACATGGACGAACTATAGCGAGTGGGCTCACACGAGTCAAGTGCCAGCCCGCTAGCGAGTGACACGTCACTCCAGAAGCTGCCACGACGTTTCTGACGTGCCAGCAGTGCAATATGTGACGTCACTGCTCCTTGTGCATGCGCAGCACTGCATAGTGTAAGCCGGGCGATACTGCTCAACCTCAGCCAATGTATTTTACGCTACGAAATTTTTCTCGTATGCCATGGTCGTCGCCAAGATGCAACATTCACCGTACCACGCATAACACTTTCGCATACTGCCCGAATACATGTTTTGCGTGAATTACCACTCCTTCGTGCAAGGAAAGTCTTTAGGCAAAATTACTTGAAACGACCTGAAGCTACTCCTACCTACATTATTATATACTGAGAGTGGTTTCGTGTAGAAACATTCCGTCTAATGTTCAATCTCGGAGGCCATCGTTCAGTATACGAACACCTCAAGCGCATCGTGTATCTCTCTATCATTGCAATCAGTACATGCAAAGAGTGACAGTTGTTTTCACTACATTAGTTGATTGTTTATTGCACATTGATATATGATAGCTCGAACACTGCATGTCATTGTTTGGCAGCTATTATCACCATTTCAAGTGAATCGGATAATCTACGCTGGCGCTCACGCATACACGACACAGATAGAGTACACAGCTTGAGCCGTAGACGGGCAAAGCCATCACACTTACGACTGGCACATTCATTGCGGACAAGGTGTGACATGCTTAAGTTAAGTTTGCAAAGCCTCATATATATGTGTGTCAGTAGTTCAGGGGGTAGAACACCCAGCATGTACTACTGCGCACCGAGAAATCGCGGGTTTCACAACCAGATTTGTCTCACCAGGGAATCTTTATTTATATTTTTTTTCAAGTGTGCGTGTGCGAATTATGGTTAATTCTGTGAAGAGAATTATGCGAGAGATTGACATTGTGTTTCTGTTTTATTTATTTATTTATTTATTTATTTATTTATTTATTTACAAATACTGCATCTTGCACAGCAAGATATTACAGGAGTGAGTACAACACAAGATAAAATACAATACATTAAGTCATACTAAATCAAATTTAGTCGCAATAAAATATAACACAAATAAAGTCTACACATTGAGTATACATACTGAAGTATACACACTGAATGGGCAGAACATCAGGAAAGTATACACAGCTGATCAGCGAAGAAAGTTTGGCAATTGTTCAACAAATTTATCGTTTCACAGCTCGCGCAGGGAGCCCGGGAGACCATTCCAAGTATCAATAGTGTGAGGAAAAAAAGAAAACTTGAAGCAATCAATACATGACTTCAAAGGAGCTATGTCAAGGTGTGATTTCTCCTTGTGATTCGAGAAGAAGGGTTAGTGAAGGTAATGGGTGCATCAATAAATGTTTCCCCATGAGCGATCCTATGCATTAGGACAAGACGGTCACAAGTGCGTCGGAGAGCCAAACTTTTTAGCTGTAATTCATTAGCATATATTGTAGGTGAAAAATTACGATCATAACGCTTACATATAAATCTGATGGCTTTTTTCTGAATATAGTCAAGCATATTTATGTCATTGGCATGATGCGGTGCCCATACGACAGACGCATACTCTAGGAGAGGCCTTATTAGAGATCTGTATGCTACTAGTTTACATCCCCTAGTTGCATCCCGAAGGTTTCTCTTTAGGTAATGCAGCTTTCTTAACGCCTCATTTGATATATTCAGAATGTGTTACGACCCTCAAGCGAAGGTTGACAGTAATTTAAATAAATAAATAAATAAATAAATAAATAAATAAAATAAGGGCATGCCATTTCAAGTCCGGAGTAAAAGTAACACCAATGTATTTGCAAGTGTCTACACTTTCGAGCTTGTAGTTACAACCAAAATATGAAAACTTTAACGGATGCTTTTTTGGGGCGAAGCTCCTTAGGGCGTGGGCTGTGCGTCCCCTGTAGCCTGTATGTAGCCACCTCTAGTTTAGTTCTTGCAGTGTTCACTAGATGGCGGTACCGTCCCCTGTATGTAGCCACTTCTAGTTTAGTTCTTGCAGTGTTCACTAGATGGCGGTACCGTCTCCTGTATGTAGCCACCTCTCGTTTAGTTCTTGTAGTGTTTACTAGATGGTGGTACTTGTAGCTGATGATGAAAAGATGCAAGATGTTATAAACTAGAAAGCGGTACTTGTAGTTGATGAAAGACGCGAGATCTTATAAAATAGGAATGATGTCACATATGGCGCGTGTCATTGGTTGAAGGCAATCGTTCGATTTAGTGCGGCGACGTACGCTAGGGGGAGCGTTGTAATAAAATCCGTTCGCTGTTGGCGCGCGCTCGGAGTCACCGGATGGATAAGGCTGCACAGCGGAGAGAGCGCAAGGCGGCAGCAGCGCGCGCTCGCAGACAGAATCCCGATGTGCGAGCGCGCGAGGCAAGGGACATCGCAAGCCATCCATCGTCTAAGAACAAATAAAAGTTGATTTGTGTATATACACACACAGCGTTTCTCACGTCTTTACATGATGATCGACTGGGCGAATTACACGGAAGATTCACAGTTTACCAATGAATCCATCCGGAGCTTTGCCCATTCATCATCATTCACCCCGTGTATATGCCGTAATTTTTTTTATTTGAGAGAGTCATTAAGACTGTTTTTTGAAGTTTAGTGACATCTGCCATGTCTTACTCCACTCGCAAAAACGGTCGAAAACTATATTTAACTGCAACTGATCTGCAGTGCTAGTCACATCATATTATATGACACCGTCATCGGCATAAAGTCTCAATTTCACAGAAGTCCCAGCAGCTACTGTAACGACGTCGTTTATATAGATGATGAAGAGCAATGGACCCAGTACCGATCCTTGTGGTACACCGGATGTGACACTGACCTGAAATGAGTGAGCACGATTAAATGCAACAAATTATGTTCTTGAGCTCAGACAGTCCTGTATCCAGTCTGTAAGTTTAGTGTCATGAATTAGTTCCTTGATTTTAATGAGAAACTTATTATGGCATACTGTATCAAAGGCTTTCCTATAGTCAATGAAGATGGCATCAAGCTGTCCTCTGGCATTAAGTGTGGATGCAATATCGTGGGAGAATTCTAATAATTGTGTCACCGTCGAAAAGCCAGGACGAAAGCCATGTTGAGCATGTAAGAGAATATTCTGTTCAGACAAGTACTCGATGATATGTTTATAGATGATGTGTTCCAGTAATTTACAGGACGTTGATATTAATGAAATTGGCCTATAGTTGCACACCACCTGTTTCTTGCCATCCTTTTGTATGGGAACGACCTTGGCGCACTTCCAGAGTAATGGGACAGTAGATGACTCAACAGACTTTGAAAAAATGACTGATAAATACCGAGAGGTCCATTCAGAATAACGTTTCAAAAACATATTAGGTATACCATCTGGCCCGGCGCTTTTCGTTGTATCAATTTTGAGTACAAGGATACGAACGCCCGCAGTAGTAATTAGCATGCTTGGGGAAGGTTGTGAAGATAAGTTAGTAAAAAATGTGGGACTACACCCATCACCACGTGTGAACACTGATTTAAAATAGTCATTAAATGCTTCAGAAATGCTAAGATTGTCAGAGCATGGTTTATCAGATATAATAAATGAGGAAGGACTGCTCTGACATGGGGGATTGATGGCTTTCCAAAACTTTGACGGCTTGTCTTTCATGAACGACGACAAAATATTATTAAAATAGAAGCTTTTCGCGCTTGACATAGCAGATTCAAACTACTTTTCAGTTTAGGTAACACAGAATATTTTATTGGATTGCCAGATTTGAATTTTTTACAGCATCTGTATTTTCCATAATTCTTTTTTTTCTCGACCACTTGTAAAGAGTAGAACGGCTTTACTATCGACACTTCACACACACGAAAAAACCCAAAAAACAATCAAGGGTGTTTTGATCTATCTATCTATCTATCTATCTATCTATCTATCTATCTATCTATCTATCTATCTATCTATCTATCTATCTATCTATCTATCTATCTATCTATCTATCTATCTATCTATCTATCTATCTATCTATCTATCTATCTATCTATCTAGGCGCTTACGTCTTGGCACTGTCGAGATCACCCCCTTAACTTCGCGTGAACCAAAACACCAATGGGAGGGTAAGATAGATGGTTCGACGGACAGGACGCGCTCGCCAAGACACGAATAACGCCACAATCATGTCGCTTACGTCGTCAAACACTTTCCGCCAGACAGTTGCACATACACGCGGGCGGGTATGCGCCAGTGGTGTGCTTGTATGTGCCACAGGTGATTGACATTTGGTGTCGACCCAACATCGACGAGAACACACATGGGCGATTTCAACACGTGAGTGTTCAGAAAAACCTGACATTGGCAGCGTTGACCCCACAAACGCAAAGAATAAAAGTCAGGGTACCCGCAGGAATTGAACCCAAGAACTCTGCGTGCCCATGAAGCATTGTACCGCAGAGCCACGTCTGGTCTCGGAACTACTTTTGAAATAGACCCTAATGTTCGTGGAATGCAAATTGTGGTTGCAGTGCTGGCTTTCCAATTTTATAAACATTCCATAGGTACTCCTATAATACAGCCGTCACGTTGGGCTAACATCAATTGCAGTTAGGTGCAATCCGCAAAAGTTTATTTATGTAGCAGCGTCAAGGGCTGCCATCCTAGCGAGCACCAGTGCTTCACAGCAGCTTCATAGCATTGCTAATATTCATGTTCTTCTTTGCATCGTTGCGCAAGTGCAAACAACTAGTTATCTAAATATCTGCAACTCTTCGACATATTTCTGTGCTTACAACATTAGGGCCCTTTCTTGACGTGCCACTCAAAAAAAAAATTACACCATGGTCACCTTCGCTCCACATTCCACGCATAGCGTCGATTCCCAAGGTACGTGAGATCTGCCGAATTTGTTTTTCTAAAGTGCACGTTCCTGCTTTGGCGCTGTGTGTAAAGATGGGAATGTACCAAACCAGCCTTGATGCGACTGCCACTACCGAGATCACACAAACGACCTTCCGTTCGGCTGCACGACGTACGTGCGCCTTGTGCATTGTGTTCTCCTCTTTCTTGCAGTGCTCTCACGTCCCAGCTTTTTGGTAAAAATGTCCCATGTAAATGCCACATTGTTTGGGCTACCACAGTGGTAACAGTTGCAAAGGGGCAAACTCAGTGGTGAGTCGTTCATCAAGATTGGAAACACTTGAACCTTGTTTCAGGCGCCTGATTTAAATGATGACGGGGAAATTCGAAGATGATATGCAGAAAGTTTATTTGGGATTCGGATAGCACATTGACAACCACTTCAATTGATACTCTATCTTTGTTCTATTCATAAGATGACCGAGGCATGCGATGCTTGGCAGTAGAATTTTCACTGACCTTTTGTATAATAGATAACTGTGCACAAGTTATAAAATCAATTTCCATCCAAAATTTATTATTGCCAAAAATAGCACGAGCCTAAACCATAAAAAAAACATTCTTATTTTATTGCAGGAGATACGATAGAGCAATGCATTGCATATATAAGGTACGGTGGCTCATATCGTACATCTACAAAAAATTTCCGACACACGAACACTTTATACCACCTTCCCCTTTCTACATTCGCTACCCCTTCCTATATTCGCTAGTGAGACGGTCAGAAACAGAGACAAAGAATTTTCTTAAGTGGCTGCTTGTGAGAGCCAAGGATCCATAAGAACATGAGAGGATCAAAATGATTTGGCTAATCTCCCCGTCCTTTCTCTTCTCTTCTAAAAGTTGAAACCTTAAAATATTTAAGTACGTGCGCTTTGCTTCACCAAGTCTAGTTTTAATAATTTATAATTAAGTCTGAACAAGAAATTAGTTGATAGAGGATGTTGGAAATTGTGAGAAATAGCACGATAAGGAACATCCCTTCGGCTAACGTTTGCAATGCAGCACTGTCTCCGAAGTCTATTTGTCCAATGGATTACTCCAGCGGGTTCACTTGTTGCGAAAGAGCCTTATATCATGAATTATGACTTCAGAAAGCTCACCACAGCGGCTCACCTCTAGTGGAAGCGCATTTTCAATTGCGCTGCCAGGCAGACGCTCATTGGTAGCGCGACAGAGGATCCGGCGGCCGTGGTCGTCAGCTCCAGGCGTGAAGGCAAGCAAGCTGCTCGTGTGGCCGCTCGACTCGTCAACGTTGACCACACTGCGTGTCATACTGCGGCTGCCCATCCACCAGCTCAGGTTCGCGGCCGGTCTCGAGCCCCATGAATCACAGCGAATATGCGCCGCTCGCTCTGCGACGAGGACCGTTCCCGGTGTAGCGATGGCAACCCTCAAAGGGCGCACTGCACAGTGATGAAGCAGTGGGCTTGTAAATGCATTGACGACGTAAATTGAATAACAGAAACGAAACATCTGCAGGAAAGGTAAAGGAAGGCTAACAGGCTTGTTGAGCGATAAATTCCAGATGCGGCACGAAGAACCTTACGGAAAACACCCTGAAAGTGCCACCCCGTGGGTCCAGTTAACGAGGGGCATCACCAGAGCAACTGTTCTGGATTTCACGTCCCTCGCACTTAGGGCACTGTGCGCTATGGTCATATGAAAATAAGCCGTGCATGAAAGGCAGACTGGTAAATGGATGGGATCGGGAAACGATGCGAAGCATCCCCGGAACAAAGACCAGTGAAAAAGGCGCATAGGTTTCAAAATTAAGAGCACGGAAATTATAAAATCTGTGAAGGGAAAGAAAGCCTGTTGGTACATATTTTAGTGGAAGTAATCATAAGGTCAAAACCTTATGATTACTGAAAGAGCAGAAATATCCGACATGACATGTCTGTCTTCTTACAATTCATATCAAGGATGATGCTCGCTTCTTCCTCGTCTTCGCCACTCCGGGCCTTGCAGATTATGCGAGCCATGAGATAACTCCGCTGCAAAAAGTCGATATGCAGAACACTCCCGGAGGCTTCCCCTTCAGCCGTGCTTGCCGACTCATTGTTCTTGAGCATTCTAGCATCTTGCCACCAGGATAGTAAAGGAGGAGGGCGTCCTGCAGGAGTAGAAACTCGTCAATCGAAAATAGGTGATTTTTACAAAAATATTTCTTAGTCACTGCTGTTTGTAAGCCTGACGCCAGTGATCTGAGTGCTTCCTTGATTTTTCGCTCAAAATGTTTTATTGTGCATAAAGAAAGCACACTCACTACGTGTGGAGCATCTTGAAAAAAAGAAGGACAAGTTTTGCACGCTCTCATGTTTTATCCTACATCGATGACATTAGAAACTATGAATTTGTACTTTATTTATTATATTACTAATACAGTCGAAGCTTGATTTACGACGTAGATAATATGGACGCATTGGTATATTTAGAAGTTGTTGTATTTGACAGTGCAATTCATATTAGTCAGAGACTTTTTCATTCGAAGTGCGACAAGAATGCTCGAAAATTTAGGCACTACACAGAGCTAATTTGATAACTATTTTGTTACCATGTTTGTTCAAATCGATCACCTGTGAACGACGCTTTGGATTGTCAATTTTTGCACCAAGCTTTTTCTAGTAGTTATTTCAGCCACTTAACTCTCAGAATCACTTTATTTCCTCGTTTTTACCAGACGTCGATTTTTGAAAGACCTTTACTCGAACCAATGTGTGCGTATTGGAAACATTCTCTTGGCCAGGAAGCTTCACAGAAGTGCGTGCCTCTTGTGGGACTGCTTCAGTAACATTATAACTCTCTATATAGAAAATCTTTGCAAGTCAAATATGAAATAAGGTGTCGCCTTCGCAATCTGACACTGTTAAGAAAAAATAATTTTAAGATATCTATGCTAGCCAAGGAATATACATGTATTGTTAGGAGTCAGTAAAGATTTATTATACAAAAAATATTTCCGAAGGTCCACCGCACACCAAAAGTGTGCAGGTGGTCTTCTCAGCCAGTTTCCGTCAACATTGGTTTCTCTTGTAACGTTATATCAGACGCCGGTCTGCATCTAGTGTCATAGTCGCTTCTATGGCAGCGTCGCCACACGCGCGTGGATGCCCCCCTGCGTTGCAAAAAACAACCATCACTCGAAAGTGTCTTGCAACAGCACCCACCTGAATTGAGTGCGAGGATGACCGCACCTCGGCTTCAAGTTCAACCGCAGCTCAGCTGGCAGTGCATCATACGCCTTATTTGAAGGTCGCACGTTCGCTTACTACCGGGGCCAGCTATCTTTTATTTCTTTATTTTTTTCACACTTACGACACAATTATTACACACGACATCCCATATAGATTTTTGGTATGACTGTCTGATAGCTTATGGTACACCAAGAACATTTATATATTGACGTTTGTTATATCTAGAATAAGTGTTTTTCTAGAGACATATTTATTGTTTTTGTATCCAATGGCAAAAGCAAAGCACCTCATTCAATACAAATGCGCAAAACTAGCTGAGTGAAGGCATCTTACAAGAAACGTGCAGTGACACCTTTGATGCACATCTTAAACCCTAGATTAGGGACTCAGAAAACTAAATAGCGATACCTTACTTTATTATATACGTAAATAATGTTCAATTATTCCATTTTGATTCTAAAGTCAGCTCCTTCACTTTATGCATGACCGGTCAGTCATCAATCGTGCCGGGATGTTTTAACCGGATACACCGTATGAATTATAACGGATGTTTCAGCTCCAGCACCTGTCTTTAAGGCAATAATTATACCATTTTCAGGCCCCACAGTAGCCAGCTAACACTACCTCAAACACCGTGTTCATTTCTTATATCAATTGGTATACATAAAGAAAGCAACAACTTTACCTCACACGATAGAATGATAAAATATTACGTGCGATTCCATTCATGCTGGATCATCAACAGTCAATCGACTATTTTACCACGTTCGATCCCGTGTTCTCTTCCGCCGGGTGTAGTGTTATAGTTAAGCAACATTCACGGGATTTCCGAGCACAATTTTATAACACTTGTGTTTTCGTGTATTCCAATATGATTCTTATTTGTGCTAGTGTTGGTTAAATGGTCGAATTCTATAACGGTGCCGTGATCCGCCCCCAGTTCTCCGTGGGCTTCTCTCAAGTTGCGATTTTTTGTAGTCCAACCTTCCTTTCTTTGTATTTTGCGAAAAATGGCATGCATTTTACTGACGTTGCTCTTAAGCGAGCCAATCACTACTGTACGCTTTACCACAGTGTAAAGCCGTCAAGCTAGTCACGCTGTTGATCCTATAGAGCCCTAACAAGGTTAAGCTGTGCATATTTACACAATAGAGTAATTTGTTTTCCTTCAGGCGGACAGCTGTGAACTTGCTCCTTTACGAAGGGCGCACGAGATTGCGAAAGGGATGCACAGGGACTTCATGACATCTTAGTATGGTGCAGTGCTCGAGCGCGTTCCGGGCACTCGGTCTACGCTACACACCCCTCCGGTTCAGGCTCCGATACCGTGGGCAGTGCAGAAGAGGTCCAGTGGGTCACCGTCGTTGAAGGGCCCCACGGTCCCCTGCATCTCCGCGCCGAGCTCGTCCGTGATGCTCACGTTGTGCGGTGACACTGCAGACAAGACGAGAGAAAGAGACTATTGGGAAAACACAGATTTCTGCCAGCGTTCATATAACGCTGGTATGCATCCTACAAAAACTATTTACAATTACGGTATCACGTAGAGCAAGACTTTCCTAAGTGAGGTATCCCGTTGTCGACAAGACTAATTTCGACCAGGTAATTCATTAATCACCATAGGATACGACGCTGTTCTGAAGGTCTGCGCACTGGGCCTAATATGTTGAGAAGCGTTAACTGATTTCGCAAATCATGCGCATTTCTCGTTAAAACAAAAATAAACCTTCACCCAACAGTCACTGGTCGACAAAGCATGCAGCGGTCTCCCCTTTTTATATACCCCGTGTTTCTGCGTTTCTCAGACGAGGCTGCCGAAGAAAAACGAGCTGCACCCAATCAGAACATCTTTTTGTTTAGGAACATGTGCCGAGGTCGGTGCATTTCGGGTCGCCTGAACACTTATTTCATTAGGCTGCCGGGGAGAGAAACAGGGGACTTTCGGGCTCGTTATTTAACTTCCCCGGATTCTTTTTCTCTTTGTTTGTGTAGGCGTGCATCTCCGCGCAAGCAAAACTGCAGAGTAGTAGCGGATTTTGTTTCCCTTCGCCTTTCTTGGGGACATCAATCTGTGCTGGTGCTGAAGCCCGTAGTTTGGGAATCAAGTTGGGAGAAATCATCGAAGGTGAAAGTACAGAGCAGAAAAAAACTTCAAAAGACAATAATATTGCTCACAGGCTTGAGTTTACAATTTAGGTAAATCTTTGTAAACAATGTTAGAAGACTGAATATGCGCAAACAGCACCCAACGAGTGATGGCAGGGGCGCAGGCGCTGGCCGTTTAAAAGAGAAGTGTCTACATTCCCTTGCTTCGCGTTTGTTTTAAACCCGCTGCTTTCCCCTCCCACACTTTCGCTGTTCATGAATTTCAGCCAACATCTCTTCATAGGATAACTGTCTCTCTAACCTCTCCATTGTCTTCCCCCTTTCTGAAGCCTCTGTATCTGCTATCCACTCAAGAAGACCTGCTTGTCATGCTTCAGACAATCCAAGTGCCTGCCCGCTCCGACAGAAATTCGAAACAGCCAATGCTACTTGAACAAGCGACAAAAAAGGCAAACACAGAGTGACAGAGGCTTGCCATCGCAAGTGCTTGTGAACTCGAGACAAGGGTCCCACTCTTCGATCGATGCACGCTTCGGGACACGTCGTCACTGGAGGCGCGCGACACGGCGCGCGTCAGGCGTTGCGCATTGAGACAAAAAGTTGCGCCCTGGAGCAGAAAAACGGTGCTCTTCGTGGCAGGAGGAGACGCTTTCGAATCAGAGACGGAGGGAGGGGGTGCATTATTTCCGCCATCGTGTCAAAATGGGAATGTCGCCCAGCCCATGGCGCACCAAATGGCGTCGTCTTTTTATGTTGTTCATTTTTTTCTGTGAAACTCACTCAGCAATCTGACACTGTGCATCGGTCTCGCTCGCTCCTCTGTTGCATTCGTTGGCAGGAATGGTAAGCGCGACGCAGCCTGATTCTCTGCACTCCGAGTGAATAGTTCGACACATAGCTCAGTATGAATAATGGACCTTGTCAGTCACTCATCTCTGCCTGGAGAGAGCAATGCGACGTTTAGAAAATACTCCGTCAGCGTGCTATTCTACTCATTGACACCATCAGCGTCTGCCAAAGAAGTGTGGCGAAATAAAAGAGTGCCAGTGGTAAGCGACAAACTTGGAGTAACTTTGCACATTCCAGACGAAGCCAAACTTCGAGACGGATACGATGCATGACAGCCTAAGCTATAGTCTCTGATTAGGGCACAAATAAACCCGCAAATATTTAAATGCGTAGTATTTTTGCTATAGTAGTTCAGAATAAACGTCCGAAAATCACGTTATCATTATGACAGACACTGTAGTGGAGGGCTCCATAAATTTTCACCGTCTAAAGTTATATATTTAACTGCATCCTAATCCAAATACTCAGGTCTTGTTCAATCTAACCTCCATCTAAAATGCGGCCGCCACTACCAGGATTCAATCCCACGACTTGCGGGTGAGCAGTCCAGCGTAGCATATTAGGCTCACCTGTGCTAGGTGCAAGCAACTTCAATTAAAACAAAAACGGACATTTTTTTGCCTAACCTATCTTTGTTAAACTAAGTTGAAAACAGTACAAAAAAATTGCCCGCAGCTTCCCTCGGGGGAACACTGAGGAGGATGCGGAGCATATAATTGGTTAACGGGGTGTTAAAGTGCGACTTACTTAGGTCGATGGCTAAGTTGGTTAACGTGGTTGTGAAATGGGGTGTTAAATTGCGACTTACTTGGGTCGATGGCCAAATTGGTTAACGTGGTTGTCGGAGGGGGTGTTAAATGAGTGAACACGTACACACGTATGCGAAAGGGCGGCGCTGGTCGAAGGGACGTCGATCATTGTGTTTGTGGATTCGTTGGAATTCATTTCACCGCGGCCTTGGACGTCGACGCGCCGTACAAACCAACCGACGAGCGGCAACTGAGCGAGCGAGCGCCGACCTTGAGTATATATACAGCGCGACGGCGCATGCACTGTCAGCTGTCGAATGTTCGAGAAGGGGGAGAAGCGCAACGGCGCATGCGCGCGTCAGCTGCCGATGTTCTCGAAGCGCGACGGCGCATGCGCGCGCGTCAGCTGCCGATGTTCTCGAAGCGTGACGGCGCATGCGCGCTACATTATACAGCTAGCGAATGTTCGTGAAGAGGAGAAGCGCACGTGGGTTGTAGAGGAGGAAGGGTGCACAGATGGTGGAGGAGTGAAGCGCGCGCGGTGTGTAGAGGAGGAAGGGATGCACAGATGGTGGAAGAAGGAGGAGAAAGCTTGCGGACGGCGCCGCACTACAAGCCTCGAGTATTAGATGCTCCGCATCTAAAAGATATGTCGCATTTGCTTCAGTTCTTTTTCACCGGGCACTCTCATTATTTTTCGAAAGAAAATTCGTAATTTCGGGCATTGGTTGCCAGCCGTAGTAATTGAAAGGCTTTGACTTTGTACTGATATATTCGCAACGGCGTAGCTTTGCTTTTAGAGCAGTAGTGATATACCATCGGAATAACGTGCAAGATCGTGCTTATACTTAGATTAAGGCGTACGGTAAAGAACACCAGTGGGAAAACAATACATTAACGCCAGCCGCGTCCCAATATCTAAATTACGCGCACTTTCCCAGCGGGCAACGGCGCGTTACACTAACAAGAATAAGCCATGACTACACGCGCCTTCGCTGTTCGCGATCGTATGACATACAACTGTGGCCTGAAAATAAATAAGGAAGGCTCATCCTCATTTATTCTCATAAATGGAGCAACACTCTATCAAGAAAGGTAGATCTCTTCATTCTTAATACAAACCTCACTACCAATGACGCTGACGCCGGAAGTTCCATGAAACGAGCTCTATCATTGCCGCGTTAATATACTTTCTGAAAGCAGGGCAGCCAGCTGTCGAAAAATTGCACTGTCGGCTACGAAATACAACCGCTCACACTTCGATCCCTCCGACGCTGCTTATATAACTTTATATGAGGGGTTCCACGTCCCAAAACCACCATATGATTATGAGAGACGCCGTAGTGGAGGGCTCCGGAAATTTCGACCACCTGGGGTTCTTTAACGCGCACTCAAATCTGAGCACACGGGCCTACAACATTTTCGCCTCCATCGGAAATGTCGCTGTCGCAGCCGGAATTCGATCCCGCGACCTGCGGGCCAGCAGCCGAGTACCTTAGCCACTAGACCACTGCGGCGGGGCGGTGCTGCTTACAGATAAAATGACCAGCTGCAGATTAAGGAGTATTTGTGTTCAGCGCGATTCCTGCGTTTTTTTTTTTTTACTGCGAAGCATTTGTTAGCGAACTTCGGTGCCTTTGAGCGAATTTGTCTGTGTCTATTTATCTGCTTACATTTGGAAGCTCTCGGGGTCACCCTCTTGTCGTGAACCAAATTAGCATTGGAGGGTAAAATGGTTTGACCAATATGACGCGCTGGTGAAGACCTCAATAATGTGACAACCCCGTCGCGTACGTCGTCAAACACTTCCATCCAGACAGTGGCACATACCCATGGGTAGGTGTGTGCCGCTGGTATACGGGCATGTGCCACAGGTGATGAACACTTAGCATCGACCCAGGAACGTCGAGAACACACATAGGCAATCTTAACGCGGGAGTGTCAAGAAATACCCCACATCAATAGCGTTGACCCGACGTATGCAAAGAAAAAATGTCAAGGTCTCAGCTGGAATCGAACCCAAACATTTTGCGTGGAAATGAAGCATTTTACCACAGAGCTACGCCAGGTCTCGGAACTACTTTTCAAATAGACGCTACTCTTCGTGAAACGTCAATAGCGGTTGCAGTGTTACCAACCCAACTTTATAAACACAACATATGTACTTGTAGCGCCACGCTAGATTTGGCTAAGTGGCCGCACCGAAAAAGAAGTGAGTTACGTGGCTCGTGTGGCGCGAGCCACGAGGTACGGCAGAACGGCCTATCTTCGGAACCTGGCTGGACGCTGCAGCGGTGACTCCGTCTACGCCTGCATCCCGATTAAAGCCTTGTCCTCGGCACGGGCTCGTCGCGACCGTCTCGCCTCTCCTTCCTCGACATACTCCTTTGACACACCCGTCACGTCGGGTTAGCGTCAATTGTGGTTAGGTGCCATGCGCTTAAGCTGGTTCATGTAGCAGTGTCCAGGGCCAGTAATTTCGCGAGCTTCAGAGCTTTATCTCAGGTTCTGGTGTTGCTAATGCCAATGTTCCAGTTGGCATCGTTGCGCAAGTGCACACAACTGGTTATATGAATATCTGCAACTCTTTAACATATATCTGCGCGTGCAACATTTGTACATATATTTAGCGTCACTTCATGACCTATTGCTGAATAAAAAAAAATGCAACACGGTCACTTTCCTTTCACGCGCTTCGCATAACATCGATTCCCAAGTACGTGGGATCGGCCAATTTGTTTTTGTTTTTCACAAGAGCCATAAGAGAATGGTATACTCTCTCGCTTGATATTGTCAACAGTACGGACAACGATGCGTCTTAGCACGTTTTGTGAAAGCGGACATTTTGTTTTTTTGTTTTTCTTTCACCCCCTGCTGTATTGCCCACTGGGGCGATGCAGGTATGTAATAAACAAGATAGACAGAAGTAATAATAATAATATTAACAACAACAACAACAACAATAATAATAATAATAATAATAGCAATAATAATAATATAAAATAATAATAATGATAATAGAACGATGGATTAGCGAGGCTGCCAGTGAGAAACTGAATGGCTAGCGAGTTGTCGTGCATCCACCACTACATTTGAAATGCTATTCTGGGCCCGGCGTACAACACAGCCAGCGGTTATGACACTGTTTTCGAACCATGACGACCAATATTCAGAACCCC
Source organism: Rhipicephalus microplus (assembly GCF_013339725.1). Classification (NCBI taxonomy): domain Eukaryota; kingdom Metazoa; phylum Arthropoda; class Arachnida; order Ixodida; family Ixodidae; genus Rhipicephalus; species Rhipicephalus microplus. Next base: position 137,161,697 of record NC_051170.1, read on the forward strand.
CTCACCAAGAAAGTTTGCTTGGTATTATTCATTCTTTCATTGGTCACCCTTCTTGTGTCGTGAACATGGAATGAATACTGCGTCCTCATCTGGTCACGTCACTTGCGTAACTCATGCTCCCCCCACGATGAAGACGACAACGGCACGCACTGGACAAGGTTGAAGTTGAAGTTTATTTTAGGCAAAAGGAAAAGCGGTACAATAAAAGAAGGAAATGTACAAATTGCCTTTTTGCCCAGGGGACCAGCGAAAAGGCCTAAAGGTACATTTAAATTGTGATTTAACGAGGCAATGGCTGCGCACAAATTATTTCAAAAATTTGAAAGGTTGTGAAATCACGACTAATATTTTCTGTCCTGAGAAATTTATTATATTAACAAAACAGCATTCATAAGCTACCATGCCCCTGAATTTGCGGGTAGCCTGCACCTGACTGTAGGAAAAGTCCATGAGGGCGGCAGTACAGCCCACCATGTCAGAGAGGTAGACGGTCATGGAAAGGTATGACAGGCTAATAATATACAAATGTGAGAAAAACCAATGCTGTGATGATATAACGTAGCCGAACGAGAAATTTCTGACAAGTAATGTTTGCAATTTACCGCATAAACCATAAAATAACGAAAAGAACCACCATGTTCTTGTGCAATCATTTACAGGGGCACTAAACTATACCACTGCCCGCAGCGCCCCCTGGTACGCAAGGGCGCTACAAAAGTTGAAATATATCTCTGTTAAGTGCATTGATTCGTCGATAGGCATGGTGGGCTCTCTCGTCAAAATAAAACTAGGATCGTGAACAAACCGGCTACATATATTAGCGCGATAGCGATATAGTGCACGCCCTGGAAAAAGTATCTGCCTTTGTCAAAAGTTCAAATGAACCAACTTATACTTTACCCACTTATTGCTACCCGTTACGCTGCTCGGCTGCTCATCCACAGGTTGCCTGATCGAATCCCAGCCGCACCAGCCGCATTTTCAATTGAGGCGAAAATGCTTGCACCCTGCGTTGTCGACAAGCGACTGCCAGGCACCTTAGTCTCCGAATGACGAATAACATACATTGTGACTAAATGTCAATCAAGCAAAGTGACGATATTACTTTGCGACTGTGACGTAGCCCTTACTCCAAAGGTGCGCCAAATAAGGAGCCACACAGCCTCTGCAGCGACATATTTAAATAATGCATGTTCAGTGGTCTCAGATTGTCCCCAATTCGAGCACCTATAGTTTGGCTCAACGTGCCACATTGCGAGCCGTTGACATGTCGGTAGCACGCTCTACCTTCTGAGCCAATTAAATACGCAAACCATGCACTTAGGTAACTTTGGTGTTTTTCCAGGTCTTCTGTCTGCTTTGGTTCGTGTTTGTTTTATCTTCCTACTCTAGTGTCTCCTCTATCAGCAGGTAGCTTAAATGCATTGGCGCTATTTCTACAATTTCTTCCCCCTCCATTTTCTCATATACCATGCGCTTAATGTCGAACACAGTCTTGTAAAACTCTAATTGTCTCTCATCTTGTGGTCCACCGATTTTTTCTGTCGTAAACGTATAGTTTAGAATACTTGATTGCATCAGAAGGCTCATTTTTGGGTATTCTAGAACAGCGAACAACCGGGAGATTGTTTTGGTGCCAGTGCTCAAGTGGAGATCTTTATATCTGGTAGACCCAAAGCACGATGATCTTTCGGCAGTTTGAAGCAACAAGTATTCACCCATACAAACGCTGCAGTGACTCTTTTGAGGAGCTGTGGAATACTGCTTGACAGCACCGCAATGTGTGAGACGCTGTGCAATTCGCTCGGCAGCAACGCAATGTGTACGCCTGCGTCTTTATCACACCTCTGCTCGCAGCAAGTGAAAGCGTCTACCTTGAAGCCCTATTTATCACCTCCCTTGTTTTGGATACTGGGTATTTCCATTTTCTAATTGCAGCGCTTCCTTCATCAAAGATCAGCCCGACAACTCCTGCAAAGAATGGGAAGTTTATTGCTAAACAGCAGTTTAGGCGAGCACAACTGCACCGGGTAACAAAGTGACTTCAGTGGGACGTACAAACAAGTGAGCGTGGGTACAATATAACTTATAGCACTGCGGTGCTAGTACTGTCACATATCCCGAATCGCTGAAGGAAAGAAAAAGGCAGCATATGAAGTAGCTAAGCTTGCACAGAATCACATATTCCTGCTGAAGAAAAGCAACATTTGCACTCAAAACGTGCGTTAGGCCGGCTCATACTATCCTCGACTCTTTTTTCTACCACTGACTATTAAAATGGCAGTAGAGCAAATTCAATGTTCTACTTCCTCCCCCCAAAAAGTCGTGTATGCCGCCTTTTAAGGTAGAGTTCACCTTGTGTTTCCACCCGTTCATCAAGGTACCGCATTATGATCATTGTAATCTTCGGTAACGCTCGGTATGCAGCTCGTCGTGGTTTTCGGTGTGTTTCGTTCAGGTGCGTTCACACTAGAGAAATTGGAAACCGATTATGGTCAGTCTTTGGGGGTGTTTTTTGTCTTGTCGTCGTCCTATGTACTCTGCAAAGACGCAAACAGTCCGCCGATGGTCTCTCGAAGACTCCACCCGCGCCTTGTCGGGCTCACAGTCTTTTGTTGGTCAATTCTGTAATGACATTGAAGGCACACGCAGTGACCCCGACTAAACTTGCACACCTGCACCTCATTTTTAGTCATGCTCCCTGCTCTGCCATTTTACCTCTCCGGCTACTCCACACAGCCCCCGCCATAATCCACGGTGTCGAGGGATGGGGTGTTTACACAAAAAGGGAGCGAAAAAAATACTTCCATTGTGTGCTCAATATGCCTATTCAGACGCAGTGGAATCCTCGGAGAGGGAATGGTTAACTCCCGCAAGATTGCTTTCTTCGTGGTCGTTTGAAGCAAAGACATGGGGCGAATTTTCGCTCGGACGCAGATTTCCCGAAGACACGCCGACGACAGGTCTGCGGATGCGTTTGGCTGTGGTTTACGGTCTGTCATCATGTTACACTACGACGACATGCTGTCTTTTAAGGTGTCGTCATCGGCCTAGCGTGACCGACCATGGGGTCTGGGACTTCATCGTTGGGCAATTCGTCAGCCGATAATCGGCGTCTGCCTCGTGTCTTCGCCGGGTTCATGTCAGTGTTGTGTCACTCTTGTGTAAACGCGCCTTTTGGAGTCTGACGACGTTTTTAATAAAATGGACAGAAACGAGCTATTTTCAATGCTTGGGCCTTTTTAAAGACGGCTGTCTTTCTTGGGGTACTTCAACGCAGAAATATTTGCCTGTTTGTCTACCTGCGTGGCTGTCTTTCTGCTCCACTCACTCGATTCAGTAGATTGTGAAAGTTTAACTCAATCGTAAGCGACCAGCCATTTTGATCTGGTTCTTGCGTCCATACGTGCTGACATGGCCAATCGAAACAGACATTTTATGCGTATTCTGGTGCAGTGTGAGTATGAGCTCATGAGGAAGTCTGTCAGCTTATTTCCAAAATGCATATATATATATATATATATATATATATATATATATATATATATATATACAGTATAAAAAGAGGTCGACAAACGTGCGAAAAAACACTAGTTTTACTAACGTTTCGGCAGGTGGGCCTGCCTTCGTCGGAGTGAACTCCGACGAAGGCAGGCCCACCTGCCGAAACGTTAGTAAAACTAGTGTTTTTTCGCACGTTTGTCGACCTCTTTTTATACTGCATTTTCCACCGGATCCATTGAATATCACCCCACCATATATATATATATATATATATATATATATATATATATATATATATATATATATATATATATATATATTATTTATTTATTTATTTATTTATTTATATATATATATGACGTATGAAGCGATGGTTAGGGGAAGTAGATGAGGAAGAAGAAGTCGGAGTAGAATAAACATGGAGTATGAGCCGGGCCACGTCACCCAGCCATCATAGCGTCACACAAGTCGACAGGATGGAGACCTGCCTGCCCCTTCATCAGTCATTCATCATCGACGCAGTTCCCCAGAAGACGCCCTGACCGTACATTGACTACCGAATTATCGCCCAGGAGGACAACGACCAGCGCCATGACAGAACCATCGGCTGACCTCGACATCCCCAAGTACACCGGATCAGCGGACGACGGACCCGTGCAAGACTGGTTCAACCTGTTCGAACTCCACGATACCGCTGCATCTTGGTCGGAACGGGAGATGGTTACGAACTTCAGCGACTACGTCACCGGTGAGGCATTTAAATTTTACCTAATTCACATATTCGAGAACGACGAGTCATGGCAAAAAATCAAAGAGGAGATGATTACCCGTTTTAATGGCTATGACCAAGACCTACTTATGGCCAACCATCTCAAGAAAACCCGACACTATCGTTAGTTCCCTAAGCAATCATCGAGCATTCGAAAGCCCAACGTGAATCGACAACTGCCACAAGACAAAGTCGCACATGAGTTTACTTACAGAAGACCGTGCGTAGTTTGGGAAAAACAAAACCATCGAGCGAGCCTCACTTCTGCACGAAAGTCGGCATTTTCGAAGTCATCGCTCCAGCACTTGACATGAGACGTTTCTCAACCACCTGATGTCCTTCACTGTTCGTCTCGCATGCGTCGTCCACCACCTGGGTTTTCATCACGCGGTTCTTCAAGCACTCCTGATACTCACCACTTGCCTTATAGGGACGCCGTATTCATGGTAGATGACCTGGCGCATCGGGAAAATACCTTGTCAAGCCACTGCCGTTCCGAAAGCCACTGTACTTCACGAACGCGTAGCTCAACTCTCCCGCAAAGAAACAAACATACGGAATCACAACCACGTCAAGCCATGTTTGCGGTGATGTCATCTTCGGGAACTGAACCAACCCTAAGTCGAAACAGTATGGAGCCACCATTGAATGCAAGTCTCGTTGATAAAAACGAAAATGTATCTACTGCTTTCCTTGACACAAATGATGCTTGCGATGCACTCGTAAATAACGCTGGGACTACTGACAGCGTCTCCTCCTTACGACGATGACCAACCACAATTTTCTCAGCGCCATCACCACACCAAGAAAAGACGACGACGAACAAAAACTTCAAAGCATCCACAGACAACCGCACCCAGTCGTCACAGTCAAAAGCAGCCTTCACGCATTGACCAACCTCCTGCTTTTCCGTCGCGTGGATCTTCGGTCGCTCACAACGCCCACCTCGCGTCTCACGCGTTCACTATGGTCGGAATAGAGCGGAGAAGGTCCGAGCATACGCAGTCAAGCCCGTCACCTACAGTTCTGTTTCATGCGCCAGAAGAGCTCGCATCGTTCGTTCCACTGAAAGACAGTCATTCACAATTAAAATATGACCAAACCGATACTTCCGCAGTGTCGCTGTCGAATTCCCAGCCACCTGAGAGCCCAACCCACACAGGAGGCTCGGAAGGATCAACACACAAGGACTGCCCTGTGCCAGAAACATCCATCAAAAAAGGCGTAGCAAGAGCCTCAGCAGATTTTTCTGCCAATTCTGGCGCACTATCTTCATTTCCTGACACAAATCGCGACACCCTAACAAGTATCAACTATTTTCTGGTCACGTCAACCTACAAAGAAAAGCGGGCTCGTGGTCTCAAAGGAAGTCCACCTCGTCAGACAGTGCAACAGCAGCAATGCCAACAAAAGCAACAAGAGGAACCCCAACAGCTAAAACGCCCACACCAACATCGAAAACGAACAACTAAAACTACATCGCAAGGATACTTGCAGCCTGAAGAGTGTCGTGATCAACATACACTAAAGAAAAGACTGATTCCGCATCTGAGCTATCTTCGCAGAAAGAAAAGCCAATGAACTTTTCTACACCAGCGTTCAAGATTGCGCCTTTGGTCTGAACATCTGCGTCATCACCCCAGAAAACTCCCAAAAAGCCACAAAACAACCGCTTGTGCTCTGCAGGAACACAAGCAGCGCCTAATCAGCCACGATCAACGCGCGCGAAAATTGCATGCATGACGTCTGTATGACCCACGACAAAAAATGCAACGCCTACGAGACATTCAATCCTGCAAAGCGTTCCAACCTCGTTCGTTCTTTGCAAGAATACCGGCTGTATTTCCATCTGTTTCCATGTCCAAAGCGTTTTTGTGTTTTCCAGGACGCAACCACCAGCCTCGCCCACCAGAACTCCTGCGTTAACCGGTCTGCTGCACTTTCCCCTGAAGTCTTTGAAAGTTTACGGAACTCCCCTGGAGCATAGAACCAATTCTGAATTATGGACATTTGTAACTTTTAAACCTTTACTTGTTAACTTTTTCTTGTTCATAATCCATGCCTTCTTTCGGGGGGAGGGGGAATTGTGTGACGTATGAAGCGATGGTTAGGAGAAGTAGATGAGGAAGAAGTCGGAGTAGAATAAACATGGAGTATGAGCCGGGCCACGTCACCCAGTCATCATAGCGTCATATATATATATATATATATATATATATATATATATATATATATATATATATATATATATATATATATATATATATATATATATATATATATATATATATAATTGTAAAGATTGCAGTGCTTATTGCGAGGCGTTGGCAATGTGACGCAATGATCTAAAGAACAAGTGTTTCCCACGCTTCACGAAAACTGCATTTTGCTGCCATCTAACAATGACTTTGTGTTTTAGAAAAACTTCTTTTCTTCAAAAACCTGCTGGATGACGCCCATATATAACAAAGTGCCTATTCGCCGATTTCCCAGGCAGAATGTCAAATAAACATTTTATTCTCTCTCTCTCTCAAGGCAGAAGACTATAGTCCTTCGGCGACCTCTGCTATTGACGCACGCAGATATGCTGCCATTTTTTTTCCACTTTTGACAAAGATGTCCATAAATAATATTTGTTTCGATTGAACGTCCGAAACGAATGGTTGTGTTTTTCTTCAAGCATGCGCTTTAGCGCTACCATATCCGAACATCGACATACTCTAGTCACCACCCTAGTTGTCTTTTACCGAGACTGCGTGCGTGTCGCACCAGCGCACGTAACAACGCACTTAGCAGTCAAGCATTTTACGTATGCAAGACCACATATGGGCCATGCTTGTTTATTGCCTGTGTACTTCTGCTCGCACAAGACCAGTTCAACGGTTTTTTTTTCGTTATTTTATCATGTCTACAAAATATGGCGCAGTTCCATCCCTCGCATCATTTTGCTAAGCCAATGCAAACAATTATAATTGGATTTTTTACTCGTTGCCTTTGCATACCGGTGACTGTTTACTGCTTCAAGATACCGCCTATTTGCCAGCCTTGTCCGGGCACGGGTGACTGTGCTAATCGCCCTTGCGGACTCTCACACGTCCATTCAGGTGTGGGTCAGTGATACATTAACTGCAGTGGCATTGTATATTTTTCAGGCCTTGAACATTATTTTCTTGATAATACAAACGTTCCCATTTATTGAAATAATTGTTTCGTGGTCATCACGTCTCTAGATGATGTTACAGCTGCCTGATAATTGCTCCTCAACTATCGCAGTACCGGTTACAATAGAAGCTTCAGTACAGCATAAAATAGCTTGTCTTAGCCTGTTCGAAATTATAACTGCTTGTGGAACGCTATTAGAGAGTTTTAGTACTGCGGAATAGTGCTACGTACGCATCACGCAAGTGCCTTGCATTGCGTGGCGTCGTTTGCCACCAATCGGCTTTTAGTACGCCGTAGTACCCGCGTACGTAACGAGCGTGAAGCGTGTTGCGTCATCTGGTAGATCAAAATAGAAGCACGTGTTGTTGACAGCCAATGTGAGCCAATCCAAGCGTTATAGCCAGATTATGGCCATATTTCAAGCCAAGAGCCGGTCGGTGCTTGCCTTCGATGCCGCCATTTTGCAAAACGAAGTCTCGCGCTGTCGCGAACTTGTTCGACAGTGGCGCGATCAGCTTATACGTACGCACGCACGCAACTCATGCGTGCGTACGTAGCGGCTGCGTACGTAATGCGATACGTGCACGTTGCGGTCGGCGCATGCGCACTACGCAGAACGTGGCGTCCTTACGTACGCAACGCCGCCACGTACGCAGCGTACGCAGTACTAAAACTTTATATTAAATTGCAAGCATGCAGTTTGCACTAAGCCACGGGAAAATTGGCACAGCGAAGCACGGGCCCATCTTCACTGTACTCCCGATTGTACTTCCTGCTGACCACCCCATCTAGCTTAGAGAAGCGTGGCTTCCTCTTGACAAACACGTTTTGTTTTGGGATCCCTAATGACTCTCTGGACATGATCTGGGGCAGCGATGGCTGTGCACCGTGCACGCTTCTACGTGGCTTAGCTACTGCGCACGCGCGGCTCAACCAGGTGGTGGGATATCCGGCTGCTAGACGACTCGACGCTTGCTTCCTCTTTCTTTCTACCTTGATCTCACTTTTGTTGATGTTTTCTCTGTCCCTCTTGCTCTAATGCCTTCCTTTCTTTCAGTCTCTTCTCTCTCTCTCATTGTATCAGTGCTAAGATTTATTCTATTCCCTCCCCATTCCCTCCTTCTCACCAACACATCTCTTCTCTTCACGCTCATTTCCCATTCCCACCCTCTTACTACACTACACTTTACAATACTATGCTACGCTACAATAGCGTGCCTGGCATTGCGCGTGGTATGGACCGCAGCCATCCGAGTTTCATAAGAAGACGTGTAGGGGAGCCGGAGCTGGTAGTTGGAACGTTTATTTACAGTATTTTCATATCCATAGTAGCGTGATACTGCATGGAAGAATGAAGCAATCTCGAGCGTCTCGGTCCTCGCGTTTGATACACTGGATCTTTCCAAGATTCCTTGCAAGGGAAAACAATTGAGACAAGGACAGTTCAATGAAATTGTCATCTTAATCTTTTTCCCCTAAATGGGAAAGCTAAACACCACCTTCTTTCAAACACAGGAAAGAGGGAAAAGGCACGCCCAGTTCGTCTCACGGTGAGGGTGAAACAACCCACAATGCGACAACACGGCACTACTCACAACGTCGAGGCAGGCAGCGTCCGCTAGCGACTTTTTTGATTGAAAAACAAAAATTGGCCCCGCATAGAAGAGACTGAGCCATAGCGTGAGAAGCTTCGCCCCTTAAAAGACATTTGCATAATCTATCGAATGACCACAGGCTTTTGCTGAACACTTTTTGGAACTTGATAGGGGTCATTAAGTTTTTCACTCAAAGCAATACTGCATTTAAAGGAGCCCTGAAACACCTTTTCAATTGATTGATTTGTGGGGTTTAACGTCCCAAAACCACCATATGATTATGAGAGACGCCGTAGTGGAGGGCTCCAGAAATTTCGACCACCTGGGGTTCTTTAACGTGCACCCAAATCAGAGCACACGGGCCTACAACATTTCCGCCTCCATCGGAAATGCAGCCACCGCAGCCAAAAACAAAAACACCTTTTCAAGTAACCATGGAATGAATACACTGGAAGACCTTATTTCCTCACGAACTCAACGCCGCAAAAGTTTTAATAATTCGTCCAGTGGGAGTGAACTCACATAGGTTTGCCGCATGCTGCAATTGCATTCTCTTTTCCCTCGTCCCGACGAATCGCTGGAAGCTAAGCAGTGAGGAATAGCAGGGCCACATAAATACGTCACGTGCGCCTCGTGAGCTTAACGTCTTTTTCTTTTTTTATATATCGTGGCTTTTGAAGTGTAATCAAGCGCGCATACGTGGACAAGTAGCAGCCTCCCACGGCAATCTCTGTAACGAGCGAGCACGCCATGTTCGAATAAGCCAATGGTTGATAGATGGGCTTGCTACGTGTGATTTTTGGACATATTCCATGGTTTGTCCAGAGAAGAGAAAGCAATCTTTATCTGACTGATAATTTAATGTGAATCTTTGGCCGCGTGCTGCGCTGTAATATTTAGCTCGTGTGTTGTTTGGAGTGGCTGCACAGTTCGATGACGCGGAGTCCCTCACGCTGAGTTGGAGGAGGAAGAAAGTTTAAGCGGAAAGACAGGGAGGTTAGCCAGTTCTTAGACCGGCTGGCTACCCTGTGCTGGGGAAAGGGGTGAGGGGAATGATAGATGTTAAAAAGAAATGTTGCGAAGAGAGGGAGAAATTACAAAAAAAATTGCGACAGAGGAAATGCAACATCAAAGAGTATAAGACACTAAAGTCTGTCTCTGAGGCCAGTTTTCCGCAAAAAGCGCAGCAAAACTTTCAAAGCCTTCTGGGCTGAGGATGGGCTTGGCCAGTGACCCAGAATCCTTTGTTCCGACAAAGGCCGATTGTCTAGTCTATCCAGAGCTGCAGTGAGTTCTTGTCTTTGCACGTCGAAATAGGTGCACTCACACAGAAAGGTGCGCGATGGTTTCTTCGCAACTGCAGTAAGTTCATGTAGGAGAGCTGGCCATCCCGATGAGATAAGAGTATGCGTTCGTGAAGGCCACTGCAACCCACAGGCGGCATAGAAGAGTCTCTTCAGCTCGAGATATCTTTGGGGATATCTCGACGCTGCAAATCGGGATCCAAGTTATGCAGGCGCGCGTTTGTGAAGTCTGTCAAGTTACACTGTACCAGTGTGAGGTCACGTGCAAGCGAACGAAGTCTTGTAGCTGCGTCGGTTCTTGAGAACGGGATGGCTGTGTATTGGGTACCATCGTGTGCAGATCTAGCGGCCTCATCTGCGCGGTCATTGCCATATATACCGCAATAACCTGGTATCCACTGATACACTATGCTGTGCTGTTTTTCGGTTGCTTGGTGATGAAGAAGCCTTATTTCAGCTACTAACTGTTCATTAGGTCCATGGCGAAAGGGTGATATAAGACATTGAAGAGATGCCTTCGAGTCCGAGAAGATCGATCAAATTCCCGAAGGTTCTTTTACTATAAACTCCAGAGCTGCACGAATGGCTGCAAGTTCTGCAGCTGTCGACGACGTCAAATGCGATGTCATGAAGACACGCCGAGTTGAATCCTTGCCACATCCACGCTGAGTTGAATCGTCGATGTAGCAAGGTGCAGGGAGGCCACGAAGGCATGAATGCACCAAGAAACGTGGAAAACGTCCCCGTAGGCGTAGCCCAGACGCTCAGTTCATTGTTCGGTGTGCTACGACGACTCAAGCAACACAGAGGTGACCACAGCTTAGACTTCAAGTAGCCCTCTGTGGGCAGCCTGTCGGTTGGGTGTGTCTACAGGGTTTTTGGCGAAGCGAGTTGACGACCATGCAGAATTTGATATTCAAGTGCTGTGTAGATTCCGCTTTGGAATGTTGCTTTTGGCTGGTGAGAAAGGCTTGGCCTACAACACCTTCGTGACAAAAAGAGCCGCTGACGTGGTATTGCGTGGTTTTCAGTATCCGTCGCCATGCTAATGATGAAGACTCCATTGAATTTGGGTGAAGCACAACACTAGGTAGCCAAGTATTCCGATAGAATCCTCGGCTATCCAGGCATTCTAGCAAAAGATTTGATGGCATTATTCTCACGCATTTAGGAACTGCCTGCATAGCCGAGCCTCTGACTTCCCCAGAGCTATGGCTTCTGGGATGTATACCAGCACACTGCACAGTTTTGCTAATGTTATAGATAGGAGACCACAGTTGCGAAATACCTTGGCGTGTCACTCGACGCATATAAAGAAAATGATGAGTACTGGGAGCAGCAGACTAAATATTTTGAGGAAAAGGTCAGCGCTTTAATTCAGGTCATCTTTTCATTTTCGCTAGGGCAACAATATGCAATCTGTTTTGTGTGAATGTATGAGAAATACAAACCAGTTTGCAGCGCTTCGATCATGAGCTTCCCAACAACTTGTAGGTTTGGGTGAGTCGGTTGATCATACGAATAACTTGAAGCTGTGCGGCAAAGTTGGTGGAAAAGGAGATTGAATTTTCGAACGCTAACATGCAAAAAGCAGAATGCAAAATGGTTAGTGTTATGTTCTTGTATTGTATTTCTTGGTACTAGGCTTAAGTATGTTGACACTGCCTTGTATAAAGCGCATATCAGCTTGATTCCTCAAAAATGAACTATTCCTTGTAGTTTATCACCACGTCATCTGTTTATGAGAGTTCTGTAACGTTTCCAGCATGCACATATACTACTCTGAAGGGTTTATAAAAACTGCTGGACATCTACACATAAACTCATATATGCAGTCATGGTTGTGGTGTGTAAGACATCACGGCATCAGTCGTGACAATTTTCCGGTCGTGCAACTTAGATAGACACTGGGTTAGAAGCTACATTTAGTAATGGTACGTAACTGTACCATTACTTATTGTTCATACGAATCGCACAGAACAGTCGTCGTGGATTTTTAATTGTTACACGAAAAACAGAGCCCGCGTGACGTCACTTCATCTTTCAGAAATGCTTCGCGTAACGGGTTCACGCGTATTTGCGGCAGCCAAGCGATGTCTGAACGGAATTGAAGCCTCTTAAACGCCATGCTATCCTGAAATAGTTTCTTAAACGTTGTCGACCGTTTAGGGTTTTTTTTTACAATTTTTGTCTTTGTTTGTATTTTTGTTTTTGTAGTGTCAGTCAAGATCCCGCAGCACACTGACCAATGCATAAAATGCTTTATAAAGGCTTCCATATGCGAGCGGTTCAAAGCTGCTAACCCATTACAATGGGCTCAACTATCATTCATTACCATCCATCGGCATCCGCCGCAGCATCAACAAAGTGCGCCGCTACGCAGAAGCGTGTGTATCTTACGCGCTCATGGTGTACTTTGCTAGCACGCATATTTACTAATAATGGCATAGCGCGTATTTCGACAGTGCGCTTGTAGCATATAGACATTCTTGGCGAGTTTAAAACGGCGAGTATTGCACCTCAGACGCTTCCTTTCTCGCAGCATTGCTGACGTGTCGACCGAGAAGTGGAGCGGGCGAGCGAATGAGAAAGCGAAGCTAAAGGTTGAATCATGCTATCCCATCGCACACTTGAAGACGAAGCCTGATCGGCCTCGAATGCTTTGAAGTCTGATGCTAAACGTATCAACCATTGTTACCAGTTAAACTTGAAATAGGCGAATCTATGCTTTTTTAACACGTTAGCTTTTTTCACAGAAATTTCGGGGTTGGCGTCGACGTCAATAGTTGTGAGCGAAAAATTATCACCTTGTGCGTGACTGAAAAGTCGAGAAAGATGCAAAAACAGTATTCTGCGTCTGAGTGAGGATCAGACCCGGGTCGTTTGGGTGACAAGCAGTGTTCGACAACAAAGGCACGCGTCTGCTTGGAACAATAGTGAAAATAACTTCCTCTTCTTGGAAATTCAGTGAAAGCAACTTGCATGCTTTACAAGCGCACGCAGTCTTGGTACATGGTTCACAATTGCAACTTGTAATATCACAGTAATAATGCGTGTTACTTGCATGCATTGCGATCAGATGTCAAAACATGTGATTATCATGACTTCCTAGTTTAAAACGGGCCACCCACTACAAAAGGCACAAAAGTTACTGCGCCTTTTCCCTTAAGGCCACGTAATGAATGCATAGCAAGTTCGACAAGATTTAACGCGCACAATTTCCCGTGGTTAAAAGCATGCTATTCAGTACTCAGAATGCTGCCCTATGTGAAAGCTTCACTGACACAAACCAGTTGAACTCTGTACGTGCTAGACACAGGATACTGCTATCGCGGACACCTCTGCAGGGCCCCCAATATTTTTCTACGAGTTGCTTGAAGAATTTTGCAGTTGCTCCTGGCATTTTCTTTTTGTTTCTGGTGAGAGTGTGATGGCCTAATTGCCTTTTCCCCGCAAATATAGTTATTTAAATGATCATCATGTTCACCATACTATGTTTGTCGGTGGCTTTGAGTAGTGGTTTGTTGAAGTCAAACATACGTTGGGCTAATCAACACGCAACGTGAATCACAAACTGGCCAACGCATTCAACCGAATAGAAGCAATAAAGAGAGTGTTATAAAGTGAACATGAGCTCTGATTTATATTTACGCATACTAACGCTATAAAAAGTAGTAGGTGATTTTTCGCAACTCTTTCATACTAGGGAGAAACTTTTTTATTATGTAAAATGTAATTTTTAACAACAGAAAATTCACTAAAGTGCAACTTCTATAGAGTTACGTCGTGAAAATTGTGCCACATTTTAGGCCTTCGTTGTTGATAATTATTTGCTCGTGAGCACGGTAGCATTTGGCCAATCTGCTATTACCAGAGAGAGAGAGGGGGCCACCCAAGGGCGAGCGTCCGATTGAAAATCTTCGCGCATGAACTCTGTGGTGTGCATGCAGAAGCTAGAAAAGCAGATGAACATACCTCTGACGACCAGCGCGATGGTTGACGATCTGGTACGTCCTCTGCGGAAGTCCACGCGGCACCGGTACCGACCTTGGTCCTCGGCCGAGAGCTGCTCCAGGCGTAAAGAGTGGGACACGCTGCTGAAGTAGGCACGCGCTGCCCACACATCCGCCATGCTGTGCTGCGCGCCCGCCAGGCCGCCCGCCTGCCTCCCGTCGACGCTGTACAATGGCGTCGCTGGCCTCGACTCGTGGAACCAGAGCAGCAGCGAAGGCTCGTCGTCGCCCACCTCCCCGCGAGGCTCAGCCGCTCCGCAGGCCAGCTCTACGCGGCCGCCCAGTCGGCCCACGACCACAGCTGCATCCTGGGATGGCGGCCGAAGCCATTCGCTGCCTGTGACTGTCGTCCGAAAAAGCAAGCAGGAACTGGACGTTATTGAATCGAATGAGCCGACATTTTGTTTACTTCGATGGCCACAGGTGGCAAGAAATATTCATGGCGTTTTGTTTTTGTTTGTTTTCTTACGTCTACGTTTAGAAACTTTTCGAAGTAGATTTGTTCGGCCCGAGTAGTCCAATAATTTTACAACCCAAAATTTCTTTATTTTTAAAACGAAAGAGTTTTATGCAGGGGTTCACCAAGGCTTCAGTGACGTACTTCCGTCATGGAAACGACATCGAGAGAATAGAAACACTTAGTAATTACAGTTCTGATGCGGGAATCGAACCCAAGGACTCTCGATCCGCGACAACAGATGCTGGGCACGCTACCCATCGCGCCAATGCCACATAGTCTGGGAGGTTCAAAAACGCACCTTCTAAATCTACCACTGTCCTCCCACAATGCTCTTGCTTAAGTGAAGTAATTCGTCGTGACCACGAAATCCACAATGAGCTTCCTGAAAGCGTCGTTTCTACGCGTGTTTCCGGTTCGGTGCATTGCAAATAGAAAAAGTGCAATTTTGTTGACCCGTTCACACTGCCACGTGGCGAGCTTACCCCCAGCGGTGGCCTCGCAGATAGCATTTCTCTATACCAAAAATAGCTCTGCTACGCTCGACTTCTTATCGTCGCCGTAACTCCGCATTCCCAACCTACTTTCACCCCCCAAAAAACGCCGCTGGCCACAGAGGAAGACACAACACTCGTCTCTCTTAGAGAAGAGGCGTTCATTACTCTGACATGCCGCGAATAGGCTATACCTTAGCCCAAGTTTGGCGTACAATCACTGACGCTCTTCTGGCAGTCCCACCACTTCCTGTGCTTCCGCTCTTAGCGTTAAATACTACAGTATACCAAAAGTATCTATGTCCACAAGGGTTTCATAATCATGGATCATAGAGATTAGTCGCCGCTATACAGATGTATACCTAAGCGTCACCGTAAATGTATGTTCTTTGAATTGTGTGTTCTTTAAAAGTGTCAAACAACAGACATGGTGCAAGCTGTCTTATTTCAACGCACATAACACTAGAGCATTGCATGGGCCGGGCCGGGCACGAATCAGACCCGGGTCGGACTCGGGCCCATGAGCTTTGGGCTCCGGTCAGGCCCAGGCCTGAGGCAGACCCGTATTAGGCCCGGGTCTCATATACCGTCCTTTTGAAGAAATGACAGAAAGGAGGCATCCGCATGCTTCCTGCGGCGTTCCCTTTATTTCGGCAGAAGGCATCTTCAGATGTGCACAAACATTATTTACGGCAGTAAATAAATAAACAGTTACTTTTTTACACAATTTAAAGCCGTTAATTTATGATTGAGGGTGTTTTTGAAGTGAATGATAAATGGGCTGTTTGGTGTGCCGGTTTCAGTTTCACAAACTAAGCTTGCCAGACTTCATTGCTTCATGGTGATTACCAGTGGCCGCCTTTCAAAAACATTAAAGTGGCTGTAGACTATTTGTAGGAAGAACTTTAATTCGCCCAATTGACTCGATTGGCTATTTCCAGTGGTTAAAAGGTTAATTCTTTATTTTTGTAAATACTGTCGTAATTAGTGCAATAGAAGCGGTTGCCATTCTTTTCAACTGCGGCGACATTATTGAATCTTCAAAGACGAATAATATTTACGAAGTCGTCATTGTTGAAGGTAGACCATTAGCGGATGCAGTTGTTTTCCCAAGCGCAAGCACGAAACCCTGAGTAAGTCTGCTGATTGGATTAGACCGATTGTGAAAATTAATGCCAAATAACAGTGAAGTCCTTTGGGAGTCGGATAATGGAGCTTAAACCCCATTAAAACAAAAATGCAGTGGACTCTGAGGACCATCATCTATCGAGGAGGAAGGTGGACATTATGCGAGCAGTCATATCTGCGTCCTGCGAAGAGATGTTTATGTGAGGAGGATTTCTCTTAATGGTAAAAACAGGTTTCGGTGCCCATTACTAGTGGTATCGCCGGAAAGAAGTTTTTGAAGCAGGACATTGATATAAGCGGGTTCAACGAAGCCATTGTTTTTCGAATTGGTCGCGAAGAAGTTGCGTTACTAAGGACATCAGCGAAGGATCATGGCAGTGTTGCCATTCCTTACAAGAGAGGAACAGTTCAACCTTGTGCAAAAATATGAAGCCACACAAGAAAAAACAATTACACCATGCCCCGCTAAAGGTAACCATGTGTAGATGCGAAGCAGTGGGCGTTAACGATTACACTGACAATGACGTTGACGCTGACACTCAGCGCGGTGTTGCGCAGGAGAGAAACCTGGGGAGGCGCAACGCACGCGGTCATGGACCGGTGCTTCCTACTGGAACATGCCAATCGCTGTTAATGGGAATGAGAGACATAAAGTTCCGAACGGACACAGAAACCAGTTGTCTGCTTTTAACTAACGCCCACGCTGCGAATTTATATTGTTCAACAGCGCACAGGAGAAACCTTCCACCGGCATTACCTCGGAGGTCAAGATTCCGTGCCTATATTTACGATGTGGCCAGTGACCGCTCATGAAGCGCAATCAGTTAGTTTTTTTATCAAGAAACTCGCTAGCAGACGGTGCCTGTGCCGGCATTGGGAGGCGAAAGAGGGGGGAGTGTAGGAGAGGAGAGAGAGGTGAGCGGATTACATGAGCCATAATGCCTAGTTCACACTGAAATATCCGCTTTTTACAGGGACAGAAATTCCCCTGCCACCGAAACGCAGCGTCGTTCGCACTGGACGCGCCCCGCGCCGCCGAATATGCCATATACTACGGGGCGAACGTGGCATGGATGCGCTGTCACCCGGTTGTTGTCGCGGCTCGCAAACGCTACTGCCCTATCCGGTGGTGTATACTTCGACGATTCTCGTACGCAAGAGGCAAGAAAATACAGTACTGCTAACTTTGCTGGCAAGTGGCTGCCTTGCAATGCACGAAGAGTAGAAAAACCACCGACGCCAGCGGCGTCGGTGGGTTCGTTTTGCTTTGCAAGACCGCAACAAGCTCGGTCACGCCAATAGCAAGCTCGGTCACCTCTTTCACGAAATACGGAGGCGAAGTAGGCCCAGAGTAGGTCAAACTCCCGTTGGTTTCAACATTCAGTTACGTGCACTGCGGCATAACAAGTGAGTAGGGCTTGGCCGCCATTTTTCAAAATTGCTTGACTAGCGCTCCTATTGGTCCGCGGTGACCTATTCGGCGGCAGACGCCGCAAAAATTGGTCCGTGTGCGATCGGTGCGGAGAGGGCCCTTTCGGCGGATCTCGCCGCCGCCGAACCGGATTCGGAGCACTTTCGGAGGCCGGAATGCTCAGTGTGAACGCGGCCTAAGGGTGGTCACGCCGCACGCCGGATCGAGCTCAACCCTAAGCTGCTTCGCATCTGAAACGGACAAGTGGAAAAGATTGCCACTGATAAAATATCAGAAGTAATCCGCGAACATGTACGAGAAGGACCCCAGTTGTGTTTGTAGCCTCTTTGAATGAAACAGAAGAGTACCCTTTATTTTCCAACTTTAAGGGGGAGCTAAAGACAAAGACACTCTTGGCGTTAGCTCTCTATTCGACAACGTGACAGCTTCTGAAGACGGCAACTGGCCTGGATGGCTACCGCTTTATCAGCGTTATGCACACTTCAATTTGAGTGACATGCACCAATGCCGTCGTCATGGTGGCCTTCATGGCAGTCTCGCTGAACTATGTGGATGGTTGTTGTCAATAATACGACATCTACGAGTTAAACAAAAGTGCACAGTAATTGTGTTGCATGGGCGCAATTTTTGCTGAATGCTTCCTGAACAGCTACAACACCTTTTCAAAAGGCAGTGTGTACCTATAGAAGCTGCTTCAATCAACAGTGTCGACAATGCGCCTGTGGCCTCGGGGAGACTTTATCGTGAAAGGGTAAAGTCATGTTCCGTTTTTTGGTTTTCGAGTCGGTTCACTGGTTGTGCGCCATTTGCTGCCTACAAAGAAGTTGAAGACGAGATGTTTTATCTGCTGGCACCTTGAGGAAAGGACCGCTCGGGCATCCTTCCGATAAAGACGTTTATTCGTTTCTCTTCTCTTTCACCTGTCCCTGCACCCCTGGTTTTTCATCTCCTAACCCCCCATTCAAACACTCTTACAATCCAAACAGAACACAGTTATGTCTCTCTCCTCGACTACCGGTTGGATGCCGTTGAAGGTGCCAGACACGGAGTCCTTCCTCCTCAGATCTTCCTCGAATATAATCACCGCCTCTCGTCGCCGCTCAACTTCCTTCACACCGGCTTCCGGAACATTCAAAGTCTGGTGTCGACGAGCCGTGGGAACGCACCTCCCGTGTACGTGCCTGCAACACTGAGCTGACAGGCTATCAGTATTTTGGGCCCGGGTACCAATGCCACGGCTGCCTCTGGTTTCAATTGCCTACGCGGAGCGCAACCGCACTTTCCACTCTTGCATCTGGACTCGGTTCTTGTATCGAAAAAGGTGTCACCACTAAGCCGCTTGGAGACGTGGGTCCTCGCGTCCTTTATGACCGACAGACAGCCACCGTTCCGCCAATTCGGTGACACCGCTTCTGTCATGGCGTGGGCTCACCGTCAGCGGGGCGGGTGACAATAATATTACGGTTAGATTGAGTTTAACCATGTTTATTTACAGGCGAGATCAGGCGATGATCGGCGATGATGGCGGTGTTGGTGGCGACCGCCACCGTAGAGGTGAAGGAGAGCGACGCGTTCAGCCAGGCGGAGGTGTCAAGCTACGTACGGTCAGAAGCGGGGGAGATTCCATGCCAGCTTTATGACGATAGGGTACGCATCTGGTGATGCCACCAGATGCGTACCCTATCGTCACAAGACGGAAGCCTGTAATCTCTGCCGCAAACTTAGCCACAGACCAGACGTATGCCCAGGCACCCCTCAGCCTTTATGTCCAATGTGTGGCATTCCGAACCCACTCCTTGATCATGAATGTGAACCTAAGTGTGTGGTGTGCAACAGTGACCACCCCACCGGCTCGCCCCAGTGCCCACAGCTCTACAAGCCCAAACGAAAGCACGCATCCTCAACTTTCCAGCAAGATGCAGCTCCATTCCTCGACCCAAGCCCATCTTTCAAGAACGCTGCTATAGGACGCTCACCCAGTATCACAAGACAGCAATGCCGAAAAAGCTGCAGCCGCAGCCGAAGCCGCAACAATAGCATTCATCAAGACCCCAGCCCTTGGACTGGCCCTGAACACGAGGTGAGCTGGGCTGATGTAGCCTCTCCTGAAAGCTCCATTCAAAAGCAGCTCAAACTATTGCAGGAGGAGATGGCTAAATTAAGGGCAGAAAATGCAAATCTATGCCTAGAGCTTCAGTCCTTCAAACAACCATCTACCTCCCCACACCTCCCCGCCTCATATTTCACCCCTACGCCTATCTCACCAGCACCATCTCCTCTCTCAACCACCCCTATAGCTAGGCACCCCGCTCAACCATCTGCGCAAAAACGAAAAGTCTCGACTCCCACATTGTCATTCGATGACCGAGTAGACCAAGTCGAAGCAAAACTAGAGAAGGTTGACAAAGAGAAAGAAAAAGTAACCAAACTTGAGGAAAAACTAGACAATTTTATTACCTTCTCCACAGATTCCTTGCAGAAGCTACATGAATCCGTGGCCTTGATACAACAAGCCATGTTCTCGATGCAACAAACCCTAGATAGAGTCACGCAGTGGATCGACACGGTCCACGCTAACCATCCAGAGCTTGCCCAACCTAAGCCAAATCAACTTAGCGAAAATGGCTCCTCGTAACCGCACTGAACATTATATGGCAATGGAACTGCAGGGGGTTTCGCCGAAAAAAGGCAAACCTCCTGCAGTACATCAAATCACAAACTACTTCTTCCCCAATCATTGCGTTACAAGAAACAAATGGTGTAGTGCAGCTGCTGGGTTATAGAACGTATCAAAACCCTGCTGATGCCAAACCAAACACTGCTGTCTTAACTCAGAAGCACCTTACAGTTACCTATTCAAAATTTGCTGACATCGACATAGAGCATGACTTTCTCCAAATACTACATCATAAACTTAACGCGGCATTCTTATACATTCTTAACGAATAGAGTAGATCACAAGAACAAAGACACCGCTTCAACTTCCTATTTGCCCGAGCTACATCCTCGGCAGGCAAACACACCCTCCTTATAGTGGGGGATTTCAACGCCTCCCACCCAGCGTGGGGTTACACCGCATCTACACCGAAAGGTAGAGCCCTCTGGTCTCATATTCAGCCACATCGTTTTACGCTGCACAGCGACCCGGAGGAGCCTACTCATTTGGGGAACAGTGTGAACAAAGATACATCCCCCGATCTTACCCTCCCTTACAATGCCCCCACAATGGTTTGGACTAACACCCAAACTAATCTTGGCAGTGATCATTACATTATTAGCATTACTTTACAACTAAAACACAGACCCATTGCACCTAAACCACTGATGCTCACAGAATGGGACAAATTTAGAGAGACCCGCAACAGCACCGCTCCCTCACGTATTGCAGACCTTACCGAGTGGACTCAACAGCTTCAAAAAGATGTTGAAATTCACACGAGAACTCTACCCCCCGACACCCCGATAACTACTCTTGACTCCAAGCTTCTCCATATGTGGGAAGCAAAACAGTCACTTCTGCGACGGTGGAAACACCAGCGCCACAACAGAAAACTCCGCATTAGGATAACGAAGCTAGACCAACAAATCGAGCGATACACGACTCCATTGGCGGCACAACAATGGGGCCGGCTTTGTGAAGGAATGCATGACCTCCTCAGTAATAAACGAACGTGGCAACTTCTTGGACATCTGCTAGACCCCAGCACTTCTCGCGCACGACACTCTCACGCTATCACTAAACTGTTACACAAGCACAGTGACCATTTAGGACAGCTCTTCGATAACCTACACACGTTGCATATACCTCAATTACGTAAGGATTCTATACCATCTTACACAGGGAAACCTAATGAGACATTAGATGTGCCGGTAATGGAAGCGAAAGTTAGGCACGCCCTCGCAACACTCCGTATCACGTCGGCTTCAGGCCCAGACTGCGTTAACAATAAATTAATTAGAAATCTTGACCCTATTACTATTAAAGCTTTGACTGAGTACTTTAACGACTGTTTTGACACGGGCACCCTTCCACCTTCGTGGAAAGATGCGAGAGTCATATTTATACCTAAACCGAACAAAGCTCCCTTGGTAGAAAATCTGAGGCTCATTTCCTTAACATCGTGTCTCGGAAAGACTATGGAGCATGTTGTGCTTGCACGCCTCCAGAGACACGTGGCGGATAATGGACTACTGCCTCCAGAAATGATTGGTTTTAGGGCCTCACTTTCAGCGCAAGATGCGATAATTCGCCTTCAACACGACATCATAACTCCTAACCAGAGTGAGGATACTCAGGCAATCCTTGGTCTGGACATACATAAAGCATTCAATAATGTAGCCCACTCAGCTATATATGCTGGCCTCAACTGCATTTCTTGTGGCGCTAAAATGTACTCTTACATCAAAAGCTTCCTCACAGACCGCACAGATACATTAACATTAGGACCAGAACATTCCTCGCCCTATACACTAGGCAGCTTCGGAACACCTCAAAGGTCAGTGCTTTCTCCAATCCTTTTTAACCTGGCTATGCTACCGATACCCAACGCTCTTCAACGTATCCCTGACTTGAACTTCTCCATCTATGCCGATGATATCACCTTATGGGTGAAAGGAGGCTCAAATGGACACATTCAAGACACCCTACAAACAGCTTTAGATATAATAACAGCACTAACATCTCAAGTGAATCTCTATTGTACCACGAGTAAATCAGAGTTACTCCTTCTACCAGCTCATCGTCGGAACAAACACGTTCCAATGACCGAAGTTCACATAAATGGGTGCCTCATTCCTAGAGTATCACGCATTCGTGTGCTAGGTTTATTTATTCAGAACAACCGACTTAATACGCACACACTCGAAGCTTTACGCAATACCGTTGAAAACACCCTAAGAATGATAGGAAAAATCTCAGGGAAAAATGGAGGGCTCCGAGAGTCAGAGCTACTTCGTATAATACAAGCTTTTGTGATTAGTAAAATCACATATACCCTCCCTTACCTTCACCTTAATTTAGCAGAGGAGGAATCGGTCAACACCCTCCTCCATTTTAAAAATACGCGCTAGGCATTGCAATCAATACCTCTAACGCACTACTCCACCAGACAGGAGTCATAAATACCCTATGTGAAATCCGTGAAGCCCATTTAGCAGCTCAATACGCAAGGCTCACGACCACTACCACAGGTCGCCACATTTTATCGTCTACCAGAATGAACTTCACCGTCTCAACAATGCTAAATACAACATTCCCCAAAACATACGCAAACAATTTCCCATACCGCCCCTTCCTAAAAACATGCATCCAACATATCACACTAAGCGTAGAGTCCAAAGAGCAAAAGCTCTTCAGAAAAAATTGCATGGAGCCAATGACGTGCTCTATGTCGATGCGGCAGAATACCCATCCTCCTCATCCTATGCCCTCTCTGCTGTCGACTAGAAAGGCAAGGCGCTCACAACGGCATCCGTCACTGTCAACTCTTCGGAGGAGGCAGAGGAGGCTGCCATTGCTTTAGGTCTATCCATCCCCAATATCACTATGATTGTAAGTGACTCCAAAACTGCCATACGCAACTTCAACGCAGGTCGCATCTCATCAGCTTCTCTTTTAATTCTTAAGAAACATCCTCCCACGCAAGACGTTGCTCTCATATGGACGCCCGCGCATGCGGGGTGATTGGAAATGAGGCGCCTCATACCTGTGCTCGAGGAATGACCGGCCGAGCGCAGGCCTCTGATAACGCCTTAGACCACGCGGCCTTTTTCAGCGCGAGAGATGGTCTTTTGACCTTCCACGATATAACAAATCACTACCGCCTACAGCGCACTATATACCCCCTCTTACATCATGCAGCTTCGCCCTACCATGAAATAATACGGCGCCAGTTACAGACCCGTACGTTTCTTACCCAGTTTTTTGCCATCTTATACACCCTGCGATATACCCCTCCCCTTTGTGCATTTTCTGTCAGCGAAGAGCTAACCTAGACCATATCATGTGGAGGCGTACTCGAAACCCACCACCTAATTCTCTACACATTATTAGTAAGGAGCAGTGGGAGGCTGCTGCGTGCAGCTCGGCGCCCGAGGTCCAGGACCAGACCTTGGATTGGGCCAAGAGGGTAGCGGAGACCTACGCTGGGTAGGCTCCTCTGACACTCCACCACCGCGCCTTTCCCTCTTGAGATACTTAAAGTTTTTCTGCTCCTCCTCCTCCATGCCGGCTTTCTTGTCGCAGGGTGCTATAGGGATACGTGGACCACCAAGGACCGTCATAACTGTGGCCACCGCGAAGAAGTCTTTACGATGGCTCGTATCTCGATGTCATCTCTCTCTGCCGAAGGCAGAACAGAGCAATGTGTCCTGGAGCACCACAGCTGTAGCACACAAGAGGTTGAGGATATGCATTTTTGAAAGCATCGCAAGTGCGTGGTGACCCAGGTGCATATTCGTTCGGGTTCTGATAGGCGGCGGTTAGCTGTCGAGGGTAACTGAAGCGGCGCTGGTGCCTGGTGTCTTGGTAGTGACTGTGCTGCGGCCTCGGTGGTGTGCCAGAAACGTAGTCATACTCCTCTATTCCTGCTGCAGCAATGGAAACAAGATGATGATGCTGGTCTGGAACCAGCAAGGGTGTAGCTTCGCAAGGCGTCGTGCGAGTGTGTTGACTGAGTTCTTCACACACGATTTCACGTATTCTGGACGCAAGATCAGAAGGCTCATAGTTGTCAACACTCGCTACCCTGGTCATATTAGGTAATCAACCAAATTTAGGAGCAATACGCCTCATCTTCAGCGTCTCAAAAGGGCGACAGTGCCGTATGACATCGGCTACTGTACCAACGGTGTTTTTGCCAATAAGAAAGTGATAAACGTCCTCTGAGATGCCCTTTAACAGGTAGCCGACTATGTCCTCCTCGGACATGCAAAAGTTAATGGTCTCGCATAGTTTCAGGGTGGTCTCAATATACACCGTGCACGTTTCGCCTGGGACCTGCACTCTTTGCAGCAGCGGTTGTTCTGCTTGCTTTCTCTTTGCCACGGTGTCTCCGAAACACTCCTTGATTTCGGACACGAAGCGTTCTCACGTTAAGAGCGCGTCCTCATGGTTCTCATACCATATGAGTGCCGTGTCGTTCAAGAAGAACACCACGTTGCCAACTTAGCTGCCGCGTCCCAAGAGTAGTAGTTGCTCACCCGCTTGTAATGTTTGAAGCACCCTTCCACATCCTTGCCAGATTTGCCCCCGAAAGGACGGGGCTCTATCAGATGCTGACGCTGCCAAAGACCAGCCGCGGCTCAGGTCGGTAGTAAAGGTGTCGCTGGAACTGGTGGTGCAGTGCCGTCAGCTGCGGGGTTCAGGGTTCCGTCTTCACCGTAAAACATCTCGACCGCCAGCGGTAACGGGGGTAGCCCAGCAATGCTGCGGCTTCCCCGTAGCTCAGGTTGTTGCAGAACCATGTTACTTGGTTTGGTACCCCTCACCCCCCCCCCCATAAAACTGTTACGGTTAGATTGACCTTAACTATGTTTCTTTAAAAGTGAAATCACGCGACGATCGATGATGATGGCGATGAGGATGAAGATGATGATGATTCTCCTTGGACCATTGGCACTGTGATGCGGGTTCTTGTTGCTGATTTGTTTTTCTCCCGGGCTGAGCCTCAGAGAGTTTTTTTCTAATAAGGACAAAGCCGTTCGGTTTCCAAGAAACACACAAAAAGTTTAATTGAAAAGAAAAAAGGCAAAGATTCCTCACAAAACAAAACACTTAATAAACAGTTGACTGGACATGACGAAACACATCTGTAAACACCCAACAAAGACGTTCAAAGTCAGTAACTAAACCTAACGTTCGAAAGGGGCTGAGTGATGGGAGTAGCGCAAGAGTATCGGTGCAGTCTCACCCACAAGTTGGTTTTCGGCGGTGATGAGAAACCGGAACGCCGTGACTCCTGCGTCAATGCGTGGGCTGGACGAGGACGAGGGAACGCTGGCTGCTGGCGACACGTCGAAAAGCCCTACCAAATCGTGATGGTTTCGGCTTGAGGAGCGTGGACACGTCGGAGACGGGAGAACGCAGGCTGGTGGCGACGCGTCCGGGAACTAGGGTCGACCTAGTCAAGCAGCGGGGCGCACAGCTCGGGCCCGGAGCCCGACGGCTGTAGCTCGCCTGCCGGAACCGAAGTCCGCAGGCTCTGGAAAGGAGTTCAGGACCGGATGGCCACGGTCCTTTGGAGCGGGAACCCGACAGCAGGAGGCCCCGGCCGGTGGAAGTCCTGTAGGCTCGGGTCCGGAACCCAACGGCCCATCTTCAGCGCCCGGTCCGGTGACGACCTTCCGCTTGCACTGCCTGCCTCGAATTCCCCTTGCTCTGGTCTCCCCAGGCTCCTGCTTCAGCTCTGGCCCACTTGTCTCGTTCTCATTGGAGATACTACTGTTTCGTGGTGTCAAGCCATTGGGCCTTGAAATCTCCGTGTTCGCTGCCCATTGGATGTTTTACCTTTTGTTTACTTCACGTCCTGCCACGCATCCTCGTGCTTGACGCTCTTTAACGTCGTCATTCTTGTTTAAGCAGCACCGCACGTGCACTCTGGTATTTCTCCTTTTGTTTTTTTTTTCCGTGACGCGCACTTTTCGAAGGCGCGCACTTTGAACGCGCACCACACATCACAGGCACCTACCCACTCAGGGGGATCAGCCTTGAGTCGGGTGGACCAAACATACTGAATTTGTGAATAATATTTAGTAAGAGTTGAAAAATTCTGAGATAATTAACAATGTAACGTTACTTACGAATAATTGTATTTTAAGTCGCACTATTTTGTGTAATATCCCTGAGACTAAAACATAGACCAAACGAACTAACTTCCTCTTCCTCAAGTTTTGTCCCAAACCATGGCCCGGCTCATACCGTATCAATTTGAAGGTATTCGGTGAACGCACCAAGTTCGAACCCAACAGGTATATTGTCGTCGCTAAACGTGTGCAGGCTAGCGCAGTGCATATATTGGAAGTGACGATGCGGCTAACACAACTCTGAGACTTTCCGCCCTTTTATCGCGCAGCGTTTCATATTTCATAAAGAAGTAACGTGAAGTCAAGTCGAGGCTTTTGAGACACCTGCATACTGAAGACATATTGCTTTAAATCTTCTCTACACTGATGCAAATATTGTCAAAATTGTTGGTGAGCGTTATTATTTGTATAGAGAGGATTTGTGGAAGAATGATATGGGCTTTAAAAAGCTGCTTGTGGATAATATTAGGCAAACGATAGTGAAGTTATCGATGTTAGGCATAAAAAGATTGCGCGTAACACGGAATGGAGAGACGAAAGAAGGTAGCAGGGCCGCAGCTTGTTTGTTCTTGGACTATTCCAACGTACGCCATGTTGTAGCCAGCGCTGTGCTGAGCGCCAGAGAGATAAAGGTAAGAGAGATTTTGCCACAAAAACATAAGTTTCAAAAATCAGAGGCCGTCACAAGAAGACTATGCGATAGCCATCTTAAGAGAAAAAATGGCAGATCCCACGTACAGTGGGAATCGATTATATCCGAAGCACAAATGAGAAACGTTGATCTGTCACTTAAGAGTCACACCAACGTTACGAGATGGAGGTAAATAATCATGCCATACATGGCCTCCGTGTCATGATTATCATGTTTGGAAGTGTCGTTTACCTTCGTCATCTATTCACGTCACGTGATACTAAATTTAGTATATGTGGAGCTAGAGAAACAGCCGCGAGCACGCTATGAGCGTAGTAGGTTGTCATGTTCTTACATGACACGCGTGTCAGGATTATCATGTTTGCACCAGTCATATATTTCGTCATTCATGGACGTCACGTAACACCGAATTTGGTATATGTGGAGCTAGCGAAATTGTTGCGAGCGCATCATAAACAGCCCAATTTACTCGAGTGTAGCGTTCACGCACGCGAACGCTGAGCACAGCGGAGCTGCGTTAGCAAAACGCGAGCACTATATAGTCTGACGCCAGGCGTGACCGGCGCGACCAGTGTCCGTCGTTGCGGCCCAACGGCACCGGTGCGAAATGGAACATGCGCATTTCACGCCGATGGCTTACCCAGACAACACTGCGTCTCCCTCTTTTCGTGACGGAGGGACACAGGACGTGCTGAAACGCACATGCGTCACAGCAACGCAGCGTGGCGCGCGCCTGCGAGTATATGGCAGGACAGGCGCCTGGCGTGGTAACGCCCGCGTGAAGCGAGAAATGAACGCCAGCGAGCACACACACCGCGTCACGTCGAAATGTATTGGCGCCTTTACTGTGGCATGTAGTCATGTTCTAAGATGATAAGCATCTCATGATTATCATGTTTGCACCAGTCACATACCTTCGTCCTCCACTGGCGTCACGTAATACCGAATTTGGTATAAGTGAAGCTAGCGAAATGGCCGCTAGCGCATCATGAGCGTGGCATGTAGCCATGTTGTCACTTGACAGGCATCTCATGATTATCTTGTTTGCACCAGTCACATACCTTCGTCATCCATTCACGTACTGTAATAACAAATTTGGTATTTGTGACGCTAACGAAACGACCGCGAGCGCATCATGAGCATGGCATCTAGTCATGTTGTTACATGACTCACATCATGATTTTTATGTCATGGTCTGTCGCTTGTGTTCGCAATGCAATCATGCATTACCATACCAGTTTTGCAGCATGCCATGTGAACGAAACCACCGTAAGAGCTGCAGGACCATGAAATACATATCATGACATACATATCATGATTTTCATGTTATCACTAGTCAAATGTGTTCTCCATACAGTCATGTTAGGCCATACCAAGTTTGGTATCTATCATCATCTTCATCATCAACAGTCTGAATACGTCCACTGCAGGAAAAAGGCCTCTACCATGTTCCACCAATCAACTTGGTTCTGTGCTTGCTGCTGCCAATTTATACCCGCAAAGTTCTTAATCTCATCTGTTCACCTAACCTGTCTCTCGCTAACTCGCTTGCCTTCTCTGGGAATCTAGTTAGTTACCCTTAATGACCAGCGGTTATCCTGTGTACGCGCTACGTACCCGGCCCATGTCCATTTTCTCTTCTTGATTTCAACTATGATATCATTAACTCCTGTTTGTTCCCTAATCTACTCTGCTCTCTTCTTGTGTCTTAAGGCTACACCTACCATTTTTCTTTCAATTGCTCGCTGCGTCGTCCGCAGTTTAAGCTCAACCCTCTTTGTAAGTCCCCAGGTTTCTACTCCGTAGCTAAGTACCGGCAAGATACAGCTGGTATAATACCTTCCTCTTAAGGGATAGTGGCAATTTACCTGTCATAATTTGAGAGTGCTTGCCAAATGGGCTCCACCCCAATCTTGTGGTTCGGCTCCACGGTTATCACCTGCACTAAGTACACATAGTCTTTTACAACTTGAAGTGCACTATTACCTATCTCGAAGTGCTGCCCTCTTCCGAGGTTGTTGTACATTACTTTCGTTTTCTGCAGATTAATTTTAAGACCCACCTTTCTGCTCTCCTTGTCTAACTCCGTAATCGTGAGTTGCAACTCGTCCCATGAGTTACTCAGCAATGCAAAGTCATCGGCGAAGCGCAAGTTACTAAGGTACTCTCCATTAACTCTTATCCCTAACTGCTCCTATTCTAGGCTTCTGATAACCTCCTGAAAGCACGCGGTAAATAGCATTATATACCATTGGTATTTATACCATTATCGAAACGGCCAGGAGAGTTAAACGCCGTTGGTGGCTAGATAGATAGATAGATAGATAGATAGATAGATAGATAGATAGATAGATAGATAGATAGATAGATAGATAGATAGATAGATAGATAGATAGATAGATAGACAGATAGATAGATGAATAGATAGATAGATAGATAGATAGATAGATAGATAGATAGATAGATAGATAGATAGATAGATAGATAGATAGATAGATAGATAGATAGATAGATAGATAGATAGATAGATAGATAGATAGATAGATAGAATAGATAGATACGCTCAAGTCGCCGAAGTTCGCTAAGAAATGCTTCGCATTTAAAAAATCCCAGCGTATCCACCGAGTAAATGATGATGAGTGGGGCGAAGCGTCCATCCGCCCGTATATGTGTCTGGTTGTCCGTCTGTCCACCTGTTAACTATACGAAATCGTCCGTTCGCCCATCTCTGTCTGTCTGTCTGTCTGTCTGTCTGTTTGTCTGTCTGTATGTATGTATGTATGTATGTATGTATGTATGTCTGTATGTATGTATGTATGTATGTATGTATGTATGTATGTATGTATGTATGTATGTATGTATGTACGTTCGTCAACCACGAAATCATGAACAATACGAAAACCACTGAAGTAATCTAGTGATATTATTTAGAAGGACATATACACACAACGCTATCTATTGAACAACTAAAAAACTGGAGGTGGCTACATAGTACTGTTATTACTACTACTACCACTACTACTATCACTACTACTACGATTACTACTAGTAGAACTGCTTTTACTACTACTACAGAGAAGGGATTGACCCACACCCTAAGCAGCTTCGCCCCTAAATGGAGGATGGTGGCATGAATGCTAATGGGTGTAGCTCGCTTTAACAGTTTATGGAACTGCTGTGAAAGCTACTCGGAAATAAGGGCGGGGAAAATAACCTTGTTGTTTTGAGCTCAAAAACACAGTATACCTTGGAGACAGCCGAGGAGTCAACACGACAGCTGTAATTTTCGTAACGCTGCCCAGCCTATTGTATTCCTGTCATAAGTAGCTAGAGCATGTGTTTTCTTTATTGCGTTACGTAATAAATTGCGCACGTGGTTTTCTCTTCCCGTCCATGTGTATGTTGCGCGAAAATAGCCATAATACATAACGTGGTTATTTAAAATGCAAAAATAAGATTGCGTGGTTAGGACTGCGCAAGTACGACAGCCAGCTATTACTACTAATATAATATATATTACCTTGCAATTAATTCGCAAAAGCATTACGGACGTAATCAACCGAAAGTACACAGAGTGCACCAGCCAAGGTCGTGAGACTGAATCAAGTTCGAAAACGCTTGCTAGAATTTATTTTGTGTGAGGAAGGTACCTTCGGAATAAATGAAGAGTGGAAACTGCCTCGTTTATGTTCAAGGCATAACTGGCTGAAACAAGCCGGGCTGGGTACAGACCTTTTGGGGCTGGGCCAGGTACGGGCCGTATTCAAAGCCGTATTTACTGTGTAACAATGTTAAAGATTTCGAATGTGCGTTTGAAATGTTGAACTGAGCTGTGATAAGGCACTCACTTGCTCACCTGTGTTAATTTTCTGCCGAGTTATGCTGCAGTGTGCGCATTGAATGTTGGATTTTTTATGTATTTTTTGCATTGCTTTTGCTTTCATTGTGTCAAATTGTGAGATGTTCTATTTTTGCATTGACTTTTGAAATTTTTGTGCCCAGATGAGCAACTCCTGCTTTGGCATGTATGCTAACAGTATGAATAAATAAATAAATAAATAAAAACACCTGGCCTAGCTTGGGCACGCCGAAGCTGAAGTTTTTGTGCCAAAAAAAGCAACCCGTGCAGTGCTCTACACTAAACGTTCAACTATTTCTGTAAGCAAACGTTTAACTTTTATTTCATACCGATTGCTATTATGAAGAGATTAACATTGTTTATTTTTATTTATCTGTTGCCTTTAGGCTCAGAAATAAATAAAGTTGATTTATGCCTTAGATATAGACAGACGCCGTTATACGGTAGTAAGCTGTCCTCTGCCTCTTAGCATCTCTAATTTTCGGTTTTGCTGCTTTATTTGCCATGTGAGCTTGTTCACGAGTGTTTCCAATGACGAGAACCAAGCAAAAAAAATATAAGACACCGTGCAATCAAGCGTGGGACGTGCGCACTCGCACATCTTGCTGGCCTAACTTATGGCATATATCTTCCGCAGCCTTACACCCACGCCGGTTCAAAGGGGGAAAATGCTGGAGTGGAAGCTGCCGGAGTGGCTTGCCCGCAAAGCAAATTCAGCTCTTGCCCTTCTAAGGTCTCCGGAACACGGTATTTTTTGTTCTCACCCCTTAGAGATCAAGTAGCTTTGATCTGCTAGTATAAATGCTACATTAACTCTCAAATATGAGATGATTGTTGTCGACAAAATAACGCATTCCCAATAAAACTTCCGAATAATTTAATGTTTATTTGAAAAAAAAAACTAGCAACGTGAGACAAACTTCGAGCAGTATCTGGCAAGCAAAAGTTGCCTCAGTAAACTCTGTGGGTGGGCGAGGAAAACGCTCCGTTTTCTTCTGCCCAACTTCGAGAGTTCATCGTGCCCCTACCGAGAGGGTGGCCACAGCCGCCATCTTTTGGTGGTCACGGCTTTACCCTTGGGCAATAAATTCCACTCCAGCAATATTTAACACGAAATTGGTTTATGCCACAGTTAACCAATACTTTAGTACTCTACTTTCATCCTAGAAATGACGTCACAAAATACACACAATCTGAAGGCAAAGAATAAAGTTCCGTCAACAGAAGTCAAACCCACCACCTCTTGGTCTGCGGCAACAGCACGTTATCCACTGCACCACTGTCACATACTTTTTCAGTTCTGAAAACGCGCCTTCAATACCGTCCGCAGCCTTCTCACAGTGCTCTTGGTGACCATGGCAGCAATGATTAGTTCCTTCAGCGCTACTTCTTTACGCGTCTGTCCTATTCGTTCGGCTTCCCATAGAACAAGAGTTTTGTGAACGTCTTTACACACCACCAGGTGGTGACCTTATGCAAAGTGTTGGCGTGGCTCATAGCATTCATCCATACCAAAAATAGCTCTGCAACCAACGAGGTTTCAAAAAATTGCGGCAGTGGAAGCTCCCGCAATGCCTTCCCAGCAAAAGCGACGCCAGCTTTTGCCCTCCAATCATATCTGAAGCATGCTCTTTTCTGGTAGCGCCCCCTTAAATGTCGAGCGGCTTTTATATGTTAGTGTAAATGTTACGTTTGATTTCTATTAAAATTAGTTGTATCCGATAAAGTAACAGACAGAAACGAGTATGGGTGGCTGAGTATTCCATGAGCTTGGCCTCCCAATAGAGGCCTAATAATAATAATAATAATAATGATAATAACAATAATAATAATAATAATAATAATAATAATAATATAATAATAATAATAATAATAATAATAATATCAATAGTGTAAAGAGGTTTATTGGGCGAACCAAACGGGCAGGTTTCGAATTCCCCTATGTGCATTTACTGTAATCAAGAGGAAACGATCAGTCATTTTTTATTACATTGTCGCCGTTTCGATTTATTCAGGCAAAGCATACTAGCACCACCTCTTCAAAGACTAGGCTTGCAACTATCACAACCTGATCTTCTTTCATTTGGAGCCTCTACACTGGTTTTCAGCCACAGGGATGTTTTATTCGCCGTTCAAGAATACATCACTGCGACTAAACGATTTTCTTGCTAAATTGCTGTCTCACTATTTTTCTTCTTTTTTGTCTGCAAACTTTATATCGGTATTTCAAATCAAAAGTAAGTTACAAAACATTTGTAGGAATGACGCAATGCTGAAAGTTTAGGGCAAATTCACCTTATAATCGGCCAATCCCTTTGGGTACGAGCCATTTGCACAGGGAAACAACAACAACAACAACAACGAGCGGGTCGAAGTACGGCTTCAAGCGGTCCACATGGAAAATATCGTGGTCACGCCGACGATGGTAACCGAGTGGCGTAAGCGGTTCAATGGCGTAATTGACGGGCGATGTGCGCTCTACCACGCGGTATGGACCATGGTAATTTGAAAGTAGCTTGGTAGACAAACCAGGCGCACAGGGTGGTACATACAGCCATACAAAAGTTCCAGGGGAGTACTCTGCGGCAGGAGGGTGGTCGTCATCGCGGGCCTTTTTCTGTCGTTGCTGGTCAGCCGTAGTAAACTGCTTCGCTAGTTGGCGGCATTCTTCGGCGTGACGGGCGGCTTCAGACACGGTCGTGCACTCAGATACATCTGGTGCGTATGGCAGCAAAGTGTCAATTGTGTGCAATGGTTGACGTCCGTATAGAAGGTAAAATGGGGAAAAGCCGGTGGTGACTTCGGTAGCGGTGTTGTACGCGTAGATCGCAAACGGAAGAACCAGGTCCCAGTTCGTTTGGTCAGATGACACATGCGTCGCGAGCATGTCACCCAGGGTCCGATCAAACCGCTCAGTCAGGTCATTCGTCTAAGGGTGGTAAGCAGTACTCATCCGGTGTACAATATGGCACTGACGGAGAAGTGCTTGGATTACGTCGGATAGAAATACACGGCCCCGGTTGCTGAGGAGCTCGCGAGGAGGGCCATGACGCAACACAAACCGATGGAGGATGAAAGATGCGACGTCCTCAGCGGTCGCCGTAGGAAGAGCAGTGGTTTCGGCGTACCGTGTCAGCTGATCTACAGCAACGATAGCCCACCGGTTACCTGCTGTGGTCAATGGCAGTGGTCCATAAAGGTCGATTCCGATGCGATCGAATGGGCGCTCAGGGCACGCAAGCGGCTGTAGTGGAGCTGCTCTTGCAATCGGTGGCTGTTTTCGTCGCTGACACTCGTGGCAGCCGCGAATAAACTGTCGAACAAAAGTAGACATCCCA
This sequence comes from Rhipicephalus microplus, assembly GCF_013339725.1. NCBI lineage: Eukaryota > Metazoa > Arthropoda > Arachnida > Ixodida > Ixodidae > Rhipicephalus > Rhipicephalus microplus. The sequence continues at coordinate 137,196,206 of NC_051170.1, forward strand.
CGCCAGTAGTACCGCTTCCTTAAACGTTGGGAGGTCTTGAAGACACCGGCGTGAGCGCATTGCGGGTCGGAGTGAAATGATGCACAGATTGTAGAGCGCAGCTTTCGGGGAATAATGAGCAGCCACTTCCTTTCGTCTGGTGAGTAATTGCGCCACCGGTACGAGGCCACTCAAATGGTGAAGTGCGAAGCCTGGCGTCGCATTGCTCGAGTGGTGGAAAGTGTGGGTACCCCAGATAAGACGTCCAGAAGCGAAGTTATCCATGGATCGTCGCGCTGTGCAGAGGTCATTGTGTCGATGTCAAGAGCGGAAAGCGCGTGTTCTATAGAAGATATAGAGGCAACCTCAGTGGACAGTGGTGATCGTGAGAGCACATCAGCATCGACATGTTGGCGGCCGGAACGGTACACGACGCGGATGTCATACCCTTGAAGTCGCAGAGCCCAACAAGCAAGGCGACCTGATGGATCCTTCAGCGACGACCACCAACATAAGGCATGATGGTCTGTAACTACAGCAAAGGTGTGGCCATATAAGTATGGGCGAAATTTCACAATCGCCCAAAGTATGGCTAAGCACTCTTTTTCGGTAACACTGTAGTTTACCTCAGCCTTGTTGAGCGTTCTGCTGGCGTAGGTGACGACATACTCAGGGGATCCAGGCTTGCGTTGAGCGAGAACTGCACCGAGACCGACACCGCTGGCGTCGGTATGGATTTCAATTGAAGCTGTGGGATCATAGTGGCGCAATATAGGCGGTGATGTTAGGAGACGGCGAATCACATTCGCCGGCATGATCCCATTGGGAAGACCATGATGAGATGTCGTTGGCACTGCTTAAAAGTTTAGTCAAAGGGGCAATTATGGAGGCAAAGTTGCGCACAAACCGACGAAAGTAGGAGCACAATTCTACGAAGCTGCGTAACTGTTTTACTGTTGTCGGTTTGGGGAATTCAGCGACAGCGCGTAGTTTAGCCGGGTCGGAAAGAACGTCATCCTTTGATACGACGTGACCGAGAATGGTGAGCGTCCGAGCAGCGAAGTAGCATTTCTTGAGATTCAGTTGGAGCGGCGCATTCTTCAGACACGTGAGGACATGTTTCAGGCGTACAAGATGTGTTGCGAAATTGGGTGCAAAGACGACAATATCGTCGAGGTAGCAGAGGCATATGTTCCATTTCAAACCCCGCAGAACCGAGTCCATCATGCGCTCGATTGTTGCCTGCGCATCGCAGATGCTGAAGGGCATGACATTGAACTTATGTAGCCCCTCCGGTGTCACGAAGGCTGTTTTTGGACGATCACCATATGCTAAGGGCACCTGCCAATACCCCGAACGCAAATCTAACGACGAAAAAAACTCGGCACCTTGTAAGCAATCAAGGGCGTCATCAATCCTGGGCAAAGGGTACACGTCTTTGCGAGTGATCTTATTTGAGCGCCTGTAATCAACGCAGAAGCGAATTGTACCATCCTTCTTCTTAACGAGAACGACAGGCGATGCCCATGGACTTTGGGAAGGTCGGATAACGTCGCGCTAGAACATATCGTCAACCTGTTCAGTGATAACCTGACGTTCCGTGGCGGAAACACGGTATGGTCGCTGTCGTACTGGAGCATTGGAACCTGTGTCGATGCAGTGAAAAAAAACTGGGAGTTCGGCCAAGGGTGGGTTGAGCAACGTCAAAGGATCCACGAAACTGGTAGAGCAGCTGAAGGAGCTCAGAGCGTTCAGATGGCGATAGTCCGTTGGCAATCGATGAATCAAAAAGCTCGCAAGGTGGTATATTAGAAGAGTTCAGGGCACTGATGACGTCGTAGTCACCGGAACAATCTGGTGGCATGGTAAAATATTGTTCTTTATCAATGGCATGCACGTGTCCAAGAGATTCACCTTGAAACAGTACGACGGGATACGGAAGGGGATTGATGAGGCAAAGACACTGTTTCATTCAGAAATAGAGAGGGTTGAATAAGGCAGAAGAAGTGGTCTTCAACTAAGGAAGAGGCTTGATGGCTCAAAAAATGCAGCTTCGTTCCTAATGCCGTCACAGAACACGGGGAGCAACACAGCTGCTGTCGGAGGAATTTCAGTGCATTCTTTGACGACGAGTTTGTGTACGGTGGGCTGAATGCGGCTGGTTGGTTGGTCGTAAAACGGGAAAAGTTCAAGCTCCGATCTTACACAATCAATAACGGCATGGTTACGCGACAAAAAATCCCATCCGAGTATGATGTCGAGTGAGCATGACGAAAGGACAATAAACTCAACAGTGTAGTGGTCCTTCGCGATCATCAGTCGGACAGTACAGGCGGCCACAGGCTGAACCGGGTCCCCATTCGCTGTTCGCAAGGACATCATATTAAGAGGCGTCGTCACTTTTCGGAGCTTGCGGCAAAGTTTAGCGTCTATCACGGAAACGGCGGCATCGGTATCCACTAGAGCATGTGCGCGAGTACCTTCTACAAAAACTTCGACAATATTCGACGGCAATGTGCGAGGACTTGAGCATTTCGACAGCGCAGTTCTTGCCTCCTGAACTGCGGTGGTTAGTTTCCCTCGTGTTCAGGAGCTGGCCGACGACGCATGGGTGACAGGGAGTGACGACGGGGTGAGAGTGAGCGACCAGACATAGTACGCGGACATTCCCGTGAAGACGAGCTTGACTGAGGGCCAGAATTTTTTAGACGAGATGGAGGAAGCTCCATGAAGCTGTTCTGTGTCCGGGCGTCTGTGTATCCCGGCACGCGACGACGGTAGTAACGGGCGATATGGCCAGGACAGCCGCATGCAAAACAGATGGGCCGGTTATCGTGCGTTCTCCAAGTATTGGCGACGAGGGGAGCAGCCCATGTGGCGGACGGGTGAGTTGAGGCTGTGCTGGCAAGGGGAGGAACCCAGGCGGTGGACGGCTGAGTCGGGGCTGAGGTATACGGCAGTCCCTAAAAAGGCGGGGGGTGGTGTGGCTGCTGCTGCTTTAGTGCCTCAGCGTAAGTAAGAGGCGCGGCGACGGGTGGCTGCTGTAAGGGCACCGGCATAGCCTCGGAAATCTGCTCCTGGACCACATGTCGAAGCATGGGAGCCAATGGTGGTGGGTGTTGCAGTGGCTGTTGCTGCGGGAGCTCCTGGCGTTGAGCAAAAGGCAGCAGAGAAAGCTGCCGAGCCACTTCCTCTCGCACGAAGTCTTTCATTTGTGCGAGAAGGTTTGTCTGGTCAGTCATAACGTCCAGTGCGGTCACTGGTTGGATTGTCTGGAATGAGCGTCGCGTCTGAGCTCGTTGCCTCCGCAATTCATCATAGCTTTGGGACAAAGTCACTACTTCTGCCACAGTGCTAGGAGACTTCACGAGAAGCATCTGGAAAACGTCATCGTCGACGCCCTTCATAATGTGCTGTATCTTCGCACTCTCGCTCATGGAAGCAGCGACGCGCCGGCAGAGATCGATCACATTTTCTATATATGATCAGAAAGTTTCACCTGTCTCCTATGCCCGTGTGCGCAGACGTTGTTCGGCGCGTAGCTTCCGTAAGGCAGGACGACCAAAAACGGCACACATCGCCTCCTTGAAGGCGGACCAATTCGCGAACTCGGTTTCGTGGTTCGTACACCACAGCTTGGCCACGTCGGTGAGGTAAAAATTGACAGTGCCCAACTTAGCAGCGTCATCCCACCAGTTGGGTCCACTGACTTTCTCGTATGACGACAGCCAGTCCTCGACGTCCTGGTCTTCGGTGCCCGCAAAGATCGGGTGGTCTCGCAGATGAACCGGGCCGGGGCTACTAGCGGCCGCGAGAGGTATTGTTTGTTGGGCAGCGTCAACTTGCATGGTCGACGGCAGGGTGCGGGATCGGAGTTCCAGGTTGTAGGCGATGTGGCTACCCGACGCCTCCACCAAATGTAAAAAAGGTTTATTGGGCGAACCAAACGGGCAGGTGGAAGATTCGAGATAGCGACAGGACGAGGAAGATGGAGGAGCTCGAGCGCCGATCTCGTGGTGCCTTACTTCGCGATGATGCTTGTTGTTTCCTTTTGTTGTCATCATTCCTTCATAATAATAATAATATTAATAATAATAATAATAATAATAATAATAATAATAAGAATAATATTAATAAGTCTTGACAAAGAAAAAAAGTTAAAGTAAGAAAAACGAGTAATACTAAGTCTGATTTGGACAACTATGTGACCCGAAAAGGTCTCCACATTAAGCTCGTTCGGCATGCAAGGTAAACGCTCTGTTTGTAATCGCTAAACGTTGATAGTTTATCATGCCTCTAGCAAGATAGCCGCCGAAGCCACCATCTTGGCATAGGGACGGCTTCACCCCTGAACAATAATTTTCAATTCGGCGGTTTTTTTTTAGACACCTTGAGAGCAAAGCCTACGGGAACGCGCCTACTTCATGGGAATGTAACGATGCGTTCCATAGAGTTTCATGCAATAATACCTAGAGGAGAATCTGGCGCTATTGTCTACGCGGGCTCCGTCAACGGCACTTTTACCCCCATGGGAATTGTGGGAAGTACAGGCTTCGGATCCGCTTGGAATAGATTGCGTTCGTGAGATTCGCTACGCTTCTTTTGCGAGTGTGAAATACAGTTACATGAACCTATTATTAATTGAAACATGCTTCATTTACTTGCCCGAAAGCTTTATTGCACAAAGTTTTCGTTACCAGGCCGAAAAACTGAAATCTGGGCAAATTCTACCATCAGGGTGTGCCTTGCTCTGCCTTTGCGTTCTAAATTTGCCATCAAGATTGCATGAAATATTTTTACAACACTTGAAAAGCAACATGCTTGTTTTTCTCTCGAAAGTGTGCATTATCTATTTGTGGAAACAACAGTACAGTATTAAGTACTAAACACTGAACATTTCATCTTTTGCGATGCTAGGTGCGTCTGTTAAGGTGGTCTGCCCCCGACGCACCTCTGGTTATGTTGTGAAGACAAATCAGCGGAGCATGACCGTGCGTCTACATAGCTTCGTCATCGCTTTGCAGTCGATTTAAAACGAGTTTAGGAAAGACGCGATCGTGAAAAACATGAACTCGAGGCAATATCCTGCACTGGCATGAGAAGCTACCTCTATGCACAGCGGTGAGTGGACGGCGCTTCATTTGAACTGTCACATACGACTCGAAAAGCTCCAACGTCACAGCAAATCACAGGATCTAGTGATCTTAAGCCTCTTTGAACAACAAAGGCAGTGCTTAAACCCTTTTCACCACATCTCACTTAACGCTATGCACAAGTAATTAAACTGAGCCATAGAAAAATGTCTGTAGACAGTCTTTCAGCTAACCATATCCAATTCAAAGCCTGTACATTCAATAATTCTCATGGAGGTACACGATCGCTGCGCCAGATTCCTCTCTAGGTAATATCGTATGAAACTTTATGGTGCGTTCCACGTCTGACGCTCGCCCCGCGAAAAGTGGCTCCCCATCAGAAAAGACACAACGCGTGTTGCATTCCCTTCTAATCGGGCAGTGGAGATAACTCTGACACGCCACGAGTGGGCGACCTTGGCTCAAGATTGGCATACAATAGATCATGTGGCTGTCACACCGCTTTATTGTGTTCCGCTCTCACCACTAAGTACTACAGCTACGACAGGTATTCATCACCACATGGGCACGTTTAATTATTAATCAGTCATTATTCATGGATATTAGTTGTCGCAATGGAGATGTACCACTAGCGTCATCGTGGATGTAATCACGTTAAATGGCGCTTTAGCTGTCAAATAACTAATGTACAGTAAACACTCAACTATTTTTGTGAAAATATGTTTTACTTTCACGTTACACCAATTCCTATGACAGAGGGATCAACCATGCTTATTTAAAAACTTCCTTGGTCGCTGCTGATGTACGAAGGCCCCACCCCGTTCCCAAAGTTCGTTTTGCCCAGCGTTGGCGTAAGTTGCCGACACCAGGTTGAATATGTTAGCTGACGCAAAATACAAGCACTCTATACGCCAGAACACAGTGAGCTCAGTGCGTGCTGCCGTATCTAACATGTACGTCGTGCCACCTGTTGCAAGCGCGGTGAAGCAACATCCTTAACAGCTGATTGTTTGATATGTGGGGTTTAACGCCCCAAAACGACCATATGATTATGAGAGACGCCGTAGTGGAGGGCTCCGGGAATTCAGACCACCTGGTGCACCCTTAACTGCCACGCGAGCAGATGCTCAACAAATCAAACACGAAACTTCTTACCCGGAGTCCAACTGAAAGCATTATTCGCGCCATTCTCATCCTACTGAGTGTGGAACGTCGACAAGGCGTTCATCAGCAGTCCGGAACGTCTGCAGCACGTGCACTGCAGGCTGTGAAAATAACTTCATCAGGTACGTACTATCGCGATGAGAAGATACGACTACAGTGAAAAGAGTTGCTTTGGAGCCGACCGGTGGTATGGCTTCGCTGTGGCATGGCAAAACTTTAGTTGTAAGCCCGCATCACCGTAGCACTAGAACCCCGCCGTGGCTTGCATTCGTTTCCCACATGTATTCATGCTTATCGTTTGCCAGTCATGCCTGGCACTCGGGATACACGTGGTGCGAAGTCGCCAGCCAGAGCAAGATTTTATGATGCGACGATGACGCCGGCTGAAAGCACAAGTACGACAAGCGACAATCAAGGTTCTACACAGTTCGATTCCGTTGAAAGCCACGCTTTCCACTGCTCACGTTGATATGCATTGCGGCCCCACTACAGTGGTCTAGTGGCTAAAGTACTCGACTGCTGACCTGTGGGTCGCGGGATCGAATCTTGGCTGCGGCGTATGCATTTTCGTTGGACGCGAAAGTGCTGTGGGCCCGTCTGCTCATATTTGGGTGCTTACGAGCCCCAGGTGGTCCACATTTTCGGAGCCCTCCACTACAGCGTCTCTCATAGTGTTATGGTGGTTTGGGACCTTCAACCTCACATATCACTCAATCTTTGCATTGCGATAGTACGCCATTGGAATTCTACTGAAGTGTACAGTGCGTGTGCATTCATGGAGTTTCTTAAAATTAACTAGACGGGACCTTGGCGCTGCGATCGTTACGCGACCGTGGCAATGGTGTATAGTACACAAATTTGCCTATAGCATTCGTACTTGCGGGCGGCGAATCGTACTTGCGGCTTCATTTATTGCTGGTTACAGTTTCGTTTTGAAGGAAAGAACAAACCCTTTTGAACTTTATGACCCGATTTGAAATGGTAAGCCTAAAAAATAAGGTGGTGAAGCACAACCGCTGAACATTTGCTAATTTTTGTTTCGTGAGAAAATAGCTCCCAGCCACACGAACACACACGGAGCCACAAGTAGGCCGGAAGTTCGAAGATTAGACACACACGTATACTACCCATCATTCCTATGCTCACTGAAGCGCTGTGCGTTACAGCTCCTATAGACACTCTCGCCATAGTTCCCTCAAGTGTATCTTAGGAAACTCTATGCGTGCATCTACTCCTGAGTCGTAACATATATTGTTATTGGCATAGGGCTGGCTAAAGAGCACGGCAAATAACGTGGCGCTTAGCATAGCCATACCAACGGCAAATCACTGCAGTAAAGCAAATATACACTTACTGTGCTTGATTGAACAAACGCAATAAGTGTACTCACCCGTACACTTTTACGGGCTCGTGTTTTTCGTGTTGATTGCAATTATCAACAAGGGACGAAGCTCCTCGTTTTTCGTTGCGGATAGAAATCTGTACAATCTCAAAAAACCGCACAGCATTATTCCAACTTCGTGTTGTGATCTTCATAGACAATGCCAAATAATGTCTTCATCTTGCGCTGTTTGTTTTCGCGTTGAAAAATGGCGCAGTGGTGCGCAGACGACTTCTAAGCGGGAGTGGCGTGCATAGGTGCTTTTTAGCGTTTTAAAAGTCCAAGAGACGCCACTTGCCATGCTAGTTTGACGCAACAGACACACACCTTGGCAGTTCAGAACGAAATGGCCGTCTGAGTTCGAGAGTATGCGCTGCGAGCTTAGGTGCCGGGGTGGGAGATAGGCGTGACTGTTCTCACGGAGAGGAGGAGCGTAGACTCGAACCAGTGCATTTATGCGATTCCGTCTCTCCAACGACCATTTGGCCACCATCGCTGGTGTGTGGTGATTTCCGCGTTTTGCATGCGCGGTGCGTGAGAGGTCAATGTGTTTCTTTTTTAGGGGCGAAGCTCCTTATAGCGGCACCCGTTTGTCCCTCGTAGCCGTTGTATTAGTGTGTAACAAGTATAACATTTTGACCTCGAAGGTGGTGTCGGTGAGAGATTCCTTCTGTGTGTTGTTGAACAATAAAAGATAGTGCTCAATGTACATGCCAATGGCTGATAAGGGGGAATGAAAGACAGGAGAATTCGGCTTTTAGTTAACGCGCACGCTGCAAATTTTTATTGTTCAACAACGCACAGAAGACAAGAAAAGGTTCTTACGTTATACTCGCTGGGCGTAACCTTCTTGCTTTTAGAAAGGTTTAGCGAGCGTAGGGTCGCAGTGTCATGAATACAGTGAACTAGTATATACCATAAACTCGAGGGGGTTAAAGGTGGGAAGTCAACCCGAAGCGCAAGCCGTAAGAAAGTGTGTGCGTGGCCACCTCTAGTCTAGTCCTTGGAATGTCCGCTGGATGGCAGTGCTTCTATATGGGGAATATATGATGAAAAGATGCGAGATGGTGGTACTTGGAGTGTTGAATAGATGGATGAACGGACACTCAGACAGACGCATGGATGGACGCATGAACGGACGCAGGGGTGGATGCATGGATGAACGCAGGGACGGACGCATGAACAGACGCACGCACTGACGGGTGGATGGACGCATGGACGGCCACACAGACAGACGCATGGATGGACGGAAGCAAGAACGAATGGACGGACGAATGCTTCGCCCCACTCTCCATCATTCACTCCGTGGATATGCTGCCGATTTTTTTATACTTTTATTCCGGCATTACGCATCAAAACACGGCACTTGCCATAAATTTCTAATCCCTCCTTTATCTTTATAGTAAACTGCACCAACAAAAATATTTATAACTAACTAGCGCTTATTAAGATAAGGTTGGTTTGCATAGAACCACGATGTGTATGAATAACTGTACGTTAGTGACTAGAGCTATACGCTCCACAACGTTATGCACAACATTCTTCTATAGTTTACAAAGCGTGATATTATGTGTCTAGAAAAAAACTGGGGAACGAAATAGAGTACTTGGTACTCTACTATGGAAGAGCACTAGGCCGTCCCATGGGTCTCAATCACGCTCAACCCTACTCAGATTTGCAAGCATTTCAAAATTGACCTGACGTCCTATTTAGGCACTCCGTTCAGCCGCCAGCAGCTGGTATACGTGACTATCGTTGCGCTCGCTTTGAACACAAGTACATGGTAGCCGCGGACGAGTGCCATCATTTAAGTCACCTTTATCTTATGGATCTCGGCGTGTCAAAATAAGACGTTTAACCATCTAGTCTGATCGCGAGTTACGTTTATCTTGTGAATCAGGATTTTAAAAAAATATTTGCAATTACCAGCACATATCCTTGTTGCTATTTCATTCATCAGTTCGCGGCGTTTATTAGAAAGTTATTGAGCACTACACTCGAGTAGCATTGCCACTTAGTTCTTCTCCTGCTTACTTGTATATAGTGTGCTGGAATCCATAGAAACAGTGCAATTGCGTTTAACATCCTTATATTACGGTCTTCATCTCAGAACCAAGAATGGTGCCAAAAGCATGCCTACTGTTGCGAGCTTGCATAACTCTATATATAACTAGAACAGGACCAGAGGGGAAAAAACTACATTCAATGAAATAGTAAACACACCACCACTCAATTTTACCAGACAAGAATAAAACAAGTTATTCGCATAAGTGCGGCAGAAAAAAAGGCTGGCAGTGGAAATTGTGCCGCTGACAGATTTTCAATGGCTTATGTACAACACTTCGATGTGACCACCATTTTCACTGAACAACGAATGACCACAAAGAGACCAAATGGGGCAACTCCAAGAGCAAGGAGGAGCTGCCTAGTGAAGTAAAAATAGTGGTACAAGTATACTGCCTTTTAACAACCACTTTAGCTCCGTCTCTCTTTCTCTACCGTCCAGATAAAAGGAAGAAAAGAAACGAAATTTGTAGATGAACCGCTGCGTCCGCAAGAATGGGCCCAATTCGAAAACAAACCTAGAGAGAAAGCCATCGATCTTGTCTTTCAGCGGGAGCAGCTCGATTCTAAGCACCGTTTGCGTTTCCTTTGTGGTGGCATTTGGGAGACCAAGCGGCTCTCTTCGATGGGCCTACAAAAAAAGATATTGCCTTTTGGTATACTGTGAGTCTCTGTGATGCGGCTAACGAAAGCCGTATATATATATATATATATATATATATATATATATATATATATATATATATATATATATATATATATATATATATATATATATATATATATATATATATATATATATATAGTAAGATGATAATATACTTTACCGAGCGGCAAGCGGCAGTACGTGACATACTTCTTGTTTCACGGGGTGAACATGAAACGAAACCCTTGCAGAATGCATGACCCGGAGGCTATGAAGACTCCGTTGATGGCTTTCCTGTGGCATTTATAAAACGCGTTTGCCACCTAAACCCTTAAATGGCACTGATATGTGCTCATATGCCGAAGTGTTGTCGCAAATGATATGCTGTCATTAGAACGTTGGTGCTATAAGTAATAATAGAAGACATGCAATTTCGTGTTGTAGTGCATGCAGTTTTCCGCAACTTTTCTGGAACACTTAGCGTCTTCGAAACTTGTCTCATCAAAGGCCCGAAGCACTTCCGAAACCGATTATTCTTACAAATTTCTCAAATCGTTTTGATATGCATTTTCCGTAGGCTTTCTTCAGTGTGTCAGTTCGTATACATAGCTTGCCGTGTGACTGGAGATCCTTAAAGAACAATATGATGAAATCAATGGCATATTTCGTAAGTTACGTGAAGTGATGCGTCAGTGAAGGCCATGGCCTAATAATAAAACGTTGAATTTACGCACTGCAGAATGTTTGTATACTATTTAATGTTCACGCGATCTACCGATATGTAACTTTATTCACAAACTACTAGAAGAGTGTCTGAAAAGACCACACAAAGCAAAAATAAAGAAAGGTAGAAGAAGTGTACAAATTAGAGCCGTGTAAAGCTTGAAAATCAGCAAAGATATAGTTGAGCTTACGGTCTTAACCTGGCCTTCTTTGCTGCTGCTAAGTTTTTCCTTGGCGTTGATAAAATAGAGCTGCCACGCACCGCGTCCAAATTTGCAAAGTCCAGTGCCAAATTCAAGAGCAAACCAGGTTCTGAAAGCCCCGATAGATGCGCCAGCCTTTCGTTGCTCGTACTCGCCTCGTGCGACGACGGCGCTTACTGTCTCCGTTGGCGGGCGTGGTTGATGAACTGCGGCACGTGATAAGCAACGGCACGGCGGGCCTCTTTATTTAGGACACTCGACACTTTACCTTGAACATTAAGCGGTTCGCTCTTAAAGGAGTAGAAATTAAGTAACCCTTGCTTCAAATATAAAGGGAAAAAATGTGGTATCGACACATCCCTGCTGACATGATACGCATGAAATGGAATCTCACAATTTGTGGGACCTGCCGGAGTATTTGTACAGAAATGGAATGCGCACTAAAAAGAAAACTTCCGATTACAGCACACCACTGTATTCTCCCTTCGTATGCGAAGCCCCGCGCGTGAAAGCAGCGAGTTTATTCTACAGCAGCTCTCGGTAAGGCAGATTTCTCTTTCCATTCAGCCGTTCTGCCAACAACACTCTTTTCTCCGAAACTAATTAGAGCCCTCGACAATCCCTGATAAAGCTCAGCAATCTTCGCGTTCAGTCAGCCTGCATATTATTAAATACTCTAAAATTGGTCCGTTGGCAGCGGGTACAGGCGAGCACAGAGGCTGTTGTCGAGAGTGATCAGGATGTTATCTCCTGGCCCCCCATCCGTTGAGTGAATGCATGCACCTGCACGCGGATGATCCGCGGATTAGCCATCTGCGTCCACGACAAATATCAGTATCCGGTCCATCATTGTAGACCTCTACAGCTGGTATGATGGCGCTGCGGCGCTAGGACAGCCGGCGCCGCCAGTAGATGACGCGCGCGTGAACCCACCTTATCAACTTGTGGGCTCTCATTGTAATAACGTTATAAACGAGCAGCGCACGTCTTTGTGTGAGTACCCAGGAAGAACTGAACGCGTCGAAAGATATTCAAAGTGAGAGCAGTGTTTTTCACAGCAATGATCATTACGCCTGCAATCCATGTTTAAGGTGTTGGGGAGGAAACTGTCTGCAAAGAGTTCCGCTAATATCACTGACAAGTGTGCTGTTCATTTGAAGAGCGTTGAATTGGGCGTGCGCATTTTTGATAGCAGTTTTATTAAGGCCATTCATTGTTTACTCTTAACAATTAAAAGAATGTTTTTTTTTTCATTCATTACGCGAATAGCGCTCTTAGAATTTTTGCATTCTTTCCGTTATTAGTTGGTGTTCAGGCTGATCAAGAGATAAGTTCGCTCTTTCCGTTTCGCTCGCTTTTTTGCGTCCACTCGTCCCTTCTGGCTGTTCGATTATTTCTCCGCATCATCCGGATGAATGCAATAATAAAACCAACTGCACATTGTGACAGCAAGGTGCACAAGCGCGGCTCGTATAGAGCACGCCGCTGGCTTGCCTAAGTTTGTCAACGAGTGCGAGGGCCCATCCTGCACACACCTAAGCCCCAGGCCATCACCGCGTCTCCTTGTACATATGAAGCTCTTTAACGCTTGGTCGATGGTTCACGGTCACCTTCCCCATAGCACGCAGGAAAAAATCACAGCATATCCACGGAGTGAATGATGATGACTGGGGCTAATGATGTATTGAGATGACGAACCGAATCCGGATGTGGTAGAACGGACGATGCGTCACGTTACCTCACATCAGGAATTCCCCTCGTCCGCATCACGTCCACGTGGTTGGAGGACGGATGGCCCCAACCTGTTTCTCACATCGGGGTTTTGGCGGGAAAAAGCACACACTTCAGCGCATTAGCTTGGGGTTTCTGGCAACCAGTACACTTTCGTCAGCTCGCGGTTATTTTCTCCATGGCTCGCGGACAGCTGCATGACCAGTCGGCATCATCTACGCTTGAGCATGGTTTACTTAGTTTTCCGGGGCTTAGTACTCAGGCGATCCAATACGCAGAAATTACTTTTGGTGGTTCGGGAAGTGTCACCGCCATCGTTTGACACGCGAGATTCTTAGCTACATGGTGCTGAAATATTTTACCTTCTGCAGCCGGCGACGTGGCACTTGTAAAAAAGGACGGGAGACGCTTTCAGAAGTGCCACACGTGGGGGGAAAATGCAGTCGTAAGAACAATCTGCCAGCAACTCTGTTTTCTCCTGAAGAAATAACACTCCTCGTCCAATTCGCACAGCGCGAATGCCATTGCAGCCAAGCGTCGCTTCCTGTCGGCATCCATGTCGAATACTCTCAAACCGGTCTGCTGCCAGCGGGCGCAGGTGAGCGTCGAGTCGGCGGTCGAGAGTAATCCGGCTGTTTTCTCCTAGGACACCGTCCGTCGTGTGGATGCGCCTGCAGGCGTATCATCCGCAAATTAGCCATCTGCGTCCATGACAAATCCGGGTTCAATCCGTCATCGGAATGCACCATAAGCGTCCATCCGTCCGTGCATCTGTCTGTCTGTCTGTCTGTCTGTCTGTCTGTCTGTCTGTCTGTCTGTCTGTCTGTCTGTCTGTCTGTCTGTCTGTCTGTCTGTCTGTCTGTCTGTCCGTCGTCCATTCGTCACGTTAGCGCTATCTGCTGACAGAGTAATAGCGCTAGGCGGTCACGTACAGAGGATGTACAGACCCACAGGTTTTGAAGCTTCGCCCCTAAAATGCCGGAACATAAAGGCAAAGTGCAGCGCTATCGAACATCATTTGCAGCCTAAGAAATGGGCACAGCATATGCTTTATTGAAGGCCATTATGTAATAGCCAGACTTAACCATAGCCCCAATGAAAGAAAGCTTTCAAAAACAAGTAGCATCACGGCTATTCTAAGTGGGTTTCCCGGAACTGACTATCACCAGAGCTGTTGACAAAGTTATAGGGATAGTGAAAGACGTGCGGTCTTCGCCTTCAAAGAGCCGTTTCAGTAAAGATAAAAAGCAATGCGCGGTTCTGCTACACACTCACATGTTTTCTCACGGATTAAAAAAAAAGTTGCCGGGAGGTATGGCAATGGTATTGTTTTCAGCGCCCGTATTAAAGGGCGAAATTTGTGTCAGGCCATTGACAAAAAGTTAAAAACAGGGGAAAGCAAATGTAGCATCGCCTAAAAGAAGAAATGAAGTTCATAAGATACCGAGAAAGGGCTGCATATCTCACACAACTAATTTGTGGAAACGTGTGCATAGGAAAGACTGGCCGCTACGTGAATACACCACTAAATGAGTATTCTAACTCACCAGAAAAAGAAACTTTTTCACACTTGTCAGATCAATGTAAATTATGTCATTGTGATCCCGTGTTATGCGATGCAGACATTTTGTTCTCACATAGACATAAACTAACAAGTGAACATACGGAAGTATTTCATATAAATAACTCTACAAACACATGCATTAGTAAACCTTCAGTGGCTCTAACAGATGGAGAGCACACTTTCTAAGACTCCACTTAGCGATTTTTTTTTATGTTTGCCTCTTGCATGACTCGAACATGCGCGACACCAATTCGCAGGTACTTATATGTTTTGTTCGTTTCAAAAATAAATTAGTTGAGTGTTAGAAGTCGTGTGTTTCTTTCTTGTACCGTTAGTTGTGTGCGCTGAAACAATTATAATATCGACACATAGTAACTCGACCAGCTATCTGTTTTACGGCGCCAAGTCTGCCCATACATTAACCTAATAGGGAGAGGGATGCCTCGATAAACCTCGCCCCCTCTCCCACTTTCCTGAAGGGAAGGCAGCACACACCTGCGCATGTTTGTTTTAGTTTGCAAAAGTGAGAAAGCGGTTTCTTATTCTATTTGATGAGGCTGTACTTGCCCCAAAGGCACTCCACTTACTAAAGGCCCCTGGCTAATGGATAGCGCCATGTAGCTAAATAAAAACTTAAGCTTCACCTTCCAGAATCGGACGCGATAGCAATATCCTGTTCCTTGTGCGTACTTCAACCACTTAGTGCATGCTTTTTATTACATCATGTTAGTCAAGAATTGAAGTGGCAAATTACTACAGTATAATCGATAAAGCTCAAAATCCCTTGCGTCTGTTAAGCTTTCGCATGTGCCTACATTGTGTGCGATCGGTGGCATGCTTTATACCACGAGCGATTGTGCACGTTAAATGTGATTTTAGAACTTGCCGCTTACCGACTTCACGCTCTTATGAAAATACACAGAGTAACGTGGGGGCTATTCGTAACGGCTCACTTAAAGCACAACGTCGTTATTATAATCACATTTACTGATATCCGATGGCAATAAACGCCTATGCCAGACAATATTACTACAATATTACATGATTTATTGTGAAGAATTATACAGGGCCTATGTGTTTGTAAAGCACGAGTTATTTAACTGTGTTTCCTAGTAGACGCGCGGCTGTGTGGTAGAGCACTTGATTTCCATGCGAACAGCCTGAGCTTGACGCCCACGAGGACCCGGAAATTTTTAATATTTCTTAAATACCAAGCATTTATTTGCGTACTGCAAGCACTTTTGGCGTCTACCTACGTATCTAAAGATATCTGTATATCTGTCCACCAACGTCTGGATGCACACATAATTACCCCTTGACTTGGGCTAAACCAAAATAAGTATGGGAGGGTAAAAGATGGTTGGACGAATACTGTAGTAATTAACCTGCAGAAGACGAAAGTAATGTACAGTAAACGTAAAGTACAGTAAAGTAATGTAAGTAAGCAACGCTTCGAGATAGGTTATAGTTCACTTGAAGTTGTAAAAGACTACGTCTACTTAGGACAGGTACTAACCGTGGAGCCGAACGACAAGATTGAAGTAACTAGAAAAAAAGTCACAGGTTTGCCGTGAAGGCTAAGCGATGAACGCGATAGCAACAAAGTGGAAGGTCACGCTCAGAATGGCAAGCAAATTGAAACGTGCCCCGTGTTTCTCACGCACAAAGGATGCACGAAACGTACACACATGTACAGATTAGCGCGAATAAGCGTCTCAGTTGTTACTTCGCTGTGTCTGAAAAGTGCGCCCTTTTTGCAAACGGAGGCTGTGCAACGATTGCAATGACCTTTGCGTCAGGTAATGATAACAGAATCGTTCTGATGGAACTCAAAAGCTAGCCAAGAGGCACGATTCTCCCCACTGCAAGGTAAGGGCGCGTGATTGAGCGTGCACCCCCTTATTCTCTACGCGGGCCAAAGAACGTGTGACAGATGAGAACCGCCGCGCGCTCACTGCGCCATCTTGCTGATAATGCTGAAAATATGATAGCCCCCCCCCCCCAGATGCCTGCCAATAGCGGTAAGTGGTAGATATGAATAGCTTGCCGTTTGAACGTTGCAGCAGGGGTACCTCTTGGTAGCTCAGTGGTTGACGCCTCGCATTCTCGACGCGGAGGTCTTATGCTCGATTCCGCGCGCCGGAGCCTTTATTTGTGGGATTTTTTTTCTTTCTTGTAATTTCATATATATAGATACGTATACATATACGGTGCATAACATCGACGCTGACGTCGACGCCGACGCCGACGCCCACGTCAACACCGGTGGCGAAATACAGCCGAGGGTGTCCATATAATTGCTATCGAAATAATAAGACCAGGGTAGAGCTCATTTGGCAAGCATTCTCAAATTATGACCTGTAAGTTGCCATTATCCCTCAATAGGAAAGTATATAGCGGCTGCATCTTATATGCACTTACCTACGGAACAAAAACCTGGAGGACTGCAAAAAGGGTTCACCTTAACTTCAGGACCTTGCAACGAGAGATGGAAAGGCAAATTATAAGTGTAACATTAAGAGACTAGAACAGAGCAGAGTGTATATCACAAAACTAACGCGTGTTAAGGACAACATAGTTGAAATCGAAAAGAATAAATGGTCATGGACTGGGCACGTCATGCGAAGGCAAGATTGCCGCTGGTCATTGAGGATCACAGACTGGATTTTAGGAGAAGGCAAGCGGGTGAGTAGGAGACATATAGTTAGGAGGGCAAATTAGATTAGGAAATTTGTCGGTATAAAGCGGCACCACAAACACAAAACCGAATTGACTGGCGGAACATGGGAGAGGTTTTTGTGCTGCATTGGGCCCCACCGCGATGATCTTGTTGCTAAGGTACTCGGCTGCTGACCCGCAGGTCACGATATCGAATCTGGGCTGCGGCGGCTGCATTTTCAATGGAGGCGAGCATGCTGTAGGCCCGTGTGCTCCAATTTGGTTGCAAGTTAAAGAACCCCAGTTGGTCAAAATTTCCAGAGCCCTCCACTACAGCGTTTCTCATAATCATATGGTTGTTTGAGGACCTTAAACCTCACATATCAATCAACTAGCCCTGCAGAGGGTGCAATCAGGATGATGATGACGATGATGACTGTTTTGTCATGACATGCCGTCGCATGTCTTGTGAAACACTTTCCGCCAGACTGTGGCACATACCTGCGGGCGGGAATGCGCCACATATACGTGGGTAGGTGCGACTAGTGATTGACAGTGTATACCTACCCAGAAACGGCAAGAACATGCATCACTCCCGTCGGCTTCGTTGACCCAGAGAATGTGAAAAAAATGTCACGGTCGCAGCACAAATCGAATGCCAGCATTCTTCGTGGCGACCAAGTATTCTACCACAGAGCCACGCCATATCACGCAACTGTGTTTGAAATAGACCGTAGTGTTCTTGAAGTGTTCATTATGGATGTAGTGTTAGTTAGTCCATTCTATAAGGAATGCATATGCATTCTTACGATACAGTCACCCCATCAGGTCAACATCCCAGTTAATTAAGCGCAATACTCCAAAGATGATTAACAGTTTATATCAACCGAGTAACGGCGTGAACAGACATAGGTAATGTTAATTCGAGAGCATAAAGAAGAATCAGTGCTCTCCGTAAAGTGAATGACAAGGAGTGATCGAAGTTATTCGTCCTAAGGTCCATGCTGTCTGCGTTGAATTCGCCAACTAGGAAAAAAGAGGGACAGACGGATGGGCACATGGACGAGCTGGTGCACGGTAGATGTGTCCACGCACAAACGGAAAGGTGGCTGTATGAACGGACAGATGGATGGACGCACAAGCTGACGGACAGATGGACGAACGGGTGAATGGTTGCATGAACAGATACATGGACGCACGGATGAACATAAGAACGGCTGACCATGTATTGTGCTGTTGTATGAAATATCACACATAAAGTCGCTTGTTTACACATATTTTCGTTTTTTTGTTGTGCAGGTGTTCAGTTTCAGTTTCGGTTTTATGAAGCGTGATGGACGTCAAATAGGCCGGCCTCGAGAAGCTTCACCCCTAAATGCTGTTGTCAACGCCCACGTTGACCCAGCGAATGCAGAGTTATATATCGTTGTCCAAGCAGGAATTGCACCCCATCTTTATGCATAGCCATCAATAATTCCACCCTAATGTAACGCCAGGTCTCAGAATTGATTTTCAGGTAGACCGTAATGTTTGTGGAACGTGATCTGTTGTTTCTGTGCCGGCTATCCAATCTTGTGTACATTTCATGCTCACAACTATCATAAAGCCGTCACGTCGGGCTAGGAACAATTGTGGTGAAGCGCCATTTGCTGAAGCTCATTCATCTAGCAGTGTCCGGGGCCGCCATCCTCGCTGGCACACGCCCTACATATGAGCTTACCGCTTCTGGTGTTGCTAATACCCATGTTGCTGTTTACATCATTACGCAACAATAAACATGCAACTCTTTAATATATGTCTGAGCGTATAACATTTGTACATGTCTTCAGCGTTGTTTCGAAACGTTTCACTCAATTAACACGCTACGACACACTCACTTTCCCTCCGCATGCTTAGCATAACATAGAATAACAAGGTATATCGAATCTGGAGAATTTTTCTATCAGGGGCAAAGCTCTTTAAAGAGTGGGTCGTGCGACTCCTTTATCTAGTATTCACCTCTCGTTTAAGTCCTTGGAATGTCCGCTGGACGGCCGTACTTGTATATGATGAATATATGACGAAAATATGGGAGATGACGGTACTTGGAGGGTTCACTAGATGAGCGGACAGATGGACAGACAGATGGACATAGGGACAACCGTACGAACGGACGGACAGACAGACAGACAGACAGACAGACAGACAGACAGACAGACAGACAGACAGACAGACGGACAGACAGACAGACAGACAGACAGACAGACAGACAGACAGACAGACAGACAGACAGACGGATTAACGGACGGAGCGGCGGGCGCACAGGCAGACAGACAAACTGATGAACGGACGGATGGACGGATGGATGGATGGATGGATGGATATATGGATGGATGGATGGATGGATGGATGGATGGATAGATGGATGGATGGATGGATGGATGGATGGATGGACTGTAGGAGGATTCAGAGTTTACCAATGAAACGTTCTGAATCTTCGCCCCACTCATCATCATACACTCCGTGGATATGCCGAGATTTTTAATCCCTCTCGATTTTCGGTCATATACAAGGCGATTATTTTTCCCTGGCAACTAACGACACTGATTCCAGAATTTCTAAGAAATAGACTGTTTAACGCTATCTCCTAAAAAAAGAGAGAGAAATTCGTCCGACGCTCCGCTGCACCTTTGTGGACCAACAAGGAGTGGTGCCCACCATAAAATCCCTGTCTATCGCTAAGTGAATCATAACAAGTGAGCGAAGCTCTGGGTATCGCGTGGGTGAGTAGTCATACGTCGCTTGAGCTTTGTCTTATATAATTTAAAATTGTGTTACATAAAGTGACATAACGTCTATGTTGAAGTCGCCGACTAGCCTATAGGATTTGTGCTTGTAGGTGTTTTATACTGTTCCGTCACAATCATCTTTGACATGAGCCTATTGCTAACCAACTTTTTGTAATATGCTGTTATTGATCAGTTAATCAATGTAAGTGGTTTTAAGGTTTTGTGGCGCTTTATTTTGACCTGGTTAAAAGCCTTTAATTTTGTTCTTGTTAATATTTTATGCTGCCATGTGCTTTGATTGATGGTTGCCTAAATGTCAGTCTTTTATTGGCGTTGTGGCCTTTTCTTTTAGGGGCGAAGATCCTTAAAGCGCCACCCGTTCGTTCTTCGTAGTAGTCGTAGTCGTAGTGTGTAACCAGTCTTACGTTTTGATCTGCAAGGTGGTGCCGGTGGGAGATTTCTCCTGTGCGTTGTTGAACAATAAAAAATTTGCAGCGTGCGCGTTAGCTAAAAGCCGAATTCTCCTCTCTCTCATTCCCCATTAGCAGACAATGGCATGTACATTAAGCACTATCTGACAAGAAAGGGTTGCTACGTTATACTCGCTGGGCGTAACCTCCTTGGTTTTACAAAGGTTTAGCGAGCGTTGGGGCGCAGTGCCATGAATACAGTGAACTAGTATATACCATGAACTCGAGGTGTTTAAAGGTGGGAAGTAGACACGAAGCGCGAGCCATAAAAAAGTGTGCGTGTACCACCTCTCGTTTAGTCCTTGGAATGTCCGCTGGATGGCGTGCTTCTATATGGGGAATATACGATGAAAAGATGCGAGATAATGGCACTTGGAGTGTTGAATAGATGGACGAACGGACACACAGACATAGTCGGACGCACGGATGGCTGCATCGACGGGTGGACGCATGAACGGACGCAGGGGCGGATGCATGGACGAACACAGGGACGGACGCACAGATGCACGTGCGGACGCACGAACAGACGCATGCACGGAAGGGTGGATGGACGTATGGATGGTCACACAGACAGACGCATGGACAAACGGAAGCAAGAACGAATTGACGGACGGATGCTTCGCCCCACTCTCTATCATTCACTTCGTGGATATGCTGCCATTTTTTTTAGGATCGAAGCTCCTTAAGTACCAACCACTGGCACGCGTATGCACGCGCCTACGCGTCAAAAGCGTCTAGTCGCGCCTGTGGAGGAAAAGGGCGCGCAACTACTGGCACGCGTCGACCGCGTTGACGCCCACGCGTCCAAGGCCGATGCACAATGTTGATTGATCTTTTGGCTTAGAACTGTCCAAGTTCAGCACAGAACGACAGGTTCTCAACTGGAGCGGGAATGTATGTTTTAGAGGATATGAGAACACGTTAACAACTTGATAGTGCTTCAACCACCACAGTTTAGACTATTTTAGAAGTAATTGACATTTCAGTGCCCATAGTAACTACAGCGGCATGCACCCGAAATCAACATCAGTGCGTGCGCCGCTCCCGCGAATGAACATTCGCGTCTAGCATACTGTACGTCTATCATAGGCGTGTGCAGGGTTCTCCTTAAGGAAGGGGGGGGGGGGCAAAAGTTTGTCCCAGTGCCCCTCCCCAGGGCTAACTTAGCACCCCCTCCCTATTATGTTAATATATGGAGTTGACATTGAGCTCTCCACCCCTCCTCTCTGCGGTGAATGAGGCGTGGCTGCCCTCCTGACACGTTTACAAACCACCGGGTTTCTATACCTGCACTACCAAAAAACTAACAATATCTTGCATATGCTGGTACCTTCAGTATATTTGCACAACATATTTTATATCAGTCAACTTAACAATCACACCTGCAACTTCATGATCCGACAGATTTAAGTCAGTCACAAGGCTACAATTGAGGCCAGAGTAGCAGGCTTTCGGCTGATGTGTGTGTTCGAAGTATCCTCTAATGTAACAATGCACACCTGGTTCCTATTGATACAACTGATATTGGCCATAAGATAGGAACCAAATACTGTGTAGAATGCCTTCGGGCATTTTGCATAGTCGAAATGTGCTCTAATGCAACGAACTGTGCCTGACACTTCATGATGTGACAGATATCGGTCATAATATTAGAACTGAACCCTGTATAGAAGACTGCTGGACGTTGTCTTTAGTCAAAGTATACTCTAAAATGACAAACCACACCCAACTGTTCATGAAGTAACAGATATTGGTCATAATATTAGAACTGAATCCTTAGTGGAAGACTTCTGGACGTTGTCTTCAGTCAAAGTATTCTCTAAAACGACAGACGACACCCAACTGTTCATGAAGTCACAGATACCGGTCATAATATTAGAACTGAAACCTTAATGCAAGACTTCTGGACGTTGTCTTCAGTCAAAGTATTCTCTAAAACGGCGGACGAACTGTTCATGAAGTCACAGATATCGGTCATAATATTAGAACTTAATCCTTAGCGGAAGACTTCTGGACGTTGTCTTCAGTCAGAGTATTCTCTAAAACGACAGACGACACCCAACTCTTCATGAAGTAACAGATATCGGTCATAATATTAGGACTGAATCCTTAGTGGAAGATTTCTAGACGTTGTCTTCAGTCAAAGTATTCTCTAAAAGGACAGACGACACCCAACTGTTTATGAAGTCACAGATATCGGTCATAATATTAGAACTAAATTCTTAATGGAAGACTTCTGGACGTTGTCTTCAGTCAAAGTATTCTCTAAAACGACAAATGACGCCCAACTCTTCATGAAGTCACAAATATCGGTCATAATACTGGAACTGAACCCTTCATGGAAGACAGCCAAAATGTTCTCCAATGCAATAAAACACACCCGACACATCAAGATGCAACAAATATTAGTGACCAGATTGGAACCGAGCACAGCGTGGAACACTTTCGGATGGTATATTTATTTATTTTCAAATACGGCTGCTCACTGTGAGGCTACTGCAAAAGTGGCGTGGATATATACAAAATGAAAGGATTTAAACAGTAATATCACAATAAGTGTGCCAAGGTAAACAAATATCACTACCTTTGAGTGCACCCCTGTAATAAATGAGAGAAATAGGACATTATTATAATACAAGTGCCTCCAAAAAGTCAGACACACAGGTATTAGGAATCAAACCAAGTAGACCAATACAGTGTTTAATAACTTTATTTGAACGTGTTAGAGAGCTGTACAAATGACTTCTAAGCTGGGTGATGATTGCGGATCAGTGCTGTGTTGAAGACTTCAGCACTTAGCTGGTAGTTTAAATATCCTTTAACATCTACAAAATGCATCTGACACTTCTTGATGAGACAGACATTGGTCTTGAGATTAAAGCCAAGCACTGTGGCTTTCACATGTCATCAATTGTCAAAATACCCTATAATGCAAAGCATGCCAAAATTTTTTGATGGGACAGATACCGATCAAAGAATTGCACCAGAGCACCGTACAGAAGTTTCTGCAAGTTTTCCAACACAACTAAACTGAATATGCTTAAGTGCATGCGTATATATAATCCAAGTTAATGCATATACTAAAAAACTGAACAGAAATGAAGGACTCCTTGGAAACACATACAAATATTCAATGTTCGGACCATCGAATATCTTCAGCTGATTACAGTCTGGAGGAACAGATAAATACATGCACAGCTCTGAAAGGTCTCATAAGTCACATGAGGTATTTTTGTGCATTTATTCTATACAAAGTGCAGTACCATACTAGTGCACGTTCATTCATTCTGTGCATACATGTGGTGATCTTCTCTCCCAACAATCATGTCATCGTGCAGCTGATTTCTAATCAGGTGCTTCTCACAAGGTTTTCAGTTATCTGTCCAGCTGTAAACAGAACGCGCGTTATGTTATAGTAAACTGTAAAACGACGGAGAAGCGCCATTGTATGCCTATAGCTACGAGTATCAGAATGAACTATAAATTAAGAATGTGTGTGTTAGAATGCCTCCAAACAACGTATGTGCTACTGAGCGTGGCAGAGAAGCAGAAGAAGTGAGAAGTGAAAGAGCAGGCAATACCAGCAGCACTTAATCATGCACCTTTCTTTTTCGATCACCACAGCAACGCACGCTCGAGTTTCTGTCTTGTACGAGAATGGAAATGAGACCACTGACAGCTGAATGTTTCAGCGTTGGTGGTACCCGACACGAAGTCACCTCACACTGCTACCAACCAGCGCACGCTTGTTATTAGCTTGGCAACACACGAAAACGATTAGCACCGACGCTAACGAATGTTTCCGCGTCATACGATTCGCGAATACACTTATATAAGTACGTACATTTTCTCATCACGGAAATGTGTTGGCTAGTGCGAGGTTCGCTTTCAGCGATGATGAATACCGATGTTGAAAACAAACACAGTGCAGATAAAAACTCCGTATGAACTACGTGATATTTCGGGCGTCGTATATGGTGTCTATTTTGTGACGGAAACTACCGTAGAGTTTTTTCAGCCAATGTGCCTCGCATGTGCTGGTTCATACGAACAAGATGGTAGAGGCCTGCGCTGGATGCAGATGACACCAATCTGAATTGCCT
Organism: Rhipicephalus microplus; assembly: GCF_013339725.1. Taxonomy (NCBI): domain Eukaryota; kingdom Metazoa; phylum Arthropoda; class Arachnida; order Ixodida; family Ixodidae; genus Rhipicephalus; species Rhipicephalus microplus. The sequence goes on from NC_051170.1 coordinate 137,220,753, forward strand.
CCGTGGTAGGCGAGGGCTCACGCTCAAACCTTCGAACTTCCGAAGTCTGTTTACATTCGTTTTTAGCACAGAAAGTCACAGATCAAAGCACAAGAACACCGACGTGCTCCTCTCGCTCGGCCGACGATGGCACACGGGACCGGCGCTATAGCATAGCCGGCTGGCATTCACTGGATTTGTCGGCATCGCTCGAACTCGGCACGAAACCGCGTCACGCTGGTAGCACTCGCAGTCGTTCGTCGTTTCGTTGTCGTTCTAGATTACGAAGCGGTCATTCAGGAACGTTTGGAGTAGTTTTCATGCTTGCTTTCAGCACTCGGCTGTGCCTTCGAAGCGGCGGCCATTAGGCACAGCATTCGGAGTCATCGCAGCCTCTGGTTGGTTGGCGCCGCTGTACGCGTGGTGACGTAGCGTACGCGAGGCGAAATATCAAGCCCGGCTTGATCCTCGTGCCTGCTCGCGTATGCCCCTCCGACGTCGACGCCTAGAGGCGCATTTGACGCTTTTGACGCGTAGACGCGAGCGTACGCGTGCCAGTGGTTGCCACTTTAGGCTCACACGGTGTCCGTTGACGCCGTCGCTGTCGCAAGTCCGCGTCGAACAGAAACACAGGTGTTAAATGTACCATATGTGCAGCCTTCATAGCACCCATATGATTTAAAAATGCTCCTCCTGCTCGCTGGATTCCATGCCGACCGGTTGTGCCCTCGCGGTCTCCAACGACACTGTAGCTCTGGCCGACTGGGTTGGTCCTACGCTACCTCCTGACGCCGGTCCCCGACGACGACGACAGCGTAGCTATGGCCGACTGGATTAGCCCTACGCCATCTCCTGTCGCCGACAAGAGCTCTCGCCAGTGGTGCCCCGTCCTCGGACTCCTGCTACCGTCTCCATCTTTCCTATCTTCTCCTCACTTCACTCTCCCTGTGCCTCGCTCTCTCCTTCCTCTCTCTCTGTCTCTTTACCTTTTAATCCTATCCTTTTACTCACTCCTTTGCCCCCACCCCTCGTGAACTACTGTTGAGGTGTCCACCCCCTGAGAAGCAGTTGCGGGGCTCATTTTTCTCTTTTTTTCATCAAAAAAATTCCTTCACCAAAAATGCTCCATTCATGCGTCTGCGCGTGCGTCCATCCATCAATACGTCCCTCCGTTCGTCCTTTTGTAAATTCCAAAGTGTGTTCGATCATCGCCTTAGGCATCGAGAAGGGGTCGGTCAGAATAGAACGTGATGTGCCCGTTAACCATTTGAACAATGTCGTCCCATGTGTACAGATGCCAAACGAACGGACAAGCCTCGGCCCTAAAACGGAAGACTGTTTTTAAAACAAAGGTTCCATGATTTAGTGTACAATGTATTCTACTTTGAGAGAGCAATAAGCTGTCCCAGTACAGAGCACAAAGCAGCTTCTAGCCTGACATTGTCCGGTAAAACTTCGTAGAACGACGTTTTTTCACAGCCAGCTTAGAGAATTATTTTATCGTTCCTGTCGAAGAGCAAAACCGTCCGAGTCGTCTCAACTGATGATTAATTGATGATCACGTATTTCAGTAATATTTTCTTCTTTCATAATTGAAGGAGGAGGTCATCAGATCATTATTTTAGCCGCGTCTAACTTCAAGTTCATTTTTCCGAAATTCCGCGCGAAATATCCTACTTGAACTTTAAATACGACGAATATGCTTAGGACTCCGGTGTGCAGCGGCTGCGCACTGGTCGTTTAGGTTCTATCGAGTGGCGTTCCGGGAATCACCGGTTTAATGCGACCATACAACATATATATAAAACGTGCGGATTGGTTTTACTTGTGCATCTTGTGTTCTCGAGGGCTTTTTTCCGCCACATTTTCTTCATATTCATCGCGCGTACGTAAACGTTTGCACAGAACGGCCTCTACCATCGTGGTGTCTACACAAGCAGCGTGGGACACCACTGCCTCAACAACTTAATGTGGACCTGCAAAACTTTTTGAGCATGGGCAGGAAACGCTGCTCATCGGTAGTCGAGACCTCTGAGAAAAAGCGAGGCAAGCATTATAGTGCAGCTCGCACCCTTGAAGAAGCAATTGATCTTAAAATTAAACTAGAAATCATTCTCCCTATCTTTGGCTAATGATGACATGCCCGGACTCCCGCGCCGCCTACCATGCATATAGCCAAAGTCACGGTCATCGTCTCATTTGGGCACTGATGCATTGCCTCCAAGATAGTGCGCCGGTGGGTTTTTCCCCGGCCGTCTCATTCGCCACGCTACCCGGCTAAATAAGGTGATCATCGCCTCCGAGATGGCGGCCACGTGGCGGGCTTTTCTCCGGCCGTCCCAATCGCACCGAGAGAGCGTGCTTCCAGAGGTGGGTGCGACCCGCTCTTTTCTCCGCACCGCGTCGCTCCTTGGCGAAGCGTGCATGTGCCGAGAAAAAAAAAAGTTTTACGCTTTTATATAACTTCGCGCTTATTTAGGAATGTCGGGCGCAGGTGTACGAGAGGCAAAGTCAATGCTTGGGCGCATATATTCACAAATGGGCCTTTTTTTTTTTGCCGTACATTGGCACTGCACCTTTAAGTGCGATGCTTCTGCAAGAGATGCGCATGTGCTGTAACCTTACTTTACATCGATGTTTCCGGGCTGTATTCTATAGGTGGACTGGCAAAGAAAAAAAAAACGGCAGCCCGATTCGCAAGCTAAATCAGGTGAGTGGCGCTTGCTGCGCTCACGGGTCACACTCGATCAAATAAAAGGTTTCTTTTTCTTTCATTTCATTAAAATAGCACTACTTTTTAATGTAACTCCATATGGAGCATTCTTGCAGGCTAGCTAATATAATCGCTATGGCGCGCAGTGACAATCACTATCGTGTTAATTTACTGTGCTCTTGACTGCATCCAAATTTAAGGGTCTCTTATATGGCAGAACTGTGGCTTTCTGAAACTAAGTATTCATCAAGGTAGACTTGTGAGGAAAGAAAAAGTGTAAGTTGTCACTGCTATGAATTTCTTACTGATGAAAATAATAGGATTTGGAAGGGTAGTGGCATCCCGGTGCAATTAAGTTGGCCAAGGTGATCGTCAATCGCAATCCGGTGAAGAACCAAGTTTGAATAATCTGCGCCCCATATTTATCACGTCGTGCGGGGGAAAGGTGGCGGAACACGTTATCCAGAACCGAATGGCGGATTGCATAGAGCACAATGATCTTTTTCTTCATTACCTCATTGTCTTTACGCCAGACCTCTCCACCCAGGATGCTATCAAAGTCATTAGGACACAACTTTTAGATAACTATACGAGAGACACCAGAGCGATGCTAGGCTTGGACATAAAAAAGGATTTCATAATGTCCGTCACCATTTTATTTTGAATGCGATCTCGAGTCTCAACCTAGGTTCCTCATTTTATGCGTTTGTCAGATCCTTCTTGAGTGGTCGGAAAGCCATACATAAAGTTGTCGATCTGGAATCGGGTGTGTAAGTGTTGCGAAATAGGGACACCCCGCAGGGATCTGTTCCATCTCCTTTACTTATTAACATCGTCATATCTCGTCTCTCGAGGCAGCTTTCTGGAATTTCAGATGTTGGTTACACAATTTAAACCGATGATATCACCATTTGCTGTAGAGGAGGAAGTAACGGCGCTGTAGAGGCTGCCCTGCAAGAGGCGATCGACACTACGGAGAGTTTTCTGGAAGGCACAGGCCTTTCCTGCTCTCCAGAAAAGTCTGAGCTTCTCCTCTATAGCCCGGTCAGGAAAAACCGTTGACCGCTAGACTGGGTGCCACCCCTAGAGACAGAAATCCATCTACGTACCAAAAGTGGACGATCAATCCCCAAACTCAGTTCCATTCAGGTCTTATAGGTATGACGCTAGAGGCAACGGGTACTAATAACATCACGATTCAAAGGTTGGCAAAAAAAGCTGATAGTGTTTTTAGGCGCATAAAGCGTCTGGCTAATCGAAGCGGAGGACTATCAAAGGACAACTTGGTGATGCTTATACATGCTTTTCTACAGTGTCATTTTGTATATGCGGTGGCAGTGCATGTTTAGAACAGACCGGAAAGAGACAAGCTTAATGCAATGATTCGGAAAGCGGTGAAGAATGTTCTTGGGCTTTCAAAATACACCCACACAGGTTGTCTCTGGCAGTTGGGAATTCATTATACATTGGAAGAAATCGCGGCAGCACAAGGAAGAACACAGGTAATTAGGATTGGTGATTCATTGATATGTGGGGTTTAACGTCCCAAAACCACCATATGATTATGAGAGACGCCGTAGTGGAGGGCTCCGGAAATTTCGACCACCTGGGGTTCTTTAACGTGCACCTAAATCTGAGCACACGGGCCTACAACATTTCCGCCTCCACCGGAAATGCAGCCGCCGCAGCCGGAATACGAACCCGCGACCTGTGGGTCAACAGCCAAGTACCCAAGCCACTAGACCACCGCTGTTGGGCGAGGTAGTTAGGCGGTCGGGCTCAAAAGCGGGGAGGATGACTCTCGCGTATATGGGTATTCCATCAGCTCAGATTGAGGCTCTGTACCAAGGGTTGACGGGTTGACAAAGGATCAGAAGGAGGATATCATTGTCTCCTCTTCCTTCATAACATGCATCCCCAACGAAATCTTGGAAGGAGGAGAGCACGCACTCTGGCCCTCCTCCACCGAGTGGCGGACTCGACGGGGGTTCCTGTTTCGTAGACGCGGCGCAATATGATGATCAGAGAGACCGATTCACGGTAATGGCCATCAACCACAAAATGTTTACAATCAATGCGGCGTCGTTATGCGCCAAAACTGCCAATGCAGCTGAACACGTTGTCATTGCCTTGGTTCTTTTAGATCAGCTTCATGAACATATATTTAGTGATTCTATAGCTGCATTTGTGCCTTCAGTGTCGGAGCTGTCTGCAAAGAGGCCGAAAACACACCCGGTGAGAAGTCGCTTACAACCCATACCCTTACGTGGCTACCAGCTCACATAGGAAACATGGACAGAGGCGTTACCAATCTCAATGAGTTGGCCCATGCACTCCAGGGCGCGAGGGTGAGCAGTCCACAGTTATGGAGGACCTTTGGGTCGAACTGGAGATTTCGTAAACTGGCATCCGCCAACTAGATATATATACAATAAAATTACGCAACGTTTCGCTATGGATAGGAGAACCTTTCCACCTCCACATAGGAAGCTAAATAGAGCGCAGGTGCTCACATCTCAATTACTTCAAACAGAAATCTACCCTGCCTTTCCCCACAAGCTTTACCCTGAGGTTTATTTAACTAACTCGTGTACAAAATTTGGCGCTATAGCTACCTAACAGCACATGCTCTGGGAGTGCCCTTCAGTACGCGGCACCGATACCAGCAAGCGGAACTCCGCTCTCTGAAGTCCGGTCTTAACATCACAACTTTGGGCTTTCCAGAGAGCCCACGATGCGGCGCTAGGTCTCGGCCTTACTGTCCCATCGTGGGAGCGGCCCACCGTGTGCTAGGGCGCACGCCTTCCGACTTTCATTATAAAGTTTTCCCAAACAAAACTATATAGCAGAATCATTCCGGTGAAAGCTCAAGACCATCCAAGGCGTTTGATTGTCCCTACCGCGAGATAAGCATGCACACCTGTGAGCATCCTCTTTTCCTCCTCTCGACGGGGGAAAGTGCGCGTGAGAAATGAGAGTGCGCGCCACCGGGTCTTGACGATGTGGCGACGCGCGCTCATTGCGTCATCTTGCTGGTAATGCTGAAAACACGATAGTTCCCCTCGAAATGACCATCACCAGCGATATGTGGTAGATATGCTTGCCGTTTGAATGGTGAAAGAGGTGCTCCTTCATGCCTCAGTGGTTAATGCCTCGCACTCACAATTGAGAGGTCCGACGTTCAATTCCAGGCCCCGGAGTCCTTTTCTAGATTATTTTTTTTATTTCTTGAGTTTTCATATACATAGATACGTATACAGATACGGTAAGTGACGCCGAAGCTCTCGCCGACGCCAGCAGTGAAACATAGCCGACAATGTCCGTATAATTGCTACCGCAATAAAACAGTGATCAGGACGGGGCTAGACGAACACACAGCACCCTCTCTGCGTTTTCGTCTCGTTTCGTCTTTAGCCCTGTTTTATTCTTCGCCAAAGGGGCACGGTCAGGCCATCCGAGCCGCCACCCTATATTTCATGGCATGGATAGCAAATTAAATGCAGGGAAAATGCGTCTAACAAGACAATACACACGAAAAGCGTCCCACCAAGCACTACCTTCTTAAACACGCGCCCCCCTCCAACTCCACTTCTGAAATAAATTTCTACCTACGCCACTGGCTTCAGCGCAATCGGTCCGTTCACTGATAATTGATTACGCCCCCGAGTAAATGTCTAACACAACTTGTTATCGCAATCTTGAAAACCCAGTAATGGTGCCAACACCAGCGCAGGCACGCCCGAATAGCCATGACCGATGCAGCTTTGAAGCTCGTACACAAAGTCGTTTTGTCTGTGCGTGCACGCACTCGGCACGAAAACTGTCTCCTTCCTGCATGACACGAGAGTGTTCTCTGATGAGTGCCGATGCTGTAAACATGGCGATCATCGTGAACAACAGAATCAACCGAAGCCACAGAATCCTCTGCCACTTCTCGTCTACCGCTAAGAAATTTACGAACATTGAGGTTTGTTTAACGAAAATCTTTCTCTCAGCATTCCAACGTCCTCCATCTAAACAACACAGCACATCAATGTAGCACGGAATTGCCGCTTCTATCCGTTGCCACACGTCGACATACGTAACATGCGTGTACATGCGGAAAGCGCCGAGCCTTCAACATGGTGCAAATGTGTAAGGCAGCCGCTAGATGGTAGCAGATTTTACAAAAGGTCAATAGCCTGTGAAGGCGCATTCATTGTTTCTGTACAACTTCTACGAGCCTGTACTGAACGTAATGCGCCATACTCCACAGACTCCAAAGCGAAACAGGGTGGTGGTGCCCCGCCGCGGTGGTCTAGTGGCTAAGGTACTCGGCTGCTGACCCGCAGGGCGCGGGTTCGAATCCCGGCTGTGGCGGCTGCATTTCCGATAGAGGCGGAAATGTTGTAGGCCCGTGTGCTCAAATTTGGGTGCACGTTAAAGAACCCCAGATGGTCTAACTTTCCGGAACCCTCCACTACGGCGTCTCTCATAATCATATAATGGTTTTGGGACGTTAAACCCCACATATCAATCAATCGAAACAGGGTGGTGGGGGGGGGGGGGGGTGGAATGACGGAAAGAAGAACCTGTCATAAAGTAAAGAAATTTCCACTTTATACAGCGCAGCTCTTTTATGTTGGGAGCAAGTCTGCGTATTACGCGCAAAAACTCGGGCGTCTATGCCCCTCAAGAAAAGTGCAGCGTCCTACTACAGATTACTGCAAGTTTGAATAAAAGCGAAGGCATTAAAGGGAGAGAGCAGAACGAAGAAATGATAAACAGCTATGAGAAATGAATTTGCAGCCTTCGTGAGAGAGAGAGAGAGAGAGAGAGAGAGAGAGAGAGAGAGTAAAGCCTAGGGAAATGAAGGAATTCTCAAGGAAAGGAGTCCGGCAGGACGACGTGGGCGGCAAGCGCTAAGTGCCAACTTGGAAAGGAAGAAGAAAATGAGGAGAAATATAGCGAAAAGAAACAAAATAATGATTCGAGGAAGGATTCGAGTCCGCCACTATAACAAGGCAGTCTGGACAACTGCGATAACAACAAAAAAAAACAGTAATTTGATCAGTCAAATCAGTCTTGTTATAACGTTTCAGTGTTTGTGGCATAAAATATGTTTTTTCATTTAACATTTATTTTACTACAGAGTGGGTGGAAGTTTGTTCTGTACAGCCGTCAGCATCTTTGACACGAACGCTCCGCCGCGCGTGTTGCAGCAGTTTGATTGGCGCTTGACACCACGTACGTTTGGGTTCTGTAGCCAAGATGTTAACCATACATGCCAACATACTATCCAAGCCTAGCGAGGTATTATCTCGGCTAAAACACCCAGCACTTCGCGGCTTGCATCAATCAAACTAGCCCTGGCCACGCGTCGAAGTGTTCGTGTTAAAGGCGCTGACGGCTACACATACCTTGAATTCTGGTGTTACAATGAGAGAATATGTATCAAAATAATTGTTCTTACAGTTCAGGATATATATTATGCGCATGTTCATGCGATAAAATGCGCGTGCCTTCAAAATAGAGCCTCCAGTGACGGTGAGCATCGACAGCTGTACATCTACAAATTGTTAAAATCCTAATGAAACTAAACAGAGTTTGAACTGTACACAGATACAAAACGCCACCCCCCCCCCTTTTTTTTCCATCGCAAGTAGATATTATCACTCGCGTACAAACACACACAGACTGAAACTTCCCACAATTGAACACGGGGTAACAATTTCGCCGCTATATCACTGTTCTAAAAAATGGCCTGCCAGGACGGGCCATGCAGCACATTTCATCGCTACACAGGTGGCTCTGAGAGCTATCACTTTGGGGGCATAGCTGCCGTATCTGACAGGGCATTTGTTTGATTGAGAACCACTGTTCGAGAAATCCCTGTCGAGCGGCGCAGCGGCTAGCCGCGCTATCAGTTTCGCGGTCGAAGTCACAGAAAGGGCTCCAGCCGCCTTTGTGGCAACAAGATTGGTTGGACTGTCGCGAATTCTGCACCGAAAGAAGCACCCACGGAAATCATTTGAAAAATGAATCACACATCATGACCAGAATCTTTTCAATGAACGCCTTATTGCACGAGTTGATGGTTATGTAACGTTTATCAGGAGAATTTCCTTTGTGAGTGTGGACTAATTGCCTCAGAACATCACCTTTTATTGTTTAATTACGAAGATAAGTGCTACAGCAGTACTTTCAGATATGTTAACGTGCGCGATTAGACAGCGTAGAATATATATTGAGACGCTGCATTAAAACATTAAAATGTAAAATATTTTCAGTTATATATATATATATATATATATATATATATATATATATATATATATATATATATAGAATTAGTACTTAGTGCAACCAACAGACACTAAAGCTAATGCAATATTAAGCTACGTACTTGTCGTCTGTAACACAAATGTGGTAATTTACGCCACAACAAACAAAAAAAAATTTTGGTTCAAGTGAAAATTGTACGCAGGCTTGCAGCTAGGCCAACAGGTTTCTGCCACAGATTGACGTCATAACTTAGAACCTCCTACAAAAAAAATAATAATGTATACAAAAGTCATGTAATGCCAGGAGTCTCTTTCACACGTGTAATATTGCGTGCCCGAATAGTATACCCACGCCAGGTGTCAAGATAGGCATATAGTTCAAGTTGAAAGTGTAAAGACCCACCCATAAAAAGCGCTTGGGCGTACCTAATCATCAGCATCATCAAATGATGAACAATGTGAGCAAGTTCGTGGGTTCACGGGTTGCCTTACGCTTGCATAATGGGTAATTTTCTAGTTGTCAAAAGAAAGAAATATGGCGCAGCGGCTTCTTTACAGTTCTACCTACAGTAGACATTCTACGTTAATGTCAACCGCCGGCGTTATTAGCATGAATGTTTTCGTTTTTGTGCTATGGTAGACATATCCGCCGAGAAGCAAAGAGAGGCTACCAGTTGAGAATAGAGAAGATGCGAAGGCGGCCCAATCGGACGAATGCAGTGCTATTTGGACAAAGACACGAGACACTGATAACCACAGAGGAGCGCCGACACACAACTCATTTCTACAACCGAATATCAAGAGGTTTTTGTACGCAGGGCTTAATGATTTCGCACCTTCTGCGCACCGTTATTAATCGCTGAGCATCGTTTGTAGGATTGAGAACGCAGTGAGAAGCATAGCAGAGGCGCTGCTATGCGTAAGACCCAAGCATAACTTTGGGTCTTTTCCTTCGTTGAAGGCCTCCCCTTGGAAATTTCGATGACCATTGAAAAATGCGGCTTTCTGATTCCTCTTGATAATAAAAAAGGTGGATTCTCGGCGCTTTCAATGTTCTGGTTCAAAAACAGCTAGGCTAGCAATTAAGAAGAATTTCAAGGAAGCAGCTTTGAATTCACAGAAACAAAAAAAGAACAAAACCAGTGAAAGTCCTGCAAGACCTGCACTTGAGAGACTCGAAGATCAAGCAAAAAGGCAGGTGAAGAAGTCTTCCAGGGTCTTCATGATGAAGACACAAGTTGAAAGCACCACTTCAGGCCATCGTGTCTTAATATGGCACACAGCAATGCCTCGTATACCTACAGAGCCTTCGGAGAATTCGATACTGAAAACGCCTCACTAATACGTCAAGACACCTTTTTACCTTTGGGAGACTCCTACTGAGAGTCGGCGGCTATAAATTTGGAAAAAAATTTTGTATGTTAAAATACGTAGTATTACTATTAGGTCGTCAGTTGCTCCTGCTCTTTGCGACATCTCACCGGTCATAAAAGAGCGTATTGATTCCTAATTTAACGACTCGGGCGTCGTAAAACTCTACAGGTATGTGAAGGACTCCTTGTATTTGTAAACGATGTATGCATGAAAGGCACTAAGAGTGTTGCGATCGTCATTTTTGATGTGTTAAATACAAATGTCACCGGTCTTAAGTCAACGCAGGAACTACAGGACCCCAACAGTCTCGAGTTGTAAGGTTCCGATAATTATTTTTTATTTATTTATTTATTTTCAAATACTCCAACTCTAATAATTGTTTTTTGGAGGATGGTAAAGAAATACTTGATAGAACTAGTAGGGCAAGCACAAATAATGAAAAAGAAACTACATGTGGTACAAAGTCTATGCAGATGTAGCTAAATACGCTTCAAGCATGATTGAAACAACGCGTCAAGTAGTTATTAGCACAACGAAAAGGAAAATAATCTAGTTACACAATATGGGACATGAACTAATTCAGGGATGGCTGCAACACCACATTGTTGGACAGTTGATTTCATTCATTTATGACCCTCAGAAAAAATGAGTAATTAAAGCAGTTGTTGCGAGTAATGAGGGGGGTGATTGATGGCACACGTCGCGGTCTTGAAACATAACTTGTAGAAAAGGAGGTTATCTCGGCGATATCAACGCTGTAGTGTCCCTTAATATGTTCACAGAAAAACTTCAATCTCAGAACACGATGTATATGTGTTCAGGTTGGTAGATTGCCTCTTTTTAGCAAGGCTGTCATCAAAAGGCTGTTGTATATATATATATATATATATATATATATATATATATATATATATATATATATATATATATATATATATATATATATATATATATATATATATATATATATATATATATATATATATATATCAGACCGCGCGCTTTGAAATGCCTCCGACTTTATCAGTCTTTTTTTGGTGAACGAATACAAGAATATGGATGCGTAATCTAATACCGTCTGCACGATCACGTTAAATGCAAGGAGACGAACCTCAGGAGTTTTGAATCTCAAAGCCCGTCTAAAGAAGAAAAGCTCTTGATTGGCAGAAATACACATAGTATTGATGTGTTTGTTTCATTTGAGATCATTACAAATCCAGATACCAAGATATTTTATGTAGTCGACTTCAGAAAAAAAAAACACATTGTGTGCGGAATACCGAAAATGCCGATTGCTACACTTGCAAGAAATTTCACTTCAAAACTGTTTTTTCGAAGTTGATAGACATCTGCCAAACATTGCACCATTTATCTATTCTATCAAAGGCTTCATTTAATTGTACCCATGGTCGCTGATAGTATCAATTTCTGAATAAATTATATACAGTCATCCGCATACAGTTTATTTTCACAGTGATGTCATTAACAATACCATTTATTTAAATAAGAAACAACAGTGGCCCGATTATTGAACCCTGCGGAACGCCAGAGTAAACGGGAAACGCCTGAGAGGCCTGGTTTTTGAAAGAAACATACTGTTGCAGGTTTGAAAGATACGCAGTAAGGCAAGTAACAATTCTAGCCTTACCCGGAGCGACATCAAGTTTGTGGAGTAGCTTTTTGTGGGAAGCCTTATCAAAGGCTTTCGCAAAGTCCATGAAGATTGTGTCCATTTGCTTACCTGAATTTATCGCGACAGAGAAATCGTGTACATAGTTACTAGCGGAATGCATGTCGAGAACCCTTTTCTGAGACCACGTTTTTTGCATGACAATATTTTATTTTTTGAAAGGAATTCACTACGTGGTTATGTATAATATGCTCCAGAAGCTTACATGATGTTGAAATCAACGAGGTAGGACAATAGCTCACGATTTGCTGCTTATTACAATTTTTGAAAATGGGTTTCACTGCTGTCGTTCTCCTGTCGTTCGGTAACTCACCCTTAGTTAGTGATTGGGAAAATAGTAAACACTTACATTTAGACAACCATGGCGCACATCGCTTGAGAAATTCGTTTGGTAGATCATCAGGACCAGGTTATTTTTTAATATCAATCATAAGATGCGTGATAAGCATTCCATTTACATTGATAGCAATGTCAGAAACGGGAGGTATGAAGCATGAAAGTATGGCAATGAACCATTGTCATGAGTAAACACAGATCTAAAGTGTGAGGTAAATGCATCTGCTGTTACCACACTACTATCACTCAATACCGCATTTACAATGAAAGCATCACTCATTTGTTTACTGGAAGAAGTGAGCCTGGAGAATTTTCGAGATGATGCTGAGATAAAGTCCGGAAGTTTCTCCCCAAAGTAGCGTTGCTTGTCTGATGAGACTTTCGTTTTTAGCTCCGAAGAAAGCTTGAAAATTCCAGCAAGTAAAACGTCTGAATCTCATGCAGTACCTCGTTACGCCTTCGGGCGATTTATTCGTCTGTTTAATTGCAAAGTGTCCCGAGAAATCCACAGATATTTTCCTTTTCGTTTCTTTAACATAGAAGGAACAAAGTGGTTTAGGCACTTATTAACAATATTTTTAAATTGATTCCAAAAATATGTATGTCTGCGTTACTGCCCTGGATTGAGTCAAAACTAAACGAAGGCATATCTAATATGCCAACATAATCGGCGCCCGAGATGTTCAACACAGTAGTGACATCAACTGATTTCAAGTTTTTTCAAGTTTATTCAACAACGATGTCAGTTTACAGAAAAGTGCGTACAGGATTGGTAATACACACAAGGAGCCCCAAAGTTGGAAACTGTCAGGGGGGCTTCCATACATGATGTTAACGGGAGAAGAAACAAAATATACAACATTCAGTTGTTACGGTATCTTCAGTAAGAAAAAAAAAAAAGCACAGTGCGAAAAAACGAAAGTAGAAAATACATATATGTTTAGCAAGGCAAAAAAGAAAACTCTGAAGAACAAACAAGCGCAAGTTATAATACAAAACGTAAGGACAATATAACATGTAGCAATTGTTATCGCTACATTAAAAGCAGTTGCTAAGATGAAGACAACTGTTGCAAAAAATATTTCTTTACTTGGTTTTTGAATGCATGTTCTGTGGTTGATGATTTTATTACGTAAGGAAGGGAATTCCACAGCTTGATTCCCGTAAATGTGGTAGTGAACTTGCCGTAGTTTGTGCGAACTTTAGGCAGAAGGCGGTTATCAAGCTCAGAAAACCTAGTAATATTATTATTTACAAGGCCTTCCAAGACAATGCCATCTATATGCACATTACCGCGAAAAAGCCTATACATCACAACTGATAACTTCAGCTGAAAGAGGTGATAAAGAGGATGTATATTTAAATTCTGATAAAGTGGCGTTGCATTGGTTAAGAAATGGCTGAAAGTCATGAGTCGAAGCGCTTGATTCTGTAGGCGTTGTAGTTGGTTGAGGTGGGTCAAATATGTGTTACCCCAGGCTGATATGCAATAAGATAAATGGCTGTGAATATGTGCGTGATAAAGGGAGTGGATTATGTGTGGCTGAAAATATGAACGAGTTTTGATTATGGCGCGTATTCCAAAGGTTATCTTGCGAATGAGTGATTGCGCATGAAGATTGAATTTCATATGCCGGTCAAGAACTACACCGAGAAACGTTGTACTGTCGGACATGGGAATTAAATTATCGTCCAGACGCACAGATATAGATTTTGAAAGTACAGTCGGGAAGGAATGAAAAACTATAAAAACGGTTTTTGATGGATTAATTCTTAACATGTTCATTCGACACCAGGAACTTATATTATGTAGATCTACGTTAATGTTTCGTTGTAGCTCATCGACATTGTTAGCATAAGTAAAAATGGTCGTCTCATCTGCATATAAGATACAATCTGTAGCGGTCAAAACATTAGGTAGATCATTAATAAATAGCAAAAAGAGCAGCGGGCCAAGGATCGAGCCCTGAGGAACACCTTGATTTACTTTCTTAGCTGCTGAAACTTTACCGTCAATCTGAACAACTTGAGTGCGATTGCAGAGATAACTAGATATAAATTGAAGTGCAGGGCCAGTTATGCCATACGATTCAAGTTTATGTATAAGAATTTTGTGATTAATTGTGTCAAAAGCTTTCGTTAAATCTATGAATACGCCACCAACTACGAAGCCTTGGTCGATTGCCCCTTTTATTTTATCGGTGAGGGTTATAAGCGCAAGCTCAGTGGAATAGCCAGGCCGAAAGCCGTACTGTTTAGATGTCAACAGATTAAACTTTGTCAGGTAGGATATTAATCTTGTATGCATAAGACGCTCGATTATTTTGCTGAAAAATGGAAGAATACAAATGGGCCTATAATTACTCAGAAGTTCGCGATCACCTTTTTTGTGAACAGGTGTTATTCTACCAACTTTTAGGGAATCGGGAAATATGCCTGCTTTAAACATCTCGTTAACAAAATCTGCAATGACAGGAGATAGCTCACTAGAGACTAACTTGATGTGGGATGGATGAACAGAGTCAAGACCAGGTCCCGTGGACCTGAGCGAAGTTATAACACGAAGAACTTCCTCTTCACAGAGATGCCCGAAAGAGTTAACAACACAGCGGAGTGATCGGAAATTTCAGGCGGTACTTCGCATTTCGCTTGTCTTGTAATAAATCCCCTAAGGAAAAAGAGATCGAAAATGGAACAGCAGGTGCCTTGTACTCTTGTGAAACTTTCGACCATTTGCCGCAGATAAAAACAAAAAATGATAAGAAACAGCACTTCCTGTAGCTTATCATTAGAAACATTCAGAGTGAAATTTGGCCAATCCACAATTGCATTTTGAAATCTCCGCCTAGAATTAGTCGATCACCTACCTGGCTTCACATAATCAATCAGGTAACCTTTCAAATGAACGAAGAAATCGGGAGGAAAACTAGGTGGTCGCTAAAGTGCCCCTAGCACATATCTAACAGAGCCATGATAAGCTTTACAAAATATGCCCTCAATGTTTGGTATGTTTCTTATCGTCAGAGATGCTCTCTGCATAGTAAAGCCATGCCCCACCTTTGCTCCCTCGACCTTTCCTGTGCACCCTGTATCTACGACGAACAACAAACTCACTATCTTTTATAGAATCATTCACCCATGTCTCTGTAAGAATAACTATTTCAGGGTAACGGGTGTTCAGCATTCCCTCTAGTTCAGTGACTTTGTGGACAACACTTCAGCAGTTCGCGTGAAGTATATTCAGCTCTTGCGGCTTTAGCGTACAACGTCAATATTGATTTTTCTTTACTTGAACACGTGCACCTTTGCATGCATCCTAGCCGAAGAAAACTCCGTCTACACTCAGTTTATTGTGCATAAGCTTTAGTTCTGCATAGAGGAAAGAAGAAGTTGTCACAGAGAGCAGCCTCTGCTTTAAGCTCTGTGAGCTTCCCAATTCTTTTGCCAAGATTTTTCAATAATCGACACACCTCGGAGGGACGTTCCCCCTTAGAATGGGGTATCAAAACCCCATCCAGCAACCGGGACCGGGCCGACCACATCATAGTGCGTCTGACGCAAGTTCTCACCCTGGCCCAAGCGTGGCCCACGTTGACAATTCTGATGACTCCTCCGTTGAAGATATGGCTTCGGACAGCGACTACGTGGTCGTACCAAGCCGACGCCTGAAGAGGAAAATCAGCCGGACATCGCCGACTGGCGGGCAAGCACACACAAAGGCGAGTTGCATGCGGTCGTACACCATTTCGTATGTGCCGACATCGAACACCGAACACTAAATAAAAAGGAATCGGTCAGCTGGAGGCAAATTCAAACCGGCACGTTTCCAAATTTGCACATCCTGAGTAAAATGCACCCCTCGGCATACTCTCCTCTCTGCCCATGGTGTTCAGCTAAAGCCACTCCGTACCACGTCACGTGGGAGTGTCAGGCCATTACAGCCTTACAACCAGTACAAAATCCAACAGCGGAGCGATGGGAGGAGCTGCTGGCCAGCGAGAACCTGGAAGATCAATTGAGTCTGATCAACCGGGCCCGCAGAGCGGCTGCTGCAAGCGGAGCCCTGGACTAAGGGCCCCCCCACCGCAAGCCAAGCATGTCCGACTACTCGGAGCTTCTCCGCAGAAAATTTCATGTAAATAAATAAATAAATAAATATGTTTTCACCACCACCACCACCTATGTGCCGACATCGAAGACAGACATCTTGAACTCTCTGAATAGGCAGAGCCTGTCAGACTACTTTGAGCTCATCGCTCCAGGGAAAGTCGTAGAAATACGCATAAATACCCGAAAGAGCATACTGTCCGTGGAGGTCACTACGAAGGCCTTATTGGGCACGCTGAAAGCAATTGTTCGATTAGAAAACATTCCTGTTCGCGCATTCTCCGCGTACGACGAAGAAACGACAACAGGAGTTATATACGATGTGGATGAGGAGATAACGGACTCGAGTCTCGAGAAACTGCTGTCATCGTCGGCTCCCGTGCTTGGCTTCCACCGTTTTGGATGCACGCGATGTGTTAAAGTAGTGTTTCAGTCGAAGACGTTACCCACACATGTAAAAGTTGGGTACGTAAGGCACTCGGTACGTCCTTACGTACCCAAACCTCTGCAATGTCATAAATGCATGAAATTTGGGCACGTTAGTGCAGTTCGCAAGGGTGCAGTAACCTGCAAGCATCGCGGTGGCCTTCATGATGGTGATAACTGCAATGCTGCGGCCAAATGCCCAGACTGCTCAGGCGCCCACGATGCAACATCAAAGGAATGTCCCAAAATGAGGAATGAAATTAGTATCCTGAAGAAGATGGTTCGAGACCACTCCACTCACAGAGAAGCTGCAAGGGCTGTACGGCGCCGTAAACATCGTTCGCGACAACGACGCAAACGAAGCAGCAGTGCTCATAGCTTATCGAATTCGGCACACAAAACCGTGCCCTCACCACCTTCTAGCCTACTTTTGTCAGCCAGAAAGGAGGATACAGATGCTCAAATGCCAATACAGTCCACGCAAGTACAATGTAACCAGTCATTGGCTCTCCCCACGTCGGAGACTCAGTGGCCTTCACTACCGTCAAGACCTACGGTAGCGCCAGCATCACATAGTGCCCCTACCCCAAATGAAGAAAACAAGAACATGGACAACGTAGATGTCAAGGCTATGCTTAAAAATTTGATGGGTTCAATGCGTAAGATTCTCAGCAGCCTAAACACTCCCGCTGCTAAGGCGGCTGTGCAGCTACTTGAGGTTTTGGAGCCTCTTCTACTGGTTCTTCAGTAAGTGAACATGGCACTGATGTTCGAAGAACGCATGCGCCAGTCGCTTGTTATGCAATGGAATGCTCGTGGCCTACGTGGCCGTCTGTCAGACTTCAGACAATGGGTTTTTAAAAATCAATTTCCTGTTATCGTTATATGTGAACCGAATATGGTTTCAACTTTTCGTATATCTGGATATATCCAGATTTGGTCCCGCAGTGACCAACGTACGAGCAAAGTTCTTGCTTGTATACGCCATGATTTGACGTTCTTGAGACATGAAGTCGCGTCGCATAACAGCAATGATTACGTGAGCCTGACTATAACATATAAAAAGCGGACATTCTCCGTAATAGGAGGATACATACACGCAAGCGCACAGATAGACTGCTTCCACCTGGGGACTATTCTTCAAGCAGCACAAAGGCCACACATTGTCATAGGCGATTTTAATGCACATCATCCTCTCTGGGGTAGCACTACAACGAATTATCGCGGAAAGGATTGAGCCAATTTTATATACAACTATGAACTAAGCGTACTCAACGACGGATCACCTACATTTGTTCGTGACACGTCCTACAGCAGCTGCCTCGACCTCTGTTTCATTTCCAGAAGCCTCCTGTCTTCCGCATGTTGGTGCACAGATTTGGACACTCGCGGCAGTGACCACCTTCCCACCTATGTGCAGTTCAGGTGGTTACGCCGCACGCACACACGCTACATCCGTCAAACCGACTAGACACTGTTCAAGGCATCTGTCAAGTCTGGCTGTGAGCACACGACTGATCCATCCGAGGTAGAGAACATCATTGCTTCTTCACTGCGTGACACAACCAAACAGGTTAACCTACCGATGCAGAGATCAGCAGTTGACTCCCAATACGAGGCCCTTCGTGCAATCCGTCGCCGTGCCGAACGCCGATACAGACGAACAAAGTCGCCTTCAGACCTTTCCGCCTGTCGTCAAGCTCAACGACATGTTCTTCGGCATCTTGACTAGATTGACAGGCAACGTTAGAGAAATTTCTGTGGATCTCTGGACCCCAGGCAACCTCTATCTAAGATCTGGCGGGTGGCATGAAGTTTGTAGACAACTCCCTAACAACGTCAACCATTTCAAGCTGTTGCTCTACATCAGGGACGGACAGAAGTTGAGATAGCCAGTGACTACTGTAGCCTCATCGGGGACACCGCTGATGGTCTTGCCACTAATGAGGCTCTTACTACCATTGCGCCTCCATCGTCTAACGAGCGCCTTGATGTACGTTTTACAATACATGAGCTTGACGCTGCGATTTCTGCTTCCCGCCGATCATCGGCACCAGGACATGCCGGAATCACGTATGCTGCACTCAACCATCTTGACACAGAAGCACGACGTATCCTGTTATCTCATTATAACACCTCATGGGAGTCAGGAGAAGTCCCAGCTAATTGGAAATGCAGTCGCATTATTGCATTGCTTAAGCCGGGGAAGTGTCCTTATGCACTTTCCTCCTACAGACTAATCGCGTTAGCCAGCTGCGTCGGAAAAGTGATGGAAAGAATGGTACTGAAACGATTAGAGTGGCTTCTAGAGAGCAACAACTCCTTTCCTGCATTTATGAACGGCTTCAGAAGAGGCCGATCTGCCATTGATGGTGTGGTCGACTTGATCACCAGCGTTGAAGAAGAAAGAAGCCGACGCAGACTAGTGACGGCGGTCTTCTTAGACATTAAGGGTGCCTACGATAATGTGCTGCATTATGCGATCCTTGACGCACTGGAAGATTTTGACATCGGTGGACGACTGTACGCTTGGATTTTTAGCTACCTTAGGGACCGCACCATTTACATGACGACAAGTAACGAAGACACCGATCGATATAAGGTTCATCGTGGTGTTCCCCAAGGAGGAGTTCTCAGCCCGATCCTATTCAATGTCACAATGATCGGCCTAGCAGCAGAACTTCCCAGCACGGTGAAGATCACTGCATACGCTGATGACATATGCATATGGGCATCTGGAACTACTCGTCCGCAATTGTGAGCTCGACTACAGCGTGCAGTGACCATCACATACAAATATCTACAACGTCAGGGGCTCACTCTTTCAATCGACAAATGCGCAGTGCTTGCGTTCACGCGCAAGCATATGTCGCAATACCCGATATTTATTAATGGGACAGCGATATCTGCTGTAACGCACCACAAGTTCCTTGGGGTTGTCGTACACAGAGATATATCGTGGACGGGGCATGTCGCAGTACTTAAATCTAAATTGAAGAGCTTTGCTCTCATTCTTCGCCACGTAGCAGGAGCAAGATGGGGCCCATCAGAATCATCGCTACTTCAATTGTACAATGCTCTATTTGTGGGATACATTCGATACAGCATGCCGGTGCTCTCCAATATGAGACCTAGTTGTGTGAAGACACTAGAGAGTGTTCAAGCTCAACGCTTAAGAAGATGCTTGGGTCTACCGCGCTGTACTTCAACAAATGGGACAATCGAAGAGGCTCAGGCTTGTCCCATCAGTGTATACATGCTCTGCGAGCCACTTAGAATTCACCTCCGATTACTCAGCAGACACAGACAGCACCCACTGTCAGTACTACCTGCCACTCACCCAGATTGCAGTTTCTCAAGAGTAATATCGCGGAATGAAAATATTATACCATAAAGGTTTTTTCCGCCAAATGCCCCTGCAGTGCCTCCATGGGTCCTGCCTAAACCACCTGTCTCTTTTACGATACCTCGAATTACGAAGAAGTCGCTCATTTCTTCTGTTGGCCTCAGACAACTGACTCTATATCACTCTATATCACATTTATACAACGTACAGTGATTCTCTGCACGTGTACACCGACGGATCCACCAAGCTAAACACCTCCGCCGCAGCCTTTGTCATCCCAGACATGGATATCGCTCGACGATTCAAAGTAAACCATAAAACCACATCAACTGCCGCAGAGCTTGTCGCCATCCGGGAGGCAATAAGGTTTATTTCCGGAAAGCGACCTCAGGCCTGGACGATTTTCTGTGATGCCAAACCCGCTTTGCAAACCATTAATTGCATCATGAAACATGGTCCGTATTACAGCTTGGCAATAGAAATCACAGAACTTATTCAGGTTGCTTCAACAAATGGTCATCTTATAACTTTCCAATGGATTCCCGCTCATTGCGGCGTGATGGGAAACGAAGAGGCAGATGCTGAAGCTAAAAATGCCTTAAGCAGTGCCCCTGAAGTACGCATTGCATTTTCATGAGCTGACACGAACGCCCTGCTTCGCTGCGTGATGCGCAGCTACACACTTCAGCACTGGACCAAACCGGAACGGCGACACCAGCGACTTCACAAATGGGACCCGGAAATGAGGTTCCACATGCCTCCTAAATTGAAACGGCAACTCACAAATATGATCCACCGCATTCGTCTTGGTGTAGCGTACACCAGACGTTACGCACATATCATTGGTCACAGTGACACCGGTCCTAATTGTGAACACTGTGATGTGCCAGAAACACTTGAGCACATATTTTGTGTCTGCCCAGCATACGCACGTGAACGACAAACACTGATTTCTTTACTGAACTATATCGCAGTAGGTCATTAACTGATGAGACCATGTTGGGCCCTTGGCCAGACACCAACACTGCAACTGCGGTCACAACAGCAGTTATTACCTTTTTAGAAACAACTGGACTATGTGCGCGGCTATGAAATGTGTCTCAGCTAGAAAGAACGCTACATACTCACCTCTCTATCTCACCATCGCCATCCATTAATCTTTCTTTTCCCCTTTCCCTTCCCCCAGTGTAGAGTAGCAGGCTAGAGCAAGCTATCGCTCAGGCCGACCTCGCTGCCTTTCTGTAAATAAACTTACCTCCCCCTTCCCCTCCCTTAGTTGTGCATAATTTATTTACTCAACATACCTTCTACAGGCTCTTCCTAGATCATAGGGTAAGGGGGGCATATACAGGAAAACAAAAAAAGAACAATGAGAACGTACGCATTTGAACAATACAAATCGAATACAACTTAAAAACACCACTGATAACTAGGACATCGATTACAAAGAAAATGTCACACAAACGCACATTCATATGGCTATGAAGTGGTGCTAGGTGTAGTCAGAGTTCTGTTGCTCTCGGAACACCTTGCTGTTAGCCACTGAAACTATCGCATCAGGAAGCCCCGCCGCGGTGGTCTAGTGGCTAAGGTACTCGGCTACTGACCCGCAGGTCGTGGGTTTGAATCCCGGCTGCGGCGGCTGCATTTCCGATGGAGGCGGAAATGTTGTAGGCCCGTGTGCTCAGATTTGGGTGCACGTTAAAGAACCCCAGGTGGTCGAAATTTCCGAAGCCCTCCACTACGGCGTCTCTCATAATCATATGTTGGTTTTGGGACGTTAAACCCCACATATCAATCAATCATCATCGCATCAAGAAGATCATTCTCCACGAAATTGCCTGTGGCAAAGCGGATAGGTTAAATTCACGAGTTCTGCCCAAAAGACGCATAAAACTGCGGTAATTTTGCGTACGTGCTGACCTGCGATCCGGTGTGTGCAGAGGGAAAGGAGATGCCTTCATACAAGAGGTATACTTATGAAATAACGCTAGGAGGGCTATCTTGCGGCGAATTTCTAATGGCTGTAACTTGATATTATGTTTTATTTGAGTAATACTGCTATGACGTTGGTAGTTCTGATTGATGAAGTGGACTGCTCTGTTTTAAATGATTTCGATCATCTGTGTTAAATAGAGTTGATGAGGGGGCCAAACTGGTGAAGCATATTCTAACTGTGTACGTACGGCATCCCGCATTGCGAATCCGTGTGGATTGAATTAGATCATTCTTTTTTAAACGATAATAACAACGTTATTCTGGGGTGTATTTACCGTTCCCCTTCTTCAAATATGAGGGATTTCATTTCTCGCCTGGATACCATTCTGCATCAGTTATCATCTGAAGGCAAGCGCGTTGTGCTAGTAGGAGACATCAACATCAACTTGCTTAACACAGACAATCATGCATGCAGAGAATATAATGACTGCTTCAGTGGATACGGTTTTGAGTCTCTCATTTCATCTCCTACTAGATGTCCAATTTCTGGTGCTGCTTCATTGCTTGATCATGCCATCTGTAATTTCTCGCCCTCTCCCTCTGCAGGAGTAATTGATGTGAACATCACTGATCATTATCCCATATTTCTTGCTTTCAACGTCATGAAGCCATTTAATCCACCCACGCGTGTTACTTCCGTACTGGACCAGGAATTGTTTTTCAATGCCATTATTAAAACTGATTGGTCCAGTGTTACGTCCTTATGCAATGTAGACCAGGCATTCAACAAGTTTTCTTCCCTTTTCCTTAGAGCCGTAGAAGAATGCACTAAAACAGTCAAATGTAAAAAGAGGTACAAATATCCTAAGAACCCATGGTTATCTGAGCGACTGCTAAAATGTATGCGTAAAAAAGATAACTTGTACAGAAAAGTCAAGAAACAACCATTTAACACTGCTTTAGCTTCACGCTATAAAAAATACTCGAGTGTTCTTTCTTGTCTCTTGAAAAATGCCAAGAAAAAATATTATGATGACCAAATATCTAGTGAAAAAAACAACTCTAAAAGACAATGGCAACTGTTAAACGATTTTCTAAATCGATCAATCCATAGTTCACCTTTGCAGACAGTAATATATAAAGGCGTTACACATGATAACCCTGAAAGTGTTGCTGATGCTTTTAGTAATTATTTTTTCGAAATTTTTAGTGAAAAACGTACCAGTTCTTGCTATAATCTGCAGCGTCGTAATCATTCTTTTTTTCTTTTCCCTGTGAGCCCTGATGATGTTTCTACAGCAATCAAAAGTCTCAAAGAAACCGGCCCTGGTATAGATAAAATCTCAGCACGACACTTAAAACTTGCAGTAGACATTATTTCTGAACCACTTTCTATAATTATAAACCTTGCGTTCAAGCATGGCAGTTTCCCTACTTCTCTAAAAATAGCTCAAGTCCTTCCGATCTTTAAAAAGGGTGACAAGCAATCTATTTCTAACTATCGCCCCATCTGTATTCTTTCTTCCCTGAGCAAAGTCATCGAAAAACTGTTAATAACTCGGCTAAACAAGTACCTTAATAAATTTAATATACTGAAGCCCTGTCAATTTGGCTTTCGCGCTGGAAGTTCTACTAACCTTGCTATTCTTTCCCTATCAGACTTCATCAAACACTCTATAGACGCAGGATTTGTAGTAGGGTCAGTTTTCTTAGACTTCACAAAGGCATTCGATACCATCAATCATCTCATTTTATCCAAGAAACTCGAATCATACGGTATTACAGGTCCAACCCTCAAATTTTTAAACAGTTACCTCCTTAACCGAAAGCATACTGTTTACATATCGGGCTCATTTTCTTCCACTAAAACAATAAATCAAGGGGTTCCTCAAGGGTCATTACTGGGTCCGTTACTTTTTTTACTTTACATTAATGACCTTCCTGACATTATACACATGGCTCACTGCGTTTTATATGCTGATGATACCACCATTTCCATTGCTGATAGATGTATTGACAATGTCACTAATAAATTAAATGTTGTACTTTGTAGTGTGTCAAAGTGGTGCCAGGAAAATTTCTTAATCATTAATCCCAATAAATCTAAGTTTATGGTTTTTAGATCAGCTCAACGCAAGTTAACTTCCCCACCACAGCTCACAGTTGACTCTCATTTGATTAATATCAGCGACAGTGTATCTTTTCTTGGCGTTCACCTCGACGCGAACCTTAACTTCGCTCTCCATATTGCTCACATTAGAAAAACGGCAGCATTCGACATTCGCGCATTACTCAAAGCTCGCTCATATTTTTCTCATAAAGCACTCCTTTCACTTTACTTCGCATTCATTCATTCTCATATCACTTATGGCATCGCATCTTGGGGGAATACTTACCAGTGTCATCTTTCATCCGTACAATATCTACAAAATCGAGCTATTCGCGCTATTTTTAACTGTTCTCGCGACAGTAGCGCCGCTCCCCTTCTTCAATGCAATAAAATCTTAAATGTTAACTATCTATTCAGGTTTAATCTAATTATGTTTTTGCATAAACAAATAAGTAATCAACTTTCTGCTAACTTCATTGATCCTAAAATGTTAGTTAATACTAACACTACCAGGTTTGCGGCTAATAATAACTTTTTACTTCCTAAGGTTCGTACTAACTATGGTAAATCATCTTCACTCTTCTGTACCATCACCATATGGAATAATTTGCCAACTTCGCTAAAATGCAAAGTTTCTTTATTTTCTTTTAAAAACTCATTAAAAGAGTACCTGTTAAATAGTTGATCTATCATCTTGTTTGTGTTGTTTTATGCTGTATTATTCGTTTTTTTATTTCATGCCTTTTGTTTTCATTCTGCTTTACATATTTTTGCTTATACGATTCTAACAGCTGCTCGTGCTTTTATTATTTGTAATGATCACCGAGGGTCCCGTTGCAGTCTTGTACTTTGGGACCCTCTTCTGTATATTTTACTCCCTGTAACATCCTTTTATGACATGATAATAAACTGATTGATTGATTGATTGATTGAAATGTCAAGTAAGCTAGTTTTCGGACGCTCAATATGGAATTAGGCCAATTTCGACGCAAATAACCTAGTGTTTTGGATGCCCTACAGCAAATAGAAGTTGTGTGGGAGGGCCATGAAAGGTTAGAGTCAATAATAACCCCTAAATATTTGTATGAGGTGGTTCGGGACACTTCGCTATTGTTAATTTTGTATAAAAAGACTGAAATAAAGTGTTTTCGAGAAACAGACAATACTTTACATTTTATAGTATTCAAGCTCATTAACCACTTATTACACCAACTGCTAACGAGGTCTAGGTCATATTGAAGAGCGACATGATCAGTCGAAGCTGTTATAGATAAAAATATTGACGCAGTCATCTGTCAAAAGGCGTATGCAGGGTGAAATGTTAGTCGGCAGATCATTGATGAAAATTGGGAAGAGGAGAGGGCCAAGGACTCTACCTTGGGTACTCCAGAACTGGCTTCTGCAAGATTTGAATGAAAAACATTTGCAAATGTGAGCTGTTCACAAAATGAAAAAAAATTCCGGAGCCATGATAGCGTTAAACAGTCTACTTTAAGGGCAGACAGCTTGGAAATTAGACAACAATGGGTGACACGATCAAAAGCATTCTGAAAATGCAGGAAAACTCAATCTGTCTGTGTGTCCATGTCCAAATCCGTGTGTAGGTCTGTCTTGAATTCTGAAAGTTGTGTATCGCTAGAGAAACTTTTTCTGGACCTATGTTGTGTGGAGCTAAAAAATTGATTCAATATTAATGTTAATGTGGGAAACAATGATAAGTTCAAGTAATTTACAGCTGATTGAGGTTAATGAGATGGGACGATAATTTTCAATTTGATCTTTACAGCCTGCTTTAAATACCGGAATAACTTTTGTGACTTTCCAGTCCATGGAAATCTGACCAGCAGACAAGGACTGCCTGAAGATATGAAATAATGTTTTAAAGGACGTGTAAATCGTATTTTTTAATATCTTTGAAATAATAGTATGAAGACCACTAGATTCAGAAAATTCAAGGTTGTTGATTGGTTTGGTAATACCTTTAATGTTAATATCAGCAGGTGTCGTGAAGGGGTAATCAAGTTCCGGAAAATCAGAAATACTTGAATGATCTTGCCGTGTGAAGACAGAAAAAAAAACATTAAATGCACTTGCACACTGATCTCTTGGAAGAGGTAACTGATTTTCGTCCTTCAAAGTAATATCTGTAACAGAAGAAACTGGTGATAATTGCTGCCAAAATTTTCTGGGATTGAAATTTATTAACGAACGCAGGTCGTGTTTAAAATACTTGTTTTTTGCAGTAATTACCGCAGAAGTGCAATTTTTAAGACATTTTGTTATGCATGTTCCAAGCAGAGGCACTGGAAGCTTGTGCCGCGGTCCGATACAGCTGCTTTTTTTTATTCCTGAAGGTTCCCAAATGTTTGTTAAACCATGGGTTTCTCTTATCATTAGATATAGAGACTTCAGGCACGTATTTGTCTAATAATAAAGTAATCTTATCTCTAAACATATACGAGTTTTCGTCGACAGTACGGCCTAACAATGAAGGCACAAATGTGTAGTTGTAGAATTCCTCAAAGTCTGAATTCATACCACTATAATTGGCCTTACTGTAGTCTTAAATCACTTTTTTAGTTTCACCCGAATCTTTGAGAGGAGTGTCTTTCGTTAATTGAACCAGCTTATAGTCGCTGAACTCTTCAAGGCATGAGATTTAACCTATATTATCGGAATCCGTGTTAAGAAATAAATCCAAAGTATTATTTCCCCTAGTTGGTGAGTTAATTACTTGAGTAAAATTAAAATCTAGGGCGAAATTCACAAAGTCAGAAGACATTTGGGATTTGAATGAGTAATTGTTCTAGTCAATTTGTGCCAAGCTGAAATCGCCACAGAGGTAGATATTATTAGTGCGGCATCTCTCAGTAGCTAAAGTGGTGCTGCTACGAAGATGATCTATATATGACTGTTCGGTGTCGGGTGGACGGTGACATGCACCTAGCAACATTTTTGTGGTATAACTAGTGCACGCAACCCAGACAATTTTCAACTTTGAATTTGTATCGATGACAAAATCAGGTGTCGATTTTTATAGCAAGAACACCACCCCCACGTTAATTTAGATATGCTAATAAGAGATGCTGGAAATTCAGCATAATAAGATATGCTGGAAATTCTGTCTAAGGTCAAAGAAAGGCCTACTTCCTTTTCGAAGCGCCCATTACAATCTCCTCAGCAGGGGAAGAGTGATGCTTTCGTCTCAGTGCGCCCTTACAAAACAGGGTGAACACTGCAGAATCGTAAGCTTGAGAAATCAGGCAACCAGTTTGATCAGCGAAGGGTTTCCGTCACACTTGGAATCTAAAGTTTGCTAGTCATTGTATCAAAATCTAATCGGCCAGATGTGGAAAGGGGCGAAAGAATAGAAAGAGACAAGTGCACGTGATTTTTGACGTTCGTGAGATGTTACATCCCATCAAGAAGGTAGCTTCCAAACGCAATGTTTCAATAATGTTTTCAGCCATGTGTAAGTCGTCGAAACTGTACAGCTTGACCAATCTGCAAAGGTTACCTCAGTATACCACACAGCATAGAAACATGCTCATGGAATTTGTTGGAAGTGTTGTTTGTGACATTCCCCTAAGCTCGGGCCACCATTGCAGAGGGCAAAGACGTTTGAATTAGTGAGTTAAGGAGCCCAATTTGAATTTATGTCATAAAGATGCAGGATTCCTAGCCGAATACGGCAAACGTTGTGAGTGCACGCCACGTTTTCACAGCGCCACATCTTTTAAAAGATCGAAAGACGACAAAACGCCCTCTTCTTCAAGCTTTTTTTTCTTCTATGAAAAAAGCCGCAGATAATCACGTAAGCATGCCTTCAGTTCCCCTAACTGACGCTGAAATTGAATTTAGAGATGGTTTTTTGTAACCTTCTAAATTCGCACCCACGACTTGTTGCCATGTTTCTGTTGGTCATATGCTCATCTTGAAACTTTTAACCACCACGCGAATGAAGTGGTTCCTATTGTCGCATTGTGTTGTTCACCTCGAGGCTGAGTCTTTTACGCGCTTTGTGAGGCACTAATTTCTAAATGAAACTTCTTGCTTAAAATTTTCAAAACAATGACATAATGAAGTGTTTAACACCATCTTCACTATCGACAGAACAAGTTCCGAGAAAACCGTTGCACATATATGTACCATAGTATTCATATTAAGGCAAAAAAGTGCAATATTTGTGTTTTGCTGTTCGGAGGTGGTACTAGACGTAAAAGAAATTGAACAGGAACATTATACACTTGATGGAACTGTTCTTTTTTAAAATATTTTTTAAGGATTCAATACACTGCTACACTAGTTGTTTGCTGCAAGAGTATACCTGCCATGCATTTATGCCCAGCCCACGTGAAGGCGGCTTGCGACAGGTATATATCAGCCTACATGATTTGGTGGTTACAGTAATTAGCTGATCCCAATGCGAACTGCCATTGACGCCACTTCTGCAAATAAATCCTCAGGTGCAATAAATCAGTGTAATAGCCGCCTTTTCAGGGTGAACACCATCCACCTAAATCAAGCCCAAAAGTAGTTCATTGACAAAAACTGAATAATAAGGGCAGTGTAAATCTATCAGTTGCAAGCGAATCCGTGTTTTCTGTTTCGTAAACGGCCAAGTGCTACACTCTACAGACACGTTGATCGGTGTCGTAAAAGTGCTAATTTTTGCCAATGATAACAGTGGATAGAAACCAGTAATCAAGCATGTGCACCATCCCAATTTGATGTCCGTGGCACATGTCGTAGCGAAGAAAAACTTAAAATTAGCCATCTTGTATACCTTGGTAGGTTGCACGACCAGTAAGATCCATGCCACTCTTGGCCGTTCCTTATGACTGTTTCAAACGCAATGAACTGGCAGTGCACATTTGTACCATGCACTGTCCTAATGCAAAAGGATAAATTACCTTGTTTTGTCTGTGATAACTCGTTTTGTTTTTTTTCACTCGCTAAGTGCGCAAAGAAGCCCCAAATTTTGCTGAACGATGCCGACATCAATTCTGTGGATTGGTGTTAATGTCGCTTCATCCTGAGTTTCATCTTTGTTGTTCTAGTTTGTAACATGTTCGTTTATTTACATACTTTCGCTGATCAAAAGGTTCATTTAGATTGTTTATTTTTATTTATCAAATACTGCAGACCTGTAGTTCAATCTGGGAGGGCGATAGAAATGGTGACACAGTAAAATCCTTTGGAAAGTGTTAGAAAGAACAAAAAAAACAAATACAATAATAAAGAAATTGAGTCAGTATTTTTAACATGGCGCTCTAAAACTCATCAATAATTAGATGGTTATGATATGGTTGCAGTACGAAGGAAAGCATTCGTTCTCGTGAAGTAACGTGTTTATGAATCTTGTCTATGGTGACGTGTAGCGACGTGCGTGGGCGATATATATAAAGATGAGCCATGTGGTGACTTTTTCCTGTAAAGTCATTTATTATTTTGACTATTTGGTTCTGCTTTCTCGCCTGTTACGCGTATTCATTTTTTTTCTATTCCGAAGCCTCCTTCTCGAAATGCATTGCCTTGTTTTCAGTCTTCTTTTCACTAATGTAGTTTGCTTTGTTCAATATGAGTGCGCATAACATCTAGCTGTAGAAGTACTTTTTAGTGCGCTAGTTGGTACAACGTAATGAGGGAAAAGCCCAAGGAAGCGTTCTTTTCTTGTGCTTCTTCATTTTTCCAGAGGTCTTATGGGTGTCTAACCCTTTCCCTCACTAGCTCGTAAACCTTTGGTTGTCCTTGTCTGTGCGATTTTTATTTCCTTTAATACTATTTTGTCATTCCTAGTGATGTCTTGGCTGATATTGACACGTGTAGAGAACTATCACTCCGGCACAAGCGCTCAAATGACACTCAGAAGGAGGAATACGACAACGTTGCTGTGGTGGGTTGCGCTCTCGAACTGCATGTCCTGCAACACTGTGCGCTCTGCGCGGCGTTCTCTAGACTCGCTGTCAGCGAATAAATCTTCCCTGTTTAACTAAAGCCACGTATGACGCATAAAAAAGCATGCTGAAGTTCAAATAAACAGGTTGTAAGTCGGCGCCCTTCTGTGTCTCTCAGCACCTAATACTGGTCCAAGTCACACTGCGTTTGTCTGCGTATGTGGCATTAACTCAGTCAACTCAAAATATACTGTAGCAGCGTTCTACTTTTTTTTTTGGATAGGCTCAACCCATCTTTAACTTATTATTTTTCGTAACGCTGAAGCATACTCACAAATATGGAAAAACAAATAACGCATGACAGGTGCTGTCCCGTCTTTGTCGATGTGCTTGAGTGCAACTTGAAGTCATTTCACGAATTATAATATTTTATTTCCTATTAGGTGTATCGAGAGACACGTGCAACTAAAGCATATCTGGGCGGCATTTTTACATTTACACTGCCGAGTAGAACAGCCGTTTGTTTTTTTCTGAAGAGCGTTTGGGGACAGACAATAATCACAAAAGAAGCCAGCAGCAAAGAGTTCAACGCCATCATTACCTTCCCCCGCTCACCAGCAACTGATGAATTTTACATCATATACATCAGCCTAGGTAATGTTTTATTCATGTACTACGATGTATTGAAAACCAGGCTAAAGCTTAGCTTAATAACTTTTAACCACTTCAACTTAGCCTCAAATGCTGACATAAAATAAAACTTTTCAATCCCTACCAGGACACTCGCCTGCCGCAGCTATATTGTTTATAAGATATTTTGAAGAGTGCAACAGGTGTCTTAATAGCTTTATGTAATACTAAATCTGTCATCACAATGTTATTGAGAAAGAGGTCTTTTAAAGAATACATCATCCCTCAAAAATTACTGGGACATTTTTTATTTGCAATGGACACAGCTTTATTGAATATCAATAATGAAATGAAAAAAATGTCATTGCCATTGTTATGGCAAGTTTCAGATTTTATGAAACTCAGGACCGGTTACTAAATAACGCAGCGTTTTTTATGTTGTTGTTCTTTTACCATAGTTAAGGTCAGTAAAAAGTTTTCTTGATTCTTACTAAACACTGCAGTTAATAAAAAACTCGATCTTCAATCGTTTTTACAATAACTGCGTGTCAAGCATTTAGTGAACAACCGGTTACTTCAATATTCCAAATGAAAGGAGGCGCCCGGCCTACGACATAGCACTTGGTTTCAGAAAATTTAGGTGAAGAATGTCTCACCGAGGCTTTTCACTTGTATGACTTGCAGAAACAGCACGTTTGACGCGAGAAGCACCAGCAGCGGCAATCTCCAGGTCCCCACCAGTGGCGCTGGCGTGATTCTGAGGGCTCCCTGACCGCAGGCCATGCAGTTGCCGTCGACGAATTAACGGAAGGCCGCTGCCGTCAACTCCCACTACTTCCGAGATGCAGTCACGTGGCGGAAGAGTTCGTCGAGCCAGCGCCTCCGCGTCTGTTCGGGCAACTCTCACCGCGGACTCTGCTGTCTGCTCTGGGAAAGCAGCGGTGGGGAAAAGAAGGACGAGCGGGGAATGTAGGAGAGGGGCGTCTCGGGAGGCGCACTCGCTTGACACGGAGTGCATGGTCGGGTGCGACAAGCGCGCCACCCTGCGAGCAGCTCCAGTCCCTTTCAGGCCTCCCCAGAGGCCCGTGGTCCGTGTAGTGTGTCGACACCGGAACGCTTTCGTTGTTGCGTTCATTCTCTCTGCCACCGTTCCCTAAAACTTATATTGCTTTTTTTGCGCTGTAGTTGGTTTTTCGTTGTTTCTAAGTACTGCTTCCGTGCTTCTGCCTTCGCATATGTACAGTCATTTTCCCCTGAACAGCATATGTATGAGTACTTACAGTGAATCTGTTTATGGTAAGACTTGTTTCACGTAAAAAGTCCTCAGCTTGGTTACGGTAATGGTTTACTATAATCCCCCTTAGTGACTGCGCAGTTGAGATGGCTTTTTTCTATGATTGCGTGCTTGCGCATGTGTGCATGCTCGTACAAGTGCAACGACATCCTAATATGTATGTGTAGATATTGATTGCTTATTCAAAACAAAAATATACTGCTAGGTTGAAGGGACTAAAGGCGAATTTACTCTGCATGAGTGAGGTCCCTCCACCGATACATTCGCAGAGATGCAATAAAGCAAATAATTACATTTTTCTTCTCTTTCATTTGGGCGATGGGTGAGGGACAAAAAAGCTCAATTGAAAAGTATGAAATATGCCGAAACAAAAACTTTCAAATATCCCGCTACAGTGAACACCAATTTGTCCATAGGGTCAACCAAAACAAATTTATTAGGATGACGTACTTGCCACGGCTTGATGTTGATGTGTTTACCAGTGTGTGAGTGACAGCATTGGCTAACCGGGTGAAACAGGCAAATTTATGTTTGTTGACCTTAAGTGTTCACCATGCGTAGTCACAGAAAAATGCAGGTTGTTCTGAATTATTTTGAATAGCGTAGTGCCCACACTACGCAACCCATGCATTCAACTGAAATTGCAATAGCAAGAATCACGCAACTGCATCGCTTACACTTACTCCCCCCCTCCCCCACACACACTTTTTTGAGTGCGAGAAAAATTACGAGAGCGCTCTGATAACTCTAAGTATTTTTTTTTTTCAGACATGCAAAGGCGCCACCAGCAGCCATTGCAAAACGAAGAATAGCTGAAAAATGGCATTCCCGCCGGGCTGAAAAGATAACAGAAAATTAGTATTGACCACATTTTTTTAGGAGTCTGGAATATATTACTCCAAATCCTTACCTTCCAATCATTACTTCCAGAAAGCTGGGGGATAACTGAAAATTTACCCTGATGATATTCCACACAAAAGAAAAATGATTCAACTACTTTGTATGGTTAAATTAACGCTATAAAGTACGTTAACCTCTTTTGTTATATAAAGGTATCTATACGCTTTTATTGTCGCTATTATTAGTTGCCATCTTATTACTCAAAAGGTTATTAGCAGAGCTCCACCCATGACTGCTCCAAATTCTACCTTTAGAACGTGTGAACCTGAACTCAAAGGTTACCTCAATGGTAATTTTCCTATTTAAAGCAAAAGGAATACATTTGCAATCAATGCGACAGCTTTAGAGTAAAAGTTAATCATCTGAAATCTGCGTATCCTCTCACGTGCACGTTGTCATGTTGATGAAACTTTATATCACCGGTTACGTGCAGCTGATTCCTCGCAGTTCTTATCGCATAACATATTGCATCACGGATTAAAAGAAATAAAATATAAAACCGCAAAGACGCAGTGTCGCGAGAAAAGTTTTTCGCGTATTTATTTTATAGAAAAAATATTGAGGTCACCGTAAAAATTCTTTTACTTCATTGTCACCACTACAAAGACAAGTATTACAACTGCTTCATACCCCTCGTCCGTATCATACAAACGACAGAACCAAAAACTAGTTGTGGGCGAAAGCCTCGAAAATTTTGAATAATCAATTGAGGAGTGACTTGATTTTTTATTGAACTTTGGGTATATGAAAGAACGAATTTACTGCGAATAGACAGTACTGATGAAAATATCTAAAAGAAACGAAATGTGGAAAGACTCGCGGGTCATTTGTCGTTAATAATGATTGAATTAGAAACGTACACACAGCCTATGGTTTTAAAAGGATAATTGACCCTAAACGGACGACTGGATTAGGTCGCTTTTTTTCTGAAAACTTCAGCATCACCGAAACGGTAGTATTATCACTGTGCTTCTATATTTATGAGATTAGTCATCTTCATGCGAATGTGGGGAGCACGGCTGCCTTCATCTTAAGAAGGGCGTTTTCCTCACACTTTTACGTGAACTGCCAGCAAGTGTTCTGTTTCTGTAATAAATTAGGGAACTCTCCAGCTTCACCTTCAGGAGTGGAATGTGATGGCGTAGTTGGCACCACCTACTCAATCACTACCCTTAATTCGCTTATCGGTGGACATTTGAGCTGTGCTGCAGAAAAAAATAAAAGAAATGAACGCCAGTGCGCCTGTATATCAGTCGTTTCAATCTTTTTCCAGAATGCCTAGTATAAGTATACAGTTAGAAAGTTTGTTTTACACCATAATTATTGTCTTTGCCAACTGAAAAAGTACCAACTGCGCCTCTATAAGAGAACACGCCCACTTGCGCATCTTCCCACTTTGTTGATGCCGTTGCCGATGAGAATTATTAATTATGCCTGAGTGATTTTTGATGGGTTGCAGTTTAATCCACCCACTGTTCCGCACCTGGTGAAGTCGTACACTTCTGCCATGCCACGCAGATTGGATACTTTAAGGGGACTACTTGCACTACGTCAAATTCGTATGTAGGTTTTTTAGGGAACAGCTTCAAGCATTGGTGGGGTCATGTGCTTGACAACCTGCTCCCTGAACAGCAACAATGGATCTGATTCCAACTTGAATGGATGTTTGATATTTTAAATGCGATGCATTTCTTTGCGTACAGCAGCCACTATCTATCTATCTATCTATCTATCTATCTATCTATCTATCTATCTATCTATCTATCTATCTATCTATCTATCTATCTATCTAGAAAATTACTTTGAAGTGCAAGTTATGTAACCCGCGAATATATTGTACACTTGTCTGATTTATTTTTTTCGGTCGTCGTTGTTGTTGTTTTCTTTGTTTTTTCTTCTTTCTCTACACCTGTATCTATTAATTGGTCATATCATTATCATTGTACTACCTGCCACTCCTGCTTGGGCCATTTTTATGGCCTGCAGTAACTCATAAATAAATCTATCTATCTATCTATCTATCTATCTATCTATCTATCTATCTATCTATCTATCTATCTATCTATCTATCTGTCTGTCTGTCTGTCTGTCTGTCTGTCTGTCTGTCTGTCTGTCTGTCTGTCTGTCTGTCTGTCTGTCTGTCTGTCTGTCTGTCTGTCTATCTATTAGCCTTTGTCTCGGTGCTCTGAGCGCCTTTTTAAATTGGTGAAGACTCAAACTACTGTTGGAGTGCAAGAGAGTGTCACGAAAGTGGCTGACTAGTAATGACATGAATAACGTGAAAATCTTAACCATTCATCCATCCATGTTAAGCACGTCATGAAAACTTTTCATTCAGACATGTCTGGCGCATACCCTTGTACTATAGGTATGCTCCACGTCTGACGGACAGTCTACCCCGAAACGATGAGGACAGACATTAGTAACTTAAATGCGACAACATAAAGAGGACTTCACATCAACCATGATAAACCAACGAAGGCAAAGAGAGATAAAAAAAAAGCTAGGCATATCTCCCGTGCCTTGGAATCGACGTTATGCGAAGCATGCAGAAGGAAGGTGACTGTGTTGCAATTTTTTTTATTGAGCAAAACGTCATAAAATGACGCTAAATATACGTACAAATGCTGCACGCCCAGACATGTGTTTACGAGTTGCACATGTTCACATAACCAGTTGTTTGCACTTGCGTAATGATGCCAACTGGAGCATTGGTATCAGCAGCACCAGAAGCGAATATGAAGCGCTGATGCTCGCGAGGATGCTGGCCTTGGACATTGCTACATAAATCAACTTCAGCGCATGCCAACTAACCGTAATTGTCCTTAACCCGATGTGACGACTGTATCAATGGCGTACATATGTAATGTTTATAAAGTTGAGTACCACTGAAACCACTATTGACGTTTCACGAAGCCTACCATCTATTTGAAAAGCTGTTGCGGGACCTGACGTAGCTCTATGGTAAAATGCTTCACAGCCACGCAGAATGCTTGAGTTCGATTCCAGCTGGGACCCTGACATTTATTATCTGCATTCGTCGGGACGACGCTACCGATGTCGGGTATTTCTTAACGCTCGCGCTTTAAAATTGCCCATGTGTGTTCTCGTCGTTACTGGGTAGATACAAGGTGTTAATCATCTGTGGCACATACCAGCATACCAGCGGCACATACCCACCTTTGGGTATGTGCCACTCTCCGGTGGGAGGTGTTTGACGACGTACGTGACGGGATTGTGACAGTACTGATGTCTTGACAATGACAAACGCGTCATATTCATTAAACCATCCTACCCTCCCACGCTAATTTTGGTTCACGCCAAGTTAAGGAGGTGACCACGAGAGCAGCCAAACGTAAGCTGATAGATAGATAGATAGATAGATAGATAGATAGATAGATAGATGTGCCCAAAGTCGCCGAAGTTTGCTAACAAATGCTTCGCCTTTATTAACCCAGTGCCAAGGAATTGAATTGGGCGCATATTTTATTGACACAAGCAATGTTTCGATACCTCGCCAGGAGTTGAATTCCTTGAATAACAATGAAGCTAATGTTTATTCATTCCGTGTTGTTGAAATACCGTGTTTCTCTTACATTTATATGCAGATTAAAGAACGCCTCAGTAATACCACCGCCACATATAATTTCGGCCGTTTTTATTTTTAAAACACTTCACAAGGTTCTCGGCGTATCATTGTCCTCCAGCTCTAAAACTGTGTAGATCTCATGCCCTGCCGCCCTGTCCTACACCTCTTTGTCCCCATATTGCCTGAGTTTCGACCTTGGGCAACGGTATACCCTTAAAAAATTGTAAGCTGTTCGCCCCTCTGGGATGCTCAGAATTCTTGAATGAATCGCGTACACGATCTGCACTAGTACGCGAAGGGGATGATCACGGCGGCTACGCGATTAGGTGAAGAGGGAGGTATTTTCAGGCCTCGGGACGAGATGAAGACGTAATCGGACACCGCGATGGACACCGGGGCGACGGAGGTGGGCGGGCCGGCCCAGCATATATCTCCGCCGCCGGCAAGCGGTGCCTGGTGCGCTCTCGTAACCGTCGCCACCGGAGACGAGGCCCAGCTGCGGCCCGCAGGACGAGCTTCGGAGCTGAGCGGGCGTTCTTTGCGCACCGAGCGCTGAACTGCGCGGTCAGTGGGACACGGCTTAACCGCGAGCATGGTCGTTGGGCTGCGGTTCGCGACCTTCGTCGCCGCGGCTGCTGCGATGCTCGCCACCGCTCCGACTACGGCTGAGTACTCGTCAAGAGATCGGTAAGTGACGTTCTCATTTAACTAACTTCGTTTTGCTATAATCGAACTCGGCCAACACTCTTCCAATTATGTAAATGATGCCGGTATTGCGCAAGAATTCCTTTCTCTGTAGTCCATCTGCCCACTCTTGTGCTCCTGGTGAAATTATCAGCGACACTCGCAATGGTGTACCTAAAGTACCCTCGCTTAACTTTGTCTCAAGTGAGTAGCATTTTGTATCGAGCCCACCCTGTCATTCATTTCTTGTCTCATGTCACATATCGACTGAATGGTCGGTGCAAGCATAAAACAAGGCTGTCAATGCTCGAAAACTGTAAAAATAAACAAGCTCCTAAACCATACAATTTACGGAAATGAACAAGAAATGTTTTTCAACTATTCACTTACAGCCGCCAAAAAAAAAAACAATTATGAAAACTCTGGCTCATTCCCGCGTCGCCCAGGAGAGGGCACCATCACTTCCGCAAGCACGCGATTAACAAGGGAATCGCTAAGTGACCCCCGCTACGCATTTCCTCGGGTTCCACGGCAGCGCAGCTGCATTAAGCACAATATTCAGAGCTACGCTAATAACTGCACAAGAATGGCATTGAGTACGCAACAATGTGCTTGTTGTGTGGCAGTACGCAACACTACGTCAGGAAAAAACGAAAAGGAGCAAAGATCAAATTGGCAAGCTGAGGGAATTGTCCTCGCATGAAGATGTATATAACTTTTAGAATACACAAAATTATCTGCGTACATATTCAGGCTATGCAAGAACTTCCCAACCCAAATACAAAATGCGATTGTGCTCGCTACAGTGCGCTACAAAAATCATTCGCGGGTGCTCTATGCAATGTCCTCCTGAGGCCATCGCCGGTATAGGCGACGAAGGCGGTGCTCAACTTCTTGAAGACATCAGGCTTGCACTGACGGCTATGACTAATGGCGTTATCATGGTTGGGATTCATTTGAGATTGTGTGTGCGTTCTCTCCTCACTATCTTTCCCTTGGGCCTTCAAATCTTCCACACGTTTTCTTACAGCGTAGGGTAGCATACCGATCCTTCTAGACTGGTCAACATCCCTGCTTGTTTTCTCTCTTTTTTTTCCTTCTTCATAGCTATAACAGCGTGAGTTCGAAGAGACTATAGGAGTGTCTCACCACGGCCGTTACATAAAGTAAACAGTGCAGCCTGTTGCGAGGTACCGAAACGGCGTATCAGCTCTAGTTCTCGCCGCACCCGCTGGGGCACCTCTTCTTGGGTAAAGCCAATCACTGAGAAGCACTAGTTTGTATTTGCGATGCTGACTCTAATCAGGTCGTAAATAACGTGCATTATGGTTCGTTATTACAGGTTGAACAATAAAGTCGTTATTATAAAAGTGGTGATTGCTTCATATATGTAGATAGTTTGACCTAGAAGTGCCAATGATTTATTGAGTGGTCACTATTGCTCTGTATAAAGGTTGCCAGCTTGATTTACCCGAAATAAAAAAAAAATGTTCACGTTATTCCGTAATATCCTGTGTGAACTTGCGTTTTAACTGCGGAGTATGTTAGGGGGCCACATTGTCGCTTGTGCTGTTATCGTGTGGTGTCACCTTCACGCGGCGCAACGCAGGCACCGCATATTATAGTATTGCCGTCTTTATCACGCACTCCCTTCAAAGAGAAATGTTCTTCGTATTCTCCTTCAAGCGCCTTGATGATAATAGAAAGTGCGAACCACTTCAAGGGCAGAGCCACGTGCAAATACTGAAAAAAAGGAAGCACGCGAAAAAAAACAAATAAATAACGGAATAGAAAGAAC
The DNA here is from genome assembly GCF_013339725.1 of Rhipicephalus microplus. NCBI lineage: Eukaryota > Metazoa > Arthropoda > Arachnida > Ixodida > Ixodidae > Rhipicephalus > Rhipicephalus microplus. The sequence continues at coordinate 137,259,827 of NC_051170.1, forward strand.
AATAGAAATATAATAAATACAAAATACAGTGAGAAAGATAACAAGAAAAAAGAGGAATAAAAAAATGAAGAGAATCAAAAAAGACTGCTCATCTCTGCATATTCTCTCAGGCTTTGCGCCTCTAGTGTGTAGATGGATTATTTGTTTCTTCAAGATGACGCAGTGAGTGATGCGCGCACTGAGATGGGTTGCCTAAGGGCCCGCGCACCTGTTGCCCTGAAATTTATATTTTTTCCCTTATAATTGCCCTCGGAAACCAGGCAAGTGTGGCAGCTTGAGAGGTTGCTAAAGATTTAATAATTGAAATTATTAGCACACAAAGAAATGGAGGCGAAAAAATACAGGTAGAAATGGCAAGCGCTTGGCTTGTGCATGGGTCTTCTATTTTGCCTCCTTATTATTTGGTTTTTCAAATGCTCTCATTTGAGCTCTTCTTGCCTACGCTTTTGTTTATAGACGTCTATTTCACAAACGCTCTTCTCATCCCCATATTTAGCCGGAAACTTGTCATATTAAGAAAAAATTGCATAAGTTTGAAACCTAAATTTCTGCACCTTATCGCCCATCAGGTCTTCTGATTTTTTTCATTATTACTTTGCCGCCTCCAAACCTATAGCCATAATTTACTTTATATATTATCAACCCGTTCACCTTTCCGATGTTGTCCCTTTAACACTATGTTTGATGTATGATAGTGCCCTAGCTCACACGAAAGAATGTATTTTAACATTCAATTAAGACATGCTCTGTCATACCCCGATCCTCCCCATACATGCGGATTTCTTCGAACTGTATCTCGACTTATATTTACGCTTCCTGAGGCAGTCCAAGTTCGCTTCAAACAGCAAAGTGCCTCCTCTTGAGTTATCTTAAGATGTATTCCGGTTTATTTCGTCTTTGTCATAGGGGTACTTATTCAGAGTCGATTTTACTTCCATTGCTGCTATGCAATGCATGTGTTCCGCCTTTGCGACGTTTCGCTTAAGCAGCATCGCAAGTTTGGCAAATTGATGGTCAGTGCTGTGTCTTTGTCTTTTGTCCGTATCTAAGCCGTGGCGCTACGATGGGTGTTTCGCTTCACGCCTCGTTGTTACCATTTCACTTAGGCATCCAGATGTATATTTGCTGATGAATCCGTTGTTAATTTTTTCAGCTATGTGCGAATGCTGTTCTCACATCAATGTCGGAATGTTTTTTCTTCACTTCGGCTGTGTTTTATGTTTCTTAGTCTCTCTTGAAAAGTAATTATGAAATCGTTGAAGTCGCTACCGAGTCCAGTGGCACAAGACATCTGCACGTCGTAACGTAATAAATAGTCTGAACTGTAAATATTGTTACATTCACTATTTTGGGGCGTAGAGTAAATGAGTGATAAAAAATTTGTGTAGGGTAAAGTAGCGCAATTTTTACCATAACGAGGGCAATGTCAAAAAAAATTACAGCAAATTCATGGAGGAAATGATGATATGTGGGGCGAAGCTTCGGACGGTTCTATCTATAAACTGTGAATCCTCCGTTCGCCTGCCTGTCCATCTGTCCATTCATCCATCCGTCTGTCCGTCCGTCCGTCTGTATGTATGTATGTATGTATGTATGTATGTATGTATGTATGTATGTATGTATGTATGTATGTATGTATGTATGTATGTATGTATGTATGTATGTATGTATGTATGTATGTATGTATGTATTGCCGCATGAATTCGCGTGGTTTTCGTGTGGAAGAGGACGAAGAGGTTGGGATTGAGCCGCTTTTTAATGCCGCATGAATTCGCGTGGTTTTCGTGTGGAAGAGGACGAAGAGGTTGGGTTGGAGCAGTTTTTCTTTTTGTCCTAGCTTGACGAGCAGTTCTGCGGAAGGTTTCCTTGAGTGAGACAAGATTGGTGACAAGATTGGTGGAGCTGCTGGGTACGACAACTGACGACGCACCCCATGCACAAGAGCCCATCCAGGAGCCGGAACACAAGCCCTGTGCCCGTGGACACGCCAGTTCACAGAACAAGCCGCCGCCAACGAGGCCTACCACCAGAGACACCGGCACAGCTTATCCATAGAGCGACTATGACTTCGCCTCAAGGCGTCATGGAAACTCCTACGTCGTCGGCACCAATTTATTGCACTGTCCAGAACCCGCTGATGCCTAGTCCCTTTCACGGAGAGCTGTTTGAGGATGTGGACGACTGGCTGAGCGAGTTCGAACACGTCGCAGCGATCAACTACTGGGACGAAGCCGCCAAACTCCGCAACGTCTACGCGTGTTTGAAAGACGGCGCCCGAACGTGGTTCATGAACAGAAGTGATGTCTTGACATCCTGGCGCGAGTTCCAGCATCGCCTCTTGGAGACCTACCGGAGCCCCGACCGCCGCGATCGTGCTGAACGTGCATTGCATTCACGCATCCAGATGCCTAATGAGACCGTCACCATGTACGTGGAGGACATGACGCAGCTTTTCAGGCGAGCGGATCCGGCAATGCCAGAAGAAAAAAAGCTACGCTATCTGATGCGAGGCGTGAAGGAGCAGCTTTTTGCTGGTCTAGTGCGGAGTCCTCCGAAGAGTGTAGCAGAATTCCTGACCGAAGCCACTACGATGGAGAGGGTACTTCATCAGCGGTCAGCCCTACTCAACCGGCAAGTGAATTCTGCATCACCTACTGAATTTTCCGCCAGCTTCGGGAGCAACAGCATTGAGTGGATTCGCGAAATCGTCCGCTCCGTCGTCCGCGAGGAAATCGCGAAACTACATGGGGCGAGACAGCCGGAGGTAAGCAGCATCACCAATATTATTCGGGACGAGGTCCAGCAGGTGCTTCACAGCCGTCGCCCTCAACCAACGGTTACAAATCTAGAACCACCTCCTGCGTCCACTGATGTTGGGAACCGCACATATGCCGAAGCTCTGCGCACTTCCATGCCGGTCTCAAGCCCTGCAGTCCCAATCCAGACGATGCCGCCAGTTTCAATTCAATCTGCGCATGCTGGTTTGGACATCGACGGTCGCCGTGCCCCTCCGCGGAAGTCCGATATTTGGCGTACGTCGGATAGAAGACCCCTCTGCTTCCATTGCGGTGAAGCCGGTCACATCTACCGGGAATGTCCATACCGACAACTTGGACTGCGCGGTTTCTCTATTCATTCGCCTCGTCCCCTAGTTGGTCAGAGGCCAAGAGAAATTGAGGACTACCTCGCGCAGCAACGTCTGCCTTTCCCACGGCGTCAATCGCGGTCTCCATCTCCACGACGACCCGCAGCTATTGGACCACGTCTCAGTACGATGGCACGGGGACGTTCCCCAAGCCCTCGTCGGGAAAACTGAAGGCAGCGACCTTCGGGGGCGAGGTCGCTGGGACTAAAAGTGCGGAAGACCTCCTATCGACGCTTCCACAAAACGCTGCAGACATTGAATTGACGTCTGAGTGCAGTGCGAGAGAAATGCCGGATTGTGCGTCTGAACCCAGTGGCCGAGTCTCACTCGACATTCCCGTGCTGATAGACGGTCTTCAGGTCAGCGCATTGGTGGACACAGGTGCAGATTATTCTATTATGAGCGGAAAATTGGCAACCAGTCTTAAGAAAGTGATGACACCTTGGAATGGGACGCGTATTCGCACTGCTGGAGGCCACGTTATTACTCCATTGGGTCGCTGTACCGCAAGAGTGGAAATACGCGAGTCAACGTTTGTGGTAACCTGCCTCGTACTACGCGACTGTTCTCGTCAGCTCATCCTTGGAATGGACTTCCTTCGAGAGAATGGCGCGATCATAAATCTCCGCGAGCGAATGGTGACTTTCTCGACGCAACTTGCAACCGATCGAGGCGCTGATAGCTGTCGTAGACCTGCGCTGCGTGTTGCCGACGAAAGCGTGACGTTGCCTCCCGAGCGACTGCTTTCGTAGAAGTCACCTGTGAAGACCTCCAAGACGGTGACGTGGTCGCCGAGAGCAACGTATCCCTTTTACTGCATCAAGGTGTGTGTGCAGTGCGAAGCATTCTGCGTGTGCGTGACGGACGGTCGCAGATACTCGTCACAAATTTTAACTTCGAGCACCGACATCTTTTCCGCGGCACCACCGTGGCCTTCGGAGACCGTGTAGCGGATGTCACCGAGTGCTTCGCATCCGAGGAAATGGTTGATGGAGATAAGTTTCTGGACCACATCGACGTCAGTTCGAAGCTTTCGGACGAGAAGGCCGCACTGCATACCCTGCTGAAGGAATTTAAATCTTGCTTCGCCTCTTCATCTAGAGTCGGTCAAACACCCCTCATAAAGCACCGAATTATTACCGACGATGATGTTCGCCCAATCCGCCAGCAACCTTACCGTGTTTCGGCTAAAGAACGCGAGACTATACAGACGCAGGTAAAGGAGATGCTTGACGACGGGGTGATACAACCGTCGAGCAGCCCGTGGTCCTCGCCAGTCGTTCTAGTAAAGAAGAAAGACGGAACGCTGCGATTCTGTGTTGACTACAGGAAACTCAATAGCGTCACCAAAAAGACGTCTACCCGCTTCCACGGGTTGATGATTCTCTCGACAGGCTACGACACGCGAAGTATTTTTCATCGATAGATTTGAAGAGCGGCTATTGGCAGATAGAGGTCGATGAGCGAGACAGAGAGAAGACAGCGTTTGTAACTCCCGATGGGCTTTATGAATTCAGAGTTCTTCCTTTCGGCCTCTGTTCGGCTCCCGCAACATTCCAGCGAATGATGGATACCGTCCTCGCTGGCTTGAAGTGGCAAAGCTGCCTTGTATACCTTGATGATGTGGTCATCTTTGCCGAGAGTTTCGAAGAACATCTGAAGCGTCTAAGAATGGTTCTGGAAGCTATTCGTTCGGCCGAACTCACGCTAAAACCCCAGAAGTGCCATTTCGGCTACGATGAGCTGAAATTTCTGGGACATGTTGTGAGTGCGGATGGAGTGCGGCCTGACCCCGAAAAAACTGCAGCAGTCGCCACCTTTCCTGTGCCGTCAGACAAAAAAGCGGTACGGCGTTTTCTCGGCTTGTGTGCTTATTATCGCCGATTCATTACCAACTTCTCGACGATAGCCGAACCGCTCACGCGACTCACCCGAGATGATGTACCGTTTGCCTGGACTACAGAGCAAGAAGCAGCTTTCACAGAGTTACGGCAGCGAATGCAAGAGGCACCTGTTCTTGCGCATTTTGATGAGGACGCTGATACCGAAGTTCACACGGATGCAAGCAACGTCGGACTTGGCGCTGTCCTTGTACAACGGCACAACGGCGTAGAACATGTCATAGCTTACGCCAGTCGTACTCTCTCTCGAGCCGAGGCCAACTACTCCACTTCAGAGAAGGAATGCCTCGCAGTCGTGTGGGCAACGGCAAAGTTTCGACCTTACCTCTACGGCCGTCCCTTCAAGGTGGTGACCGATCACCATTCGCTGTGTTGGCTGGCCAATCTCCGTGACCCGTCTGGTCGTCTCGCTCGGTGGAGTTTGCGCTTGCAAGAGTTTGACATCATGATTGTGTATAGGTCTGGGCGCAAGCACGAAGATGCCGACGCACTTTCTCGAGCACCCGTGGGACATCCTGATATGGACTCGGAATATGCTGATGGTTTTCTCGGAGCCCTCAGTGATTCTGACTTTATGTCTAGACAGAGAGCCGATCAGGAATTGCGCCCTATTATTGATTCCTTAGAAGGCCGAAATTCTCACACTCCTCGGCGCATCGCTCGCGAATTGTCATCCTTTTGTCTAAGGAGGGGCATTCTTTACAAGAAAAATGCTCGAGGTAGCAACAAAGCCTTCCTCCTCGTTGTACCAGCCGACATGCGGGATGACATCCTCCTCGCGTGCCATGACGAGCCCACGTCGGGACACTTGGGCTACTCGCGGACTCTCGCCAGAGTGCGCCAGCAGTACTATTGGCCACGACTTTCGACCAGTGTACACCGCTACGTGCAAGGCTGCCGCGAGTGCCAGCGTCGCAAGACGCCACCCGTGAAACCTGCGGGCCTTCTCCACCCTATTACACCACCACGGACACCTTTCGACCTCGTGGGAATGGACCTTCTAGGACCCTTCCCTTTGTCGGCCACTGGTAACAAATGGATTATAGTGGCAACCGATTACTTGACCCGGTATGCTGAGACAAAGGCATTACCCCGCGGCACGGCGTCTGAAGTGGCGAAGTTCTTCGTGCAGCACATCGTCCTCCGGCACGGCGCGCCGTCATGTGTGATTACGGATAGAGGAACATCATTTACGGCACAAATGCTAGAGGACATTTTCAGACTGAGCTGCACGAGTCACCGAAAAAACAACGGCTTACCACCCACAAAGTAATGGACTGACGGAAAGGCTCAACAAGACCATAGCGGACATGCTGTCAATGTACGTGGACGTGCAGCACAAAACCTGGGACGATATCCTCCCATACGTCACGTTCGCATACAATACGGCAATGCAGGAAACAACCCGATTTTCACCTTTCCACCTTGTTTATGGACGCAACGTACAAACGATGCTTGACGCTATGCTGCCGTACGATAATAGCGATGCTCTTTCTCCAGAAGCCGAGCAATACACGCAGTACGCCGAAGAGGCTCGTCAACTGGCTCGCGTGAACATCGGTCACCAACAAGACGCAGATGCACGACGTTACAACCTTCGCCGTCGAAACGTCGCATACCACCCGGGTGAACGAGTGTGGGTGTGGACTCCTGTCCGACGACCAGGCTTGTCTGAAAAGCTTCTGAGCCGTTATTTCGGACCATACAAGGTTATCCGACGTGTGAGTGACCTTACATACGAAGTACTTCCGGACGGCACAGTGTCGTCACGTCGACAACATCGGCCCGAAACTGTGCATGTCGTACGACTCAAGCCGTACTACACACAATAGTCTCTGTGCTTGCGAGTTACTTCGCAAACGTGACAGTGATCTCATGTGGTGTTTTTTTTTTTTCTTGACTCTTCCACTGGTGCTGTTGTGTTCGCGCATGGTCCAAGTGCTTGTGCGCCCTCTTTGTTTTCCCTGGCACTCACTTTGTCATTCTCTGCGTCAACGCGTGTTCTAATTATGGGTTTTTTTTTTCTTCTTCTTTTTATTTAGAAGCATCGAGTCGATGCTTTTTAAAAGGGGGGACTAATGCCGCATGAATTCGCGTGGTTTTCGTGTGGAAGAGGACGAAGAGGTTGGGATTGAGCCGCTTTTTAATGCCGCATGAATTCGCGTGGTTTTCGTGTGGAAGAGGACGAAGAGGTTGGGTTGGAGCAGTTTTTCTTTTTGTCCTAGCTTGACGAGCAGTTCTGCGGAAGGTTTCCTTGAGTGAGACAAGATTGGTGACAGTATGTATGTATGTATGTATGTATGTATGTATGTATGTATGTATGTATGTATGTATAGATGTATGCATGTCCCCATCCACGCTTGCTGACTGAGTCATAGAACTAACGGTCACGTACAAAGAGAGACATTGCATGCGCAGACCCAAGGCTTAAGAATCTTTGTCCCTAAAACGGTCTGCAACACCGTCTGGGCGTAGCAATACAAAACACTCGATTTTCGCCGCGCCACGTCTGTGTTCACTCTTCACAAGGCTGCACTTTAGGATACGATGGAATTTTCACAACTGATATGATCGAAGACTGTATAGATATATGATGTTTTGTCGCAAGACGAGAATGGGTGCCAAAGTTTGTTATGTCATGTGTGCAGGTGATGAAATTTTGGTAATTAGGACCACTCTGAAAGTTCCTGAGTGACACCGTCTGTCAGTTATCCAAGAAATGCGATAAAGGCATTTTAAATGTGAAGCATTCCCTAGCTAATTTCAGCAATTTTGAGTGTATCTATCTATCTATCTAGCCACTTACGTTTGGATGCTCTTGAGGTCACCCCCTTAACTTGGTGTGAACTAAAATTAGCATGCGAGGGTAAGATGGTTTGCCGAATATGACGTGCTTGTCAAGACCTGAATAATGTCACAATCCCGTCACGTACGTCGTCAAACACTTCCTGCCAGACGGTGGCACATACCCATAGGTGGGTATGTGCTGCAGGTATGCTGGAATGTGCCACGGGGGATGGACACATAATATCTACCCAGAAAGGACGAGAACACGCATGGGCACTTTTCGTTAAAAAATACCCCACATCGGTAGCATGGACCCAACGAATGCAAAGAATAACTGTCAGGATCCCAGCTGGAATTCAACCCAGGCATTCTATGTGGCAATGAAGTATTTTACCACAGAGCTATGCCAGGTCTTGGAACTACTTTTCAAATAGACGCTAATCTTTGTGAAACGTCTATAGTGGATGCAGTGCTGGCTATTAAATTTTATATAGATTACATATGTACTCCTTTGATACAGCCGTTACGTGGGGTTGGCGTGAATTCTGGTTAGTTACCATGCGCTGAAGTTGATTTATGTAGCAGTGTCCAGGGCCAGCATCTTCGCGAGCATCAGAGCTCCCTATCAGCTTCTGGTGGTGCTAATAATACGCATGTCCTAGTTGACATTATTGCGCAAGTAAAACAACTGGTTATTTAAACATCTGTAACTCTTTAACATATGTCTGTGCGTGCAACATTTGTACTATAATAAAGAATTGAGACAGTCAGAACTGTTATTTCAGACGAGGTAGGAGCGTAGGCCTAGCCAGCGAAAGCAGCGACAATGTCCGGGGCGAGCGTCTCGTGCTTAGCACTGACGATGTGTTTTCCGAGCTATGCGTGACCCACTACTTCATTACATATTTCCCCCTCGCTGAAGACGGAGCGAAGTAGGTGTTCTAAGGCGTCGTAAGGACAAGTGGTTCGTATACGGTTTGAGACGATCCACGTGTACGATTTCGCAGCCTCGGCGATGCAGGTCCGGAGTGGGTGTGAGGGGTTCGATGAGGTAGTTGACCGCGGAAGTTCGCTGTATGACGCGATAAGGCCCGTGTGACCTGCTCACGACCTTTGTAGAGGTACCAGGAGCAGCAGTGGTAGGCACCCACAGCCAAACAAGAGAGTTGAGTGAAAACTGGTAGTGGGACCGTCCATCGTCGTGACGAAATTTCTGTAGCCCTTGTTCTTGTGTCGTAAGGGTGCGAGCTAATTTCCGACATTCTTCCGCGTACCGAGCGGCTTCGGAAACTGGTGCACCTTCGGATGAGTCGGGTCGGTAGGGGAGAATGGCGTCGATTGGAGATGATGGCTCTTGACCATAGAGTTAAAGAAGGGAGAAAAGCCGGTCGTGGCTTGAGGCGCCGTGTTGTAAGCGTACGTTACGTAGAGAAGGATAAGATCCCAGTTGGTGTGGTCGGAGGCGACATACATAGAAAGCATGTCGCCAAGAGTGCGGTTGAAACGTTCGGTCAAACCGTTCGTTTGTGGACGATATGCGGTAGTACAGCGGTGAACCACATGGCATTCACCAAGAAGTTCTTGAATTACATCCACGAGAAAGACGCAGCCTCGGTCGCTCAAAAGTTCACGCGGAGCGCCATGACGCCGAACAAAACGTTGGAGCAGGAAAGACGCAACGTCACGTGCTGTCGCGGCTGGTAGAGCGGCCATTTCTGCATATCTCGTGAGATGGTCGATCGCTACAGTAATTAAGCAATTCCCAGCTGATGTATATAACAGAGGACCATAAAGGTCTATTTCAACCCGGTCGAATGGTCGCACTGGGCCCGGTAACGGCTGCATTGGTGCAGTAAGACGGCTAGGATCGTGCTTGCGGCGTTGGCACTCTATGCAAGATCAAATGTACTTTTGAATGAATGTGTACATGCCGCGCCAATAAAACCGAAAACGTAGCCTAGCGTAGGTCTTAAACAAACCGACGTGTGCACACTGCGGATCGGCATGAAAAGCAGCACATATGTTGGCACGGAGATGCCTGGGCATGACGAGTAGCCATTTGCGGCCGTCAGGGTGGTAGTTGCCGTGATAAAGTATTGATTGATTTGTGGGGTTTAACGTCCCAAAACCACCATATGATTATGAGAGACGCCGTAGTGGAGGGCTCCGGAAACTTCGACCACCTGGGGTTCTTCAACGTGCACCCAAATCTGAGCACACGGGCCTACAACATTTCCACCTCCATCGGAAATGCAGCCGCCGTAGCCGGGATTTGAACCCGTGACTTGCGGGTCAGCAGCCGAGTACCTTAGCCACTGGACTACCGTGGCGGGGCAGATAAAGTACTCCGTCACGGATGGAGAAGTGGGAGGCTTGTCGGTGTAGCGTTCGAGATGGCGGGTGGGCGAGTGTTTCAGATAGGTAACCCATCAGAGACGCAATCCACGAATTTTTGCGCTGCTCCGCAGCCAGGTCAATGGGTCCTGATAGTGGAAGTAAGTTGTCATGGATGGAGACACTCGCAATATCAGTAGAAACGGGCGAACGCCAAAGAGCATCGGCATCGGCATGCTTTTGGCCTGAGCCAAAAGCATGCCGATGTCAGCATGCGATGTCGTACTCTTGGAGCCGTAAAGCCCACCGTGCCAAGCGTCCGGAGGGATCCTTGAGGGAGGATAACCAGCAGAGCACGCGGTGATCAGTAACGACGTCGAAAGGGCGGCCGTACAGATAAGGCCGAAATTTCGTAATGGCCCAGATGATCGCTAGGCATTCTTTCTCAGTTACCGAATAGTTTGCTTCTGTTCTTGTAAGAGTGCGGCTCGCGTACGCAACAACATATTCTTGGTAACCAGGCTTACGTTGGGCGAGTGCAACGCCAAGACCGACACCGCTAGCATTCGTGTGGATTTCTGTGGGAGCGCTTGAATCAAAATGTCGCAGTATGGGTGGTGTTGTTAGCAGTTCACGGAGCTTCGCAAGGGCACTGTCGCAGGCTGGAGACCACGCAGATAGATCGCGGTCTCCCTGAAGTAGGTCTGTCAGAGGTGCCATGATCGAGGCGCAATCCCGGACGAAGCGGCGGAAGTATGAGCAAAGCCCAATTAAACTACGCAGCTCCTTGAGAGACGCGGGCCTCGGGAACTCGCTAACAGCACGTAGCTTAGTGTGGTCAGGAAGAACGCCATTCTTCGACACGACGTGTCCGAGAATGGTCAGCTTGCGTGCTCCAAAGTGACACTTCTTCAAGTTTAGTTGGAAGCCTGCTGCAGAAAGGCAGCGTAGAACCTGTTCCAAGCGATGAAGGTGCGTGAAAAAAAGGGCGAGAACACCACCACATCATCTAAGTAGCACAAACACGTGTTCCATTTGATGCCTCGTAGGATAGTGTCCATCATGCGCTCAAATGTTGCTGGCGCATTGAATAGGCTGAATGGCATCACGTTAAATTCGTATAAGCTGTCTGGTGTAACAAAGGATGTTTTTGGTCTATCATCCGGATTCATGGGCACTTGCCAATACCCAGAGCGTAGATCAAGGGAGGAAAAGAACTCTGCGACTTGTAAAGAGTCGAGGGCGTCATCGATTCCAGGCAAAGGATAAACATCCTTTTGTGTTATTTTGTTTAGGCGAAGATAATCAACGAAAAAGCGTATCTTGCAATCCTTCTTTTTAACTGAAACAACCGGTGACGCCCAAGGACTGTTTGATAGTTGAACGACACCGCGCTTTAGCATGTCACCTACTTGGTCATCGATGACACGGCGTTCAGTCGGTGAAACACGGTACGGTCATTGCTGTAGTGGTGGATGATTACCTGTGTCGATCTGCTGGCATACAGTAGATGTTTGTCCTAAGGTAGCGCTGTGACTGTCAAAAGATGGCCGAAATTTGTCAAGGAGGCTCAAAATCTCACACCTCTGTTGTGGGTTTAGGTCTTCATTGATTACACGGTGGAGAATGTCGGCAGTGGAAGGGCCATTCTCGGAACTACAGGTGAGGGCGCTGACTTCCAATGATCCATGAGGAACGTCAAGTGTAGCGATGGTTTCGAATGATTCAATTGAGCCGATACATTCGCCCCGAAGCAGCGTAATCGTGAATGGGAAAGGATTCCCCACAGACACGTCGGTTGCACCACCTTGAAGAGTAACGACAGCGGTTGGAAGCGGTGATAGGTGGCGATGAACGAAAGCAGCGGAAGGTGTGAAGAATGCGGTAGCGTCGACGACGGCGGAACACGACACAGGTGTGAAGACAGTAGCGCGCGGAGGGATCTGAGTGTCGTCACTAATGACCAACTTCCCGTAGGAAGGGTGATCGTCCGCAGGTAGGGCATCACCGAGGGGACAAAAAATGACTTCGGTACGGGCGCAATCAGTGACGGCTTGTTGATGGGAGAGAAAATCCAAGCCTAAAATCATGTCGTAAGAACAGTGCGGGAGTACTACGAACTGCACTGTAGGGCACTCCTTGAATTACAAGTCTGGCGGTACATGCGCCCACAGGCTGCACAGGCTGTGCAGTGGCAGTACGAAGACACAAACCCAAGTAAGGAGTGTTGTAACTTTACGAATTGAACGGAAAACTTTTTCAGCAATTACAGAAATGGCGGCACCAGTATCAATTAGGGCAAGTACAGGTACACCTTCAAGAACGGCATAAATTACATTCGGCGGCGAACAAAGAGGGCTTGTGCTTTGCGACGAGGACGCAGTTCTTGCCTCGGGAACTGCGTTATTTAGTTTTCCACGTCGATTGTAGGGGGGCGTCGGCGCATCGGGGAGGGCGAGCGACGACGTGGAGAAGGAGATCGGCGATCAGAAGGTGGTCGGTGGCTTGGTCGAGGAGGGTGCAATTCGGGATCTGGAGTGTAGGAAAACGTGTAGTCGTACTCATACGAACGTGGGTTTTCACGTGAATGGAGGGGGCGGCGGCGGCACAGACGTGCGACGTGTCCGGGTAGACCACACGAAAAGCAGATTGGTTGGTTGTCGGCAGTCCGCCATGAGTTAGGGACTCGGTGGACTGGAGGTCGTGGCGGCTGGGCGGCATAAACAGGAGCAGGCAGTGGAGGCGGCGCTCGGAACGTTTGTGATCGTGGTCGTGCTGCTGCTTCGGCATACGTCAATGGTGCATTAATTGGTGGCAACAGCTGCGGAAGAAGGACCTCAGACACTTGGTCTTGTATAATAGTCCGTAGTGTAGGGCTAAGTGGCGCACTGCGCTCCGGAAGGCCAGTGATGAGTGACAGTTTGCAAGCAGCTTCTTCGCGCACAAAATCTTTGATCTGCGAGAGGAGGACGGGATCTTGCGAGAGAGTTAAGCCGGCCTCGATTCCTGATGTGGGACAGCACGGCGGGTGACGAGACGTTGCCGGTGGAGCTCATCATAGCTTTGGCAGAGCTCTGTAACTTGAGCGACAGTAGCCGGGCTTTTTGAAATGAACATCTGGAATGCGTCCTCGTCAATACCCTTAAAAATATGCTTGATGCGGTCCACCTGTGTCATGTTCGCATCGACGCGTTTGCACAAGTCAATGACGTCTTCTATGTAACTGGTGAAATTCTCACCAGGCAGTTGAGATCTTGACTCAAGGCGCTGCTCCGCACGAAGTTTGCGGACAGCAGGACGACCGAAGACTTCGCTGAACTTTGCCTTGAATGCTGTCCAGGTTTGAACGTTGGCTTCGTGGTTCCGCAGCCACAAGTGGGCAATGCCACTGAGGTAAATGCCGACGGTGGCCAGTCTCGTGGCTTCGTCCCATTTGTTTAAGACACTCACGAGTTCGTAGGTAGCCAGCCAATTGTTGACGTCGTGGTCGTCAGTGCCACTGAATAGAGGAGGGTCCCACTGACAGACCGCGCCTGAGCACACGATGGCCTTGGGAGCCATAGGCGGAGGGCTTGTGGCAGATGCAGTGGTCATAGCGGCAGGTCAAGTCCGGCTTCGTAACTCCCGCATTGCGAGGAAACCCAGCAAACTCCACCAAATATAATAAAGAATTGAGACAGTCAGAACTGTTATTTCAGACGAGGTAGGAGCGTAGGCCTAGCCAGCGAAAGCAGCGACGATGTCCGGGGCGAGCGTCTCGTGCTTAGCACTGACTATGTGTTTTCCGAGCTATGCGTGAACCACTACTTCTTCATTACAATACATATATTTTCGTCATTTCATGACGAGTTGCTCAATAAAAAAAAATTGGCAGATCTCACGTACAGTGGGAATCGATGATATGCGGAGCATGAATGAGAAATGTTGATATGTCACTTTGAAATGAGCAAACTACGAGGTGAAGGTAAATGATGACGTACATGACTTCTGTGTAATGATTATCATGTTTGGATGTGTCGTTTACTTTCGTCGTGTATTCACGTCACGTGATGTCAAACTTAATATATGTGGAGCTATCGAAACGGCCGCGATCACACTATAAGAATGGTATGTTGTCATGTTCTAACATGACACGCGTCTCATGATTATTATGTTTGAACCAGTAATATATCCTCATTATCCATTGACGTCATGTGACACACAATTTGGTATATGTGGAGTGAGCGAAATGGCCTAGAGTGCATCATGATGGGCCAAATATACTCCAACGTAACGTTGACGCACGCGCACGCTGGGCAAAGCGACGCTACGTTATCAAAACGCAAGCACTCTATAGTCTGACGCCAGGTGCGACCGGCGCGACCAGCGTCTGTCGGCGTGACCCGACGGCAGGCGGTGCGAAATGCGACATGCGCATTTGGCGCCGATGCGTTACCCAGACAGCACTGCGTCTGCTTCTTTTCGTGACAGAGGAAAGCCGGACGCACTGAAACGCGCAAGCATCAAAGCAACGCAACACGGCGCGCGCCTGCGTGTATATGGTAGGACCAGCGCCTGGCGTGAGAACGCCGGCATGGCGTAACGAAACCAACGCCGGCGCGCACGCGCGCCGGTTCATGTCTAAGTGTATTGGCGCCTTCACTGTGGCACGTCGTCATGTTCTCACATGACACGCATCTCTTGGTTATCATGTTTGCATCAGTCACATACTTTCGTCATCGATTGACGTCACGTAATACCAAATTCGGCATATGTGAAGCTAGCGAAGTGGCCGCGAGGGCATCATAAGTGTGGCATGTAGTCAAGTTGTTACATGACATGCATGCGTTGATTATTAAGCTTGGATGTGCCATTTACCTCTGTCGTCCGTTCGCGTCACGTAATACTGAATTTGGTACATGTGAAGCTAGCGAAACGGCCGCGAGCGCATCACGAGCGTAGCAAGTAGTCATGTTGTTACGTGACACGCATCTCATATTTATCATCTTCGCACCAGTTTCATACCTTCGTCATCCGTGCACGTATCGTAATACCAAATTTGGTATAAATCAGGCTAGCGAAACGGACGCAGGCACATCACGAGCGTGGCATGTTGTCGTGTTGTTAAATGACGCGCATCAAATGATTATCATGTTTGCACCAGCCACATACTTTCGCCATCTATTCACATTTCGTAATAACGAATTTGATACACGTGAAGCTAGCGAAACGGCCACGAGCGCATCATGAGCGTAGAATGTAGTTATGTTGTTACATGACACCGATGTCATGATTATCATGCTTGCACCAGTCACATACCTTCGTCATCCATTCACGTTTCGTAATACCAAATTTGATACACGTGAAGCTAGCAATATGGCCGTGAGCGCATCACGAGCGTAGCATGTAGTCATGTTGTTACATGACACGCATGTCATGATTATCATGTTTGCACCAGTTACATACCTTCGTCATCCGTTCACGTACCATAATACCAAATTTGGTATATGCGCCGCTAGTGAAAGGGCCGTGAGCGCATCATGAGCGTGGCATGTAGTCCTGTTGCTACATGACACGCAAGTGATGATTTTATGTTAGGGTCTGTCGCTTGTGTTCGCCATGCAGTCATGTCATGCCATACCAGTTTTGCAATATGTCATGTGAACGAAACCATAACAAAAGCAGCAAGACCATGAATGTAATTGATGACATTCATGACATACTTGACATTCTTTTCATGTTATGACTGCTCAAATATGCTTGTTATACAGTCATGTTATGCCATACCAAGTTTGGTTAGGATACCATTGTCCAAACGGCCAGGAAAGGTAAACGTCGTAGGCGGCTAGGTAGATAGATAGGTATGCTCAAAGTCGCCGAAGTTCGCTCAGAAATTCTCCGCATTTTAAAAATTGCAACACGGTGACCTTTCTCCGCATGCTTCGCATAATTTCGGTTCCCAGATACGTGGGATCTGCCGATTTTTTTTTTTTGTCTACACTTGAGTTGTCTTCACTATCAATATGACTTTGATACACTGTTCACACCACTGTTCCTTCATTGATTAGGCGCGCAAAAATGCTGAGAGAAAAGAATGACCACGACATCATAGAAACAGAACCACTGAAAATTTTACAGCGTAGTAAAGTACCATATCAAAAAAAAAAAATTTGCAGATCCCACGTACTGTGGCAATCGGGGATATGAGAAGCACGAACAAGAAAATATGATATGTCACTTTAATATCAGTACAATGTTACGAGGTGGAGGTGAATGATACCGTACATGACTTCCCTGTCATGATTATCATGTTTGGATGTGTCGTTTACCTTCGTCATCTCTTGACACTATGTGATACGAAAATGTGGTGCTAGCGAAACGGCCACGAGCATGCTATTAGCGTGGTATGTTGTCATGTTCTTACATGACACGCGTGTCTGAATTAGCATGTTTTCACCAGTGATATATTTCGTCATCCATTGACGTCACGTAACACCCATTTGGTATATGTGGAGCTAGCAAAACAGCCGTGAGCCCGGAGCCCTCCACTACGGCGTCTCTCATAATCATATGGTGGTTTTGGGACGTTAAACCCCACATATCAATCAATCAAAACAGCCGTGAGCGCATCACGCATCATTAAGGAACCAATGTACTTCAATGTAGCATTGACGCGCGTGCCCGCGTCATCTATCTATCTATCTATCTATCTATCTATCTATCTATCTATCTATCTAGCCACTTACAACCTTTAGCTCTCCTGGCCGTTTCGATAACGGTATCGATACCAAACTTCGTATGCCATAACATGACTGTATGGCGAGCATAAGTGACTAGTCATAACATGAAAATCATGATATGTATGTCATAAATGTGACGATTTATATTTCATGGTCTTGCTGCTCTTGCGGTGGTTTCGTTCACATGACATGTTGCAAGACTATGGTATGACATAACTGCATGGCGTACACAAGGGGCTGACCCTAACATGAAAATCATGAGATGCGTGTCATGTAACAAAATGACTACATGTCACACTTATGATGCGCTCGTAGCCGTTTCGCTAGCTTCGCATATACCAAACTTGATATTATGGTTCGTGAATGGATGACAAAGGTGATGCAAACATGATGCAAACATGATAATCATAAGATGCGTGTCATGTTAAACATGACTACCTGCCGCGCTCACGATGCACTCGCGTTCGTTTCGCTAGCTTCACTTATACGAAATTGGTATTACGGGACACCAATAGATGACGAAGGTATGTGACTGGGGCAAACACGATAATCATCAGGTACGTGTCATGTAACGACATGACTACTTGCTGCGCTCAGGATGCGTTCGCGGCCATTTCGCTAGCTTCACATATACCAAATTCGGTATTACGTCATGCGAACGGACGACATAGGTAAATGACATGCCTAAACATGATAAATATGATATGCGTGTCTTGTAACAACGTGACTACCTGGCGCACTCATGATGCAGTCTCGGCCGTTTCGCAAGCTTCACATGTGCCAAATTTGGTATTATGTCTTGTGAATGGATCACGAAGGTATGTGGCTGGAGTAAACATTATAATAAGGAGACGCGTCATGTACGAACGAACACTGAATGCCACACCGAAGGCGCTAATACACTTCGACGTGAACCGGCGCGCATGCGCGCGCGCCGGCCTTCGGTTCGTTGCTTAACGCCGGTGATGCCCGGCCAGGCACCGATTTGCTCGGCACGCGCCGCGCTGTGTTGCTTTGACGCATGCACGTATAAGCGCGCACGGCGCATGTTGTGTAGGTCTACGGGACAACTTTATGCTCTCCCGTAGTAGAGTACCTAGTACTCTAAGTCGTTAACCACTTTTTCTAAACACACGGCGTCTTTTAGGGGCGAAGCTCCTTATAGCGACACCCGTTCGTCCCTCGTAGCCGTTGTAGCAGTGAGTCACAAGTATAACATTTTGACCTCCAAGGTGGTGCCGGTGAGAGATTTCTTGTGTGCGTTGTTGAACAATAAAAAATTCGCAGCGTGCGCGTCGACTATAAGCCGAATTATCCTGTCTCTCATTCCCCCTTAGCACCCACTGGCATTTACATTGAGCACTATCTGACAAGAAAGGGTTGCTACGTTATACTCTCTGGGAGTAACCTCCTTAGTTTTAGAAAGGTTTAGCGAGCGTTGGGCCGCAGTGCCGTGAATACAGTGAACTAGTATATACCATGAACTCGAGGTGGTTAAAGGTGGAAAGTAGACAAGAAGCGCAAGCCGTAAGAAAGTGTGCGTGTGCCACCTCTGGTTTAGTCCTTGGAATGTCCGTTGGATGGCGGTGCATATGCAAAATATATGATGAAAAGATGCGAGTTGGTGGTACTTGGAAAGTTGAATGGACGGACGAACGGACACAGAGACAGATGCATGGACGGACTCACGGATGGCTGCACCAACGGATGGACGCATGGACGGACGCAGGGATAGATGCATGGACGAACGCAGGGACGGACGCACAGATGGACGTGCGGACGCACGAACAGACGCACGCACGGATGGGCGAATGGACGCGCGGACGGTCACAAACACGGACGCATGGACAGACGGAAGCAAGAAAGAATGGATGGACGGATGCTTCGCCCCACTCTCCTCATTAACTCCGTGGATATGCTGCCATTTTTTTTTCTTTCACCATTCAGCCAATCGCGCCGTTCGCCAGACGTGGCATTATTCTGTTGCGAGAAACGCGGTATGAGATTCAAGCTCTAGTAGCTTGCGTGAACTGTTACAAAATACTATTAAGTGAACAAAACAAACAGCGTTCTCGGCTCGGCGTTGGCGTTTCACAGCGGCGTCTCGAGCACACACTCCGGATGTTCTTGAAAAGCCATCAAACAGCGAACTGCCGATAGTGAGGCACGATCGGATGGAAAAGTGGGGCACCGGGAGAAGAGAGAGTGAATGGCGAGAGAAGGAGTGGGGAAGCAGTGAACTACCCTCTCCTACACTCTCTCGCACCACATGCTCGAGTTGCTTAGGGCAACGTCGACTTATTGAGGGCTCTAACGCGCGTGAATATTACTCCGTGTTCAAGGTTGGCGTCTGCTCGACGCACCAAACACGAAGACAAGAATGCATGCAAAGCGGAGGCACTTAACGCTGCATCTCGCAGCAATCCACAGAAAAAAAGAGGTAAAAGACGCAGGCATTACATTTTTGTGCCTCAATATTAAGGCGAAAGCCCTAATTGTATCATGCTCATTCCTGTTCGTCCACCCATTCTTCCCTGCGTCCGTGCCAACGTGTTGGCCCCATCACGATACAGGCCCACAAATGCGTGGCTAGTTTCATTTCAAAAACTTGAACGTCGTGGTAAGCCTCGTTCGGTACTAGGAAAGGTAAGTTTATAGTACACTTATCTTGTACATACACAAACAAAACAACGAAAAACAAGTAAAATAAATGCATACATCTTGCAATTGAGCACTAAAACCTAACTGATCACTTGATATCCTGACGGTAAATGTCGAAGGAAAATTGAAGTGAATCAACTTGTGTTCAGAAAAAGTGGTTAACGATTTAGAGTACTTGGTGTACTATGGGGGAGCTGAAAGCCATCCTCTGGGCTTTCCGTGAGTGTGTTTAGAAAAAGTTTATTCTATCATGGGACGCAACAAATCAAAGTAACGAGCATCTGCACAAGAAGCACAATAACAAACAAATGACAAAGCACAACATACATTACACATTTAAACAAAAGCGTCCAAGTCCGTAGGGTGTCCATAGTCCATGGTACTAATAACTACATACACTACATATATACAATAATCACAATATGGACAATGTACATAATGATATATGTACAGAATTTACAAGACTTGGTGAAGATGTTAGAAAATATGTACAACAGGTATCAATATCCGTAAAATTTGCATAACTTACAGCGTTAGAATGAAGTGCATATATACAAGAGCTCACACCCATATGGGACACACACAAACACATAGAAATAGTAAACTCATACTGATAACATGCACTAATCAGACATTGACAGGTGACCTGGCTATAGGAACCAGGCCAGGTGGAAGACTAATCGAACACATCTGTCAACTACGGACAGAAAGCCGCATGACCATTGTCGCAGAAGTTCTTCCTCCCCAAGGAAGAACAATTCCTCTGACAGAAACGATAAGAGTTCAAAGAAGAGGCGTTTCAGAATCGGAAAGAGACCACGACGATGATGACCGGCCGCAACAGCTTCGCATCTATTACGCTACAAACAAAAAGCTCCCGCAGCAATTAGAAGGCGTACAAAGCGACTACGTGAGCAGCGACTGGATGTTACAAAGCGATCAATACCTAGGCCACAAAAACTAGTGTTAATTGACTTCCAAAACACCTTTGAAATGACACATTGTGGCAGCATATACTGGTTAGACTCCTGTAACGGGCAGGTAAGACAAGTGAACGAAGGGACCTTGCCCCACCTCTCCAGTCCGTCCCGTGTTGGGAGTAGTATCGATCCAAGACGCCACATAAAGTCATGGAGGTGACCAGGCAAAAACGATGCCGTTATCGCACTCCACGAGACATGTCTCGGTCGTGCAAGACGGGCTGGAGGAACCCGAGGAAGCAGAAGAGCCGCCGTTGTATCTACAATGAGGCTTTCGAGAATGTCCACATCGGGACAAACCTGCTGCGCGTGTCGATAAAATGCTACTGCCGTTGAGTAATATACAGACACGTTAAGTGTTTGCGGTGCAGAATTAAGCTGTGCATCTGGTAGTAAATAGCGTATCTTGGTGCCTAAGAAATAGCAGGCAAAATCACGCATGGGGCACTGATCATCATGCAACAACCGAAGTAATAATCGTAGGACAAGCAGCCGGCAGCGAACAGAGACGGATGGGAATCCGAATCCGCCGCAGCTTCTCGGTTGCCCAAGAGCTGCTCGGCAAACCAGCTCTGTTCCACCCGACCAGAAAAATGAGCCAATGAGGGATTGCAATGACCTAGTGATTCGTAATGGGGGCTGTAAGACATGAGATATGTACCATGCACGTCCGCAAAACACCGTCTGTGCTAAATACTTTCTTTCGAGCATCGGTAAATCATCCTCTTGTGCTTCCCGGACGTGTCGTTTTACATTTTCGACTACTGAAACCCACAAGGAGGCTGATATACCGTAGCAAGTATAATCAAGCCCCAGAATGCGAATGGAGTCACTTTTTTGAAAACCAAAAAAGGAACTTAGGCAGGCGGCTCGGGAACCAATCAATAAATATCGACATTTTGAAAATTTTAACGCAGCACTTGAAATCGTGTTATACGCAGCAAAAAGTCGTAGGGTACGGGATAAACTGTCCTAATTCTTCAAAACAACGTGATGTCATTAGCAAATGCTGTCACCGTCACAATACCACTATCCGGAAGAGGAAGGTATCTAACGTATGGATCAGCAATTAGCGATTGAAGGAATGGTTCAAGGCTGAGTACAAAAAGTGCAGGGGATAAAGGACACCCCTGGCGAACAACACGGGTAACAGGAAATGGCGCACTCTCTAAACTATCAAGAAACAACGTGCTGCGTATATTTCGGTATGCGTTTTTGAGAAGCTCAACGAAATTTTGCGAGAAGCCAAATGCTGCCATTACGCTAAATATAAAGCTATGTTCGAGGCGATCGAATGCCTTTTCTGGTGAAGTGAAACCAAGAGTGCCCGAGCTGATCTTGTTAACGTGTACACAACTATATCACGTGTAACAAAGGAGAAACTGTGGATTTCTCTTCCAGGAATAGAGCACGCCTGATGATGACCTAATAAGGAGGGCATCAGGCTTCTCAAACACCGAGTGAAAACTGCCGCGAAAGTTTTGTAATCAACGCTGAGGAGCGTTATTGGCCTCTACTCCTCTGGGTGAACCAATGATGGGTCATGTTTAGGTATTAAAACAATTCGACCATGGTGGAAGCTATCAGGGAAATCAAAGTTCTCAAAACAGCGGCAAGTAACAGACGTGAAAACAGAACCAATGTCGTCTCAAAACATTAAATAAAAGTCAACAGGCGGCCCATCCGGCCCAGGGGCCAAGCCACGCTTCATGGAAGACACTGCCTCTTTCACTTCGTCAGCTGACAGACTTGTGCAAAGTTGTTCAGCTACTTCAGATGAAATTTGAGGGAGCCTACTTAACATTGTGGTTGCCTCGGTGGTACCACGATGTGATGAGATTGTCGTACGAGTCATGTTGGCAAAGTGATCTAGGAAAACTGATTGATCACATGTCGGCGGCAACGCAGTTTGTAAGTATCTGGCAGCTGGAGTTCCTAGTCGACTCGACGGGTTGAGAAGCGAGCTTTTCGCAAAGCGTAGAACTTCAGGGTGAGCACATGGATTACGTCTGCAACGCCAAGCAGCCGCCGTCAACAACGAAGCTTCAATAAGGCGTTGAAAACGACCCCTTAACTCTCGCTGCCATGCGCGCATCAAAACGATCAACCCGAAGAGCAATACGCAGCTTTGTGGCAGTGTCCGCTATTTCTTCCGACGTACGGTGTCAAAGGGCCTACCCTGCTACTGAGCAGTGTAAACGCTACTGTCTTGAGCACGTCCCACACCTCCGGACCGCATCCCATAAGAGAGGCGCGCAAAATTCTAGATAAACTGGAGCGTGAACACGCGTCGTGAAGAATGCGGATGCCAAGACGCCAAGGTCTCACTGATTATGAAAAGGGAAAGTAAGCCTCGAGCGTCACTGGTCGGTGGTCTGATGTATAAACAGGAAACGATGGTAATGGTACAACATCGGAGTGCGATACGTAAGAAGCTAGCACGCTCGGCACTTAGAAACGATCTAACCCACTAGACGACGTGATACGCCGCCAAGTCCAGGCATACTGTGGTCCATGCACTAGTTTGTACATATCTATCAAAGAGAAATGTTGCACCAGGCGACGCAGCTCTCGCGCGTTCCAATCAGAACGACCCCATCCTGGACCTTTCAGTCAGCTCGCGTGTCTAATCCACGATTAAAACTTCCAGTGAGTGTGATGTGACGACCGTCTAGAAGGTACACGTCCAGGTCACGGAAAAATCGTTAGACATCGCTGCTTGAGCTGGCCCATAAATACACAAAACACGCAGCTTGACGGATGATAGGACGCAGTCAAAAGCTAATACCCGTTTAATCCCATCATAGAAAACATGATGATTGCGTAGAAGAGCGCCGTTAAAAATAATAATTCCAACTCCAGAGAAGCGAGATGTCACAAAAAAATAACAGTCTAAATTAAATGCGCGTTTGAATGCACGAACGTGGCCAATGGTGAAAAAAAAGTTTGCCGCATATTCACGGAGTGAATGATGGAGAGTGGGGCGAAGCATTCATCCGTTCACGCGTCCGTCTGTGTGACCGTTCATGCGTCTGTTCGTGCGCCCGTGCCTGCGTTCGTTCATGCATCCGCCCCTGCGTCCGTTCATGCGTCCATCCATGCATCTGTCTGTGTGTCCGTTCGTCCATCTATTCAACACTCCAAGTCCCACCATATCGCATCTTTTCATCATATATTCCCCATATAGAAGCACCACCATTCAGTGGACATTCCAAGGACTAAACGAGAGGTGGCACACGCACACTTTCTTACGGCTTGCGCTTCGGGTCTACTTCTTTCCTTCAACCACCTTGAGTTCATGATATATACTAGTTCACTGTATTCATGGCACTGCGGCCCAATGCTCGCTAAACCTTTCTAAAACCAAGGAGGTTACGCCCAGCGAGTATAACGTAGCAACCTTTTCCTGTCAGATAGTGCTCAATGTACATGCCAGTGGCTGCTAATGTGAAATGGGAGACCGGAGGATTCAGCTTTTAATTTCTTACGGCTTGCGCTTCGTATCTGCTTCCCCTCTTTAACCACCTCGAATTCATTCTTGGTATATACTAGTTCATTGTATTCATGGCCCTGCGGCTCAACGCTCGCTAAACCTTTTTAAAACTAAGGAGGTTACACCCAGTGAGTATAATGTAGCAACCCTTTCTTGTCTGATAGTGCTCAATGTACATGCCAATGGCTGCTGATGGGGATCGCCACGTGCGCGTTGACTAAAAGCCGAATGCTCCTGTCTCTCATTCCCCATTAACAGCCATTGGCATGTACATTGAGCACTATTTTTTATTGTTAAACAACGCACAAAAGAAATCTCTCACCGGCACCACCTTGGAGGTCAAAATGTTATACTTGGCACCACCTTGCAAGTCAAAGCATAAGATTGGTTACATACTACGACAGGACGCGGGACGAACGGGTGCCGCTATAAGGAGCTTCGCCCCTAAAAATTTGTTTCTTGTAAACACAGAATATCACAGTATTCTGCGCGGGCTATGCTGATAACCTCAGCTTGCTTTACTGGGTTACGGAACCCTTGAACATTTAAAGAAATTATTTTCAGGGTGTCAGCCATATTGAAATAAATGTGCGTGACTGACCTGGTCGTGTATTTCGATTCGGTAACCCGGGGATCTGTTCGGGGGAACTGGAGTACATACACTACACCGCACAATTCCACCCTCTAGAAGAGCGTCGAGGTTTCTTCGGTTGCTGGGACTCGGAGCGGCTATCTTGCGTGCCGTCTGAGCTGATGCCAGACTTGTGAGCACGCTTGACTTCTCGCGGGGCTTGCATTTCCACGTCACATCCGTCTAGGCTAGAAGAGAGTCCGATGCTACTGTCGACTTCGAGGCTGAAGCTGCTGTCTGGCGAATCAGATGGTGGTAGGGTTGCAGCGTTAACGTTGTCGCCGCCTCCAACGACCTTGATCACGGATTGTTTGTCGAGACGGGTCAGTAAAGAACACCCATGGCCTCTTGCTACTTGTTCAAGGAAGTCGCGAGCGTGGCTTTCGGACTGAGCTAATGGGCTTTGCTCATTCGGTTTCGCGTCTGTTCCTGGTGAGACACCAGCGCCTGTATATCTCGCAACGTCGGCGTCTACTGAGCACTCAGCTGCTAGGTTTAACAATGAGTCCGGTGCCTCGGTGCCTACCAGCGTTTCTTTCTCGGCTTGGGCTGACGTGCAACATGGCGCGGCATGTTTTTCTGGGATAGACGCGAGGTCCACCATTATGGCTGTTCTTATCGCATAGATTGGTAAACATGGTGCGCTCGGGTTTGCCAAACTGCACACTTCGTCGTTTACTGTAGCTCTCAGAATCGGATTCTGGCGTTCATCTAGTACAGCTCCGGGTTCTCGTTCATCTGTTTTCGTTGGTGACACGGACGGTAGGGCAGGAAAGGTCCCCGCAGTAGCATCAGGATATGAACAACGCACAGGGCAGACGGTGGTAGGATCTCCACAACGTCGGCAGGGGCGGTCGCAACCTTCGCTTTCGTGGCCTTGCACTCCACAGCGACCACAGAATGGTGCTGTGCACTGTGCTCGATAATAACCACTAGAGCCACACCGACGACAAACACGTTGCAAACCGCGGTAGTCGAAGGCGACGCGATGACCAGAAACGCGAAGATAGTTGGGAACGCAATTTGTGGGACTCATTTCCATCCGGGCAAAACGTGTGCCTGTGAGAACTCCGCGTCTTGCGCTCATAAAGTCAGCGGTCACAGTCAATACCTTGCCGTATGGGGACAAAGCCTGGACGAGTACCTCGTTGGCGACGAAAGCTGGTAAAAACAGGCAGGCGACGTTAGTTACCTGTGGGCCGACGGGGACAACAGGAATACGCTCGCCACCGATGGTCAGGTAGCCAGCGTCAATGATGAGAGTCATGGAAGCCGTGCTCTTGACAGTCACTTGGAAGTTCATGCCTCTCATGTGCTGAACGCAGTGTACCTCTGAGAGGCCAACTATTGAGGCCGTCGCGTCGACGACGGTCTCCGGACTAGTCCCCCAGGGACGACAACGTCGAAGGCCTGCACCTTCGAAGGTTTCCACGACGTCGATGGTGCCACGGCTGTATCATGCTCACGCCTGTTCGTCTACCCATTCCTCCCTCCGTCCGTGCCAACGTGTTGGCGCCATCACGATACAGGTCCACAAATGCGTGGCTAGTTTCATTTCAAAAACTTGAACGTCGCGGTAAGTCTCGTTCGGTACTGAGAAAGGTAAGTTTATTGTACACTTAACTTGTACATACACAAACAAAACATCAAAAAACAAGTAAAAAATGTATACATCTTGGAAATGAGCCCTGAAGTTTAATTTATCACTGGGTATCCAAACGGTAAACGTCGATGGAAAATTAAAGCGAATCAAATTGTGCTTAGAAAAAAGGGGTTAAAAATTTGGAGTACTTGGTGTATATGGGAGAGCTGAAAGCCGTCCCCTGGGCTCTCCATGAGTGCCCTGTAAAACCATGGTGTTCAGACAAACTTAGTAATATTGCTACGTATTTGTGGCATATCGCCTAGATAGACGAAGAGGCGGGCGACCGAAGACCGCTTGGGGCGAGCTGATTGTATAGACAGTGCCGCTCGCCAAACTAATAAAAAGCACAGCAGTGTCTTTTAAAGGCACTGCTGTGCTTTTTTTTTAACGTTTAAAGCAACGACAAACCTTTAATTGATAATATGTGTAGTGCTTACATTTGCCCACAAACAGCACTCGTAGTTTGGGCGGAAACCAGCCAGTGCGACTGTCTCTCACAGGAAAAGGGCAGCAGGCGCGCCGGCAAGTGATTCAATGGCAAGCGGTTCAGGATATCGCACCTATATATCTACGAAAACCGGACCTTCTCGAGGAGCGTTGGCTAAGTGCGCTGACTAGCTCAGATCTGCACGACCAACTGTGGGCAATCCAGCGGGCCCGGACAGCGGTGGAAAGGCTACGCCTCACCGCACAGAACGTCGGGGTGGCCTGAGCCCGGGCCGGTAACCCTGCAGGGTTTCTTTTTCTTTAATTTCTTTAATAAAGCCTTTTTGCGTCCGTCCATCCGTCATCAGGTTGACGCTACCGATGTTGGGTACTTCTTAACGCTCCCGCGTTAAAATTGGCTATGTGTGTTCTCCTTGTTCCTGGTTAAATGGAACATACCAGCACACCTGCGGCACATACCTGCCCATGGGTATGTGCCACTGTCTGGCAGGAAGTACATGTTTAACGACGTACGCGACGCGATTGTGAAATTATTCATGTCTTGACCAGTGCGTCATATTCGTCAAACCATCTTACCTTCCCATGCAAATTTTAGTTCATGGCCAGGTTAAGGGGGTGACCACGAAAGCACCCAAACGTTAGCGGATAGATAGATAGATAGATAGATAGATAGATAGATAGATAGATAGATAGATAGATAGATAGATAGATAGATAGATAGATAGATAGATAGATAGATAGATAGATAGATAGATAGATTAGATCAGATTAGATAGATAGATAGATAGATAGATAGATAGATAGATAGATAGATAGATAGATAGATAGATAGATAGATAGATTAGATAGATAGATAGATAGATAGATAGATAGATAGATAGATAGATAGATAGATAGATAGATAGATAGATAGATAGATAGATAGATAGATAGATAGATAGATAGATAGATAGATAGATAGATAGATAGATAGATAGATAGATAGATAGATAGATAGATGGTGCCTCAGATAAACGCAATAATTGCTTTTTAATTGACGATCGCACAAGTATAAAGGCTAAATCTTGAGCAATATTGTTGGGCGCTGCGGATGGGGTCGGCCGTATTGAGTATCCTTTGGCCACTTTAATGCCGTTTAGGGTAGCGTTAAAGGCGGACAAACAGACGATTGTACAGACAGACAGACCAAAATTTTTGCGTCGAAGGTCCCCAAGAAAGATTATCGTCTTTAAAAAAAGAATAATCACAGCATATCCACGAGGCGTATGATGACGAGTGGAGCAAAGCTCTCTGCAGCCCGTCGTCAGGCTAATACGAGTGCGTGTGCGTAAGACCAACGAGGAATGGGGAAACATCAGTGCCTCGTTAAAAGACGTCTGGAAGCTCAACTGTTCGAAAATACGCCGCCAGACCACACGAAATGAACGCATAGACGGACTGCCGCTCACTTCACCCCAATCATCATCATTCACTCCGTCGATATGCTGTGACACCGTTTTTATTCACATACAATGAGAGGCAACTGCAGCTACGACGACTACGATGAAAGGGGACGTACGACCTACGGCTTAAATGTATCGCCCTAAAATATTTCATATACTAAGTGTCTTAGGTACGCTCTAGGAACAGAATATGGCTGTCGCGTTCAACTCCCAAAGGTGAAGCTTAAGGGTCAGCCAATCTTTTAAGGACGATAGCCTTTCATGGGAACCTTCGACGCAAGAATTTTGATCTGTCTGTATGTCTGTCTGTCTGTACATTTGTCTGTCTGTCGACTCTTAACGGCACTGGGTACTTGAAACGGCCGACCCCATCAGCAGCGCCCACCAATGTTGCTCAAGGTTTAGCATTCATACTTGTGCAATTGTCAAATATAAAAACAATTATTGCGCATGTCTGGGACACCATAATGACACGTATATATTCTGCCTGTGCACCTTTCACTTTAAAAGGCATACATAAGTAATTTTAAGCACCATTGCGCTCATCGCCCTGCACTGACCAAGCAAGGCTTGCACGAGAAGGCGAGTGTTTCCAACGCTTTGCTAAGACGAGACGTTGGTGGCACCTACCCGTCACCTCGCATTCTACACCTTATCACCTCCGAGACGGCCACGCACACCCGTCTCACAGCCACGCGCTTCGTTTTTCAAGAAAACTGCCAGATGGCGCTCATGTCTTACGTGTGACGTGACTTGATGCGCTCGTTCGCCTCCGCTTCACGCTCGAGGCACTCTAACACAACGCCTCCAGAATATCATTCACTGAGTTTCTTGCGCAGAACATCAAATAAACGTTTTGTTCACTCTCTCCACATGCAAGACTATTGTCTTTCGATGACATTTGCAAATTAACATGCAGATACGAGGCCAATTTTTTCATCAAAGTCATTGACCAGCCTCTTAGTTCCATGTTCGCTCGCTTTCATTCTTCGTTGTGCCAGCAGATCGTTCACTTGTTTGCGCTTATGGTATTAAACGCACCAATGGGAGCGCAAGAGCTGTACTATAATATGCACATCTTTTGAAGAGGAAACCGCTGTACACGCTATCCTTCAGTGAGCCCACGCGGCGAAATAGCGCATTACGACAACACCGCACTGCGGATGTCAGTCATGATTGCACCACTCAGCCACGGTGGTGGGTCCCGCCATTCTAGCGGGAACAATAAACTAGTTAAATCTCAATACGCAAACATTCGGTCTTTTACAGATGCGTCATAGCACAAAAGCACACCATCAGAGATTAGCCGCAAATTTGGAGAACGAGTCCATCTTGTGACATGTGTTCATCGTGAGATGCGAACGTTCATTTTGTATATTACATACGAATACGACACAACGCGCGGAAATGCTTGCGCGGGCACGCAAACATACGACTGCACACGAAAGTGAAAAAAGGCACGCTTGATTCAGAAAGGAGCCTGTTTCGTTGTGGACATCTGCCTCATAATCTAGTTAACTTGCATTCGCATGAAGTCCCTCCCACTACTCGAAAGGGTCGTCGGCAGAATCACCGCCAGCTTGCTAGGCACACTGTGTTCTGTTATATACGTCCTCCTACGCCTGTTTGTTATCTCGGCAACGAGAGCGTGGCACCTTCGTGAAATTCGGCCCACAGCAGCGACAACGCTTTTCGACGGGACACAAATCATATCACTGCCGCAGTGAAGGTGAGTAAATCAAGGGGAGTGAAGGATATAGACTACGTCATTATTCTTATTAACGCAGCACTGTCAGTAATTAGCAGTATATGAAATGTGGAAACTTAGGGTAGACCACATCAAACGTTACACAAGCTGAAACTCAATATTAGTGAATATGCGCTGGGCGCATTTGGATCATTAGTGCCACTGGTTCTGCCCTGTCTTAAGAGAAAGCTATGCTTCATTTTTAGCTTCATCCAAAAAAAGTTAAGAATTTGATGTTTGCTCTCAATACATACGTTCACCAATCATTGTAAAACATGTTGTATTCATAAAGAAAGCTGAAGGCTATCGTAATTTTTTAATGTTACTTTATGTATTTCACCAGTATTTGCAGTAAGCAGCAATACATCAACTTTAACTTGATGCCAAATTAGATATTGTTTAATTGGGTGTCTTCGAACACAACCTACAAAGTCCATTTGAACGACACAAGGTAGGGGAAAATTTCTAAAAAAATTGAAGTTCGGTCTTTGCTTCTTTCGAATAGTATGGCTTTTCTTAACAATATTCAGTGCCTCAAACACTTTTGTGCCCTTTGATCGAAGCAAAACGACCAGGTTTTCAAACCAACTGATCAGCAGCCAAGCCCCCTTTTCTCAGATTGTGCACAACCGGAGCTCCTTGCCTGAAATAGACTTTTAAAAAACAAAACAGCAGTGGTAATCTTTCCGAGCCTAGCAGGTTTATAAAAAAAGCATTCCAGCTGCATAACGGCGCCCAGCGTAGGTTTTTTTTTTTTTTTTTAACATGAGCAGCATTTACTGATTCCGCTTCTCTTGCGTGTGTGACGCCAGCACGTTTACGGGATTCAGAAAATTCATTTTGAGTTCAGTTGTGCCTTTGGGAGCTTTGTCGCGGCAGCAAAAAAAAGTCCTCGCGTTTGCACATTAGACACCCTTTAGAAAGCGCAGTATATTTTGAAATGAACACGCTTCGGCTACTACCTGGAACGAAATTGATAGCATTCGTGCAAACACTTCGACGTGTAAGCTTTGTTCTCGTTTGGCGCCAACGCAAGCACAAGATGTTACCTGTTGGAACCATGGCTACGCTTTGATTTATGTGGATGTTTCAAGCCATGATTACAAGTAACTGTGTCTGTTCCGAATGTGAAAGAACCATGACATTCGTAGAAAACACGGATTTTTTTCTTAGAATGAAAGCCCGCATAATGGCAACCTTTAAATTGTTCTAAGATTTAAAAAAAAAACTTGTAATCTCAACTAAACTTTCTCAACGCCGGCTGACGTATCACTGAGACGTAACAGCGTTATGGTTGGGAGGGAATTACTGCCGTCAACAGGTTTCGGCTAGTAGAGACAGAAAACGAATGAGAAAAGAAGTCAGGAATGCAAGAAAACAAAAAAGAAGCGAAAAGCTGACTCGTGTGATGACTTTATGGCACGCTGCTATTAATAAAACTGTTTAGAACATCTTTGAATTTAACAAAACATGAAATAAACTGGTTTTTGCTCTTTAAGTTACCGTATCTCGAAATCAAACATTTGTTACAATTGACCCATTGTGAAAGCTCGAAAAATCAGAAGAGTATTTTTTGACCACGATAAACCATACGAAGCTACTCAGATAGAATGGTGCACATATGTGGAATGTTACCATTTTTGGGCAGTTTTATTTTCGATGTAGCAACAAGAACTGCTTACTTTGCTTGAAAAATTGTAAAATGTGAAGAACTATAAAACAATTGCAATTCTTATTTCATTGCGAAGATACTCACCTAAGAATAACATAAAACAAAGCCGAATGTTTTGCGTATATTACCAGTGCTCGTGGACTGTCGCGCCACCAAGCGGAATGCGGGAGCGTCCTCTCAGGGTTGCTCAGTAGGCAGAAGCTCGATAGTTCGGCTGTGCTAGCTTCAGTGTTAACGCGTTAGCAAGAAACGAACACTACCACTTTGCGCGTTTTCGTGAAAATACGTTGCAACTTGCGTTTTCAGTGATAGCCCTCACAGAACACACATCAGCTTCGCGATGTTTTCTGTTGCTACGATGGTTAGTTAAATGTGATCACCTATGTAGTATAAACTCCCTTTCTTTTACAAAATTATTGCGTTCGCAAGTGCTTTTGTGAAGCATGAATTCCATAATTTTTTTGCTAAAAGTCGTGCGGGCTCGCGATTTGCTCAAATCGGCGAGCGCTGCGCAGCTTGGTTTTGTGTGATTGTTATTAAATGGCAGCACACTGCAAGTGATTTGCTTGTTAACGGGATGGCGAAATGCTCTCCGCAGCCAGATAAGCGTAGTGACGCGCACTTGTTAGTGTTGTCAAGTCGTTCGACGGAGGTTGTTCATCAGATGGCTTTCGGCAGTGATGTTTAATGAAACCATCGTGACGACGAGGATTTTTCGCTGCACGTAGAAGTGACGGTGAACAATTAGCTACTATATATATATACTCGGGGACAACTTTTCGTGGCATTGAAGTGAAGGCTACGAGGGCGGAGCTACTGCTCCTCTACTCCTCCGCGAAGTATTCCGGTTCGGCTCGCGTTTCGAATGACGGTCGTGTTCAAGTAATCCCACTGCACACAATTTCTTACGTCTGCGTAAGGCCGTTTCACATGACACAAAAAGTAGCAATTTTCAGGCTGCGAATTCACTCGCAGCAAAAAAAAAAAAAAAAAAGGCAGTTTGCTCCCACCGCAGCGGTCCACGGCGAGCTTCCAACATGTTGGAAATTTTGGCTCTGATCGCAGCGGTGGGAGCGATTTTTGGTCGGGACCCGTCGAAATATGGCTGGTCCGGCCAAGCCTTCGAAATAGAGTCGACGTGTTTGTTTTGGTAATGGCCGATTTTGTGCATTTTAAAATGAATTCAGACTGGAAAGTGTTCTTAAATGACGAAACAAGCAAGCCATTCGTTACCGTTCATGGTAACTTCATGATATCCTAATGCACATAATATTACATTACATTCGTATCTGTCACAATGCGCAGTGACACGAACTCACCGCTCCAGTCAAAGAGCGAAAATCGCGGACCGTTCGCGGTTCGTGTGAAACGAAACCGCTATTAGCGACGGTTGCGAGCAGAGTGACTGGAGCGAACGGAACGATTTTTTTTTTCGTTGCAATCGCGGCACGTGAAACTGCCTGTACGCAGTCATTTTTGAGCGAAATTCGGCACAGGCTCCCTCGGCGAGTCATCGCTATAGCTGGAGGGTGACGCGCGCTCACCTGAACACGAAGATGCCATAATGACTGTGAGGTGCACGTAGAATATGCGACATTTCCAGACGCGCAAAAACGCGTAATGACTCCTCAGAATGCAACGACAAATATTGTTATCTCCGAGGTGCGTGTAGTGTCTCTTTATAAATGATATCTATTTGAAGATATAGTTGTTCTTTTTTGTTAATTTCACGCGGAAAACACGAACGCATTTGTGCCAATATATACTACAGCGGTGGTACATGCCCATTTTGGCTCCATAGCTCTTCCTTCATTGCCACAGAAAGTTGTCCCCGAGTATAGCTCACGAAGAGTGGCTGCACTTCACGTCTCCTCGTGCGTTAAGAATTTTTCACGCCCTTAAGTCACTTTGAATCTGTTTGTTAAAATTAAATGAATCATATCCTTCAGCGGAGTCAAAATGAAAGCCTAGTTTTTTTGCGCAGTGTACATAACCCAATTACTGTGTATGTATGTTATATAGCACCGCATGCCGCCAACATCCTAGAGCTCGACCAGCAAAGTGAAATGATTAGAGAAAGAAAACCTGCTGTTACGGCTACAATAAACGTATCTCTGCGAACTTCTCCTGTACTATAGTTTTTATTTTTTATTTATTTATTTGGGCACTTTTCACGAAAATGCCCACGAAGGAGGCAAAAGGAGAGCGTCTCCTGACTTGGCCCACTCTTCGTGAGGCACTTCGGGCAGGTGCAGTAAAGCAGTACATAGAAATATTCAAGATTATAGATACAAATTATAAAAAACGATATACACTACAACGAACAAAAAATATCGGTTAAATATTCAAATAAAGCTGTTCGTACCGGTACCTTCTGAGCAGCATTGTTTTTCAACAAATGTTATCAACATTGAAGCTGTGAGAAACACGTCTGTATTCTTTCCGATATTCATATCTCGATCGCAGTGACCGAACCTGAAAATCCGAGTGCAGTGAATGGCGAACGGCTATGGTCTGAGCATGGCTATGACACAAGCACCACCTCATGGAATGTTAAATGCTTGCGTTTCATTCAAGAAGCGACTCCATGTTCCTGACGGTGCAAGTAATGACGATGGCGTAATATGTTTTGCAAATCGCGACCACGTTAAATATTCGGTCCCGTGCAACAGCGATGACGCTACTCGTTAGCGGCCTACCAGTGTGGCGAAATCATACGGCAGGCTTGGTACATATCACCTCGGAGTGCCGGTCAGGTGACGTTGATTTTCGCTAGTTTCGTAGCACGCACATAGTTTGACAAGGCGTTGTTAATACACGGTAATGGAGCTGAAATATAACCTTTGACACCGTGGTAATAGCCAGGGGGTGAACTTCCCAAGGTTTCGGAATGTATCTTAGTCTCATATAGAATTTAGCGCAGCCCATGACTTTACTTGGTAATAGTGACACGGTCAGTACGTCCACACGTCCTATCAATTCGTATGCTAAAGAACATGTAGACCCCTCTTCGGGCACCATAATAAATCGTACAGTGCGCCACTTATAGTTCGTGGGCATGGCGAATCGTACTTCTTGGAAAAAATGAGCCTTAAAGAAGCCTCAAAATACCAAGGAGGTCTAAAGCCCACCCTGCGGTCTTAAACGTGCTGATCTGCTTTAGAAGTTGGTAAATTCTATTTCCTGATATAACTAATTAAGGCGAACGGCAGAAATAATGCTACTTCCTCTGTTCGGTAGTCAGCCCAACCCATTTCATCGCGTCGTCATCAAGTGCACCGAAGTAGATTTAAACTCTGGTTAAATTTAATTCGGACACGTCGTCAAACACAATTAACGTGGCATGACGTCGGTGTACAAAGGACGTAAACGACAGGTTCTAACAAGATAATCCTTTTATAGATGTCATGTATATCATGGTGTTTACGTATTATCTTTAAGCTGTTGTAACCGTTCGGTTAACGTGATAGCTGAAATACTAAAGTTGCTAAGGCCCCGCCGCGGTGGTCTAGTGGCAAAGGTGCTCGGCTGCTGACCCCCAGGTCGCGGGTTCAAATCCCGGCTGCGGCGGCTGCGTTTTCGATGGAGGCGGAAATGTTGTAGGCCCGTGTGCTCAGATTTGGGTGCACGTTAAAGAACCCCAGGTGGTCGAAATTTCCGGAGCCCTTCACTACGGCGTCTCTCATAATCATATGTTGGTTTTGGGACGTTAAACCCCATATATCATAAAGTTGGTAAGGCATGACATGAGTGCATTACAGAAGCAAATTACAGGCCGTAACAGCAAAATCATGTAATACATGCCACATACTTGATAATTTAAATAACATTGTCATCATCCTGTCTCTGTTGTCCGATTAGCTTGATAACGCTTCAGTAACTTAACTGTATAACAGACAGGCTTGGCAGCTCAGAACTTTGAATTTATGCTATCCCTCTCTGGCTGTCGGGTTAGCTACGTCTCGACACTGCTGCTGTCATTTCTTTAGCTTTCTGTATACTAAAACTCTCGTGCGACGACGTGAGTGTATGACGAAAACAACTCGCACATCATGGCGTGAATAACGCGACTTCCCTGCTTCTTGACACATTCTTGACACGTGTGTGTCAAGACACAAGGACGAATAATAAGTAGACAAGGTAGTGTACGATATTCCTCTAGTACGCAATAATACGGATAATAATCCACGGACGTGCAGCCGTTTCTACGTGGATCAAACTGGGCGCTGCTTGAAAGACCGTTTAGAGAACAATAACAAGTCCTCAGTTAGCAGCACCTTAGGAAAACATCCTTGTGTGGCTGCGCTCTTATCTTCAATGAAGGCAAGGTCATCTGAAGGTACCGAAATTGGATTAAACGCGAAATCAGGGATACTAACCAGATGAAATGAAAGGAAACAAGATTGTGTCAGCAAACCCTCAATCGTCATCCTGGAGAAAAAAATTAACCACGTCTTCCCAAAGGAAACCATGATGGGATGTGAAGCAGCAGCGTTGCGCTCTGATGGCATCACAGGTTCAACGGCGCTAACGTGGGTGCGTTGGTCAGCGCTGGAAGATTAGTTTGACGCAATGGCTGCTCAGGTGTTTCAGCTACGCGTGAACGTTGCTCTTCTTCACCAGACTGCGACAGTACGACGTCTTGCAGACGAGCTTGCGCTTGACGTGGACATAGATCGCCATGTAGTCCGGTGTACATATACGCCTTCCGCGGGATGTCCATTACCACCTCTTGCACGTTGATCGGACCGTTGATCGCATGTCCCTTCATCCTGCATTGGCTATTTTTTTATTTTTTTGTTTAAATATACTGCAGGCTCCCTCAGCCCTTGCAGGAGTGGTTACATAAAGCAACAAAAAAGCAGCCACAAACAAAAATCAATGGCGTGTACTTTAGAAACAAAGAATTCCACGGTGCTACTTTGCACAATAATATCAGGCAACTTGTTCCACCGGGAAATCGCTGAAGGAAAGAGCGAATGTTTATGTAGGTTGACGCAACTAGAAGGCTGTTGAATTGTTTGGCGTGCGTCACGGCCGGCGAAAGCACATGAACGGGAGACGCGGAGATATGAGACGCTCCTCCACTTGGTTCAGCTCTTCCTTTCTGTTTATTCGTGCGCTTGAACGGACAGTTATATCAGCTCAGGAAGTTCCGACGGGTGAGGCGGGTACCTGTGCCCGTGCGTAACGATCATCGTCGGAACCTTCCCCGACGTCAGAAACTCCTTCCAAGTGGCGCATACCGTGAACTCTGATGCATTGACGTCTGCGCCAAACTCGCCTGGGATCACTTTCGTCGCCGCTTCCCGCTGCTTGTGGTTGCAGACAGAACCGACACATGGTCGCACGTGTATCAACTCTGACCGAAGCACAGTGTAAGATACATACACCGTGGATCGAAGCTACTTTGTAGGAACTCTTGTAGGAAGTGGGCGTTGGCTCAGTCGTTGCTGACGGCGTCGCGGGTGGCTCGCCACGCGCCACGCGTAGACGTGATCGGCGTTGCAGCAGCAAGCCGCCTTCCGGATCGGCCGGCGGAGCCCGGCGCTTGCGGGCGGGTGCTTCGGCGGAAAGCGTGCGGTGCTTTCAAAACGCTGCCGACGACGTTGCCGATAATGACGACGTCGAGGATTCGCCAGCGTTGGCCTTCCGCTGTCGGCGCTTCCACTCGACTTCCTTGGCTTGCTTCTCATCGGTGTTGCCTGCGATCGGCGTGTTTGACTCGCACCTCGTCAGTGTCATTAGACTTCTACTGCCGACACTTGCGTCCGGCTTACCTGCGCTCGCACCTCGTCGGTGTTGCGGGAACGACGTCGTCATTCGCGAAAGCAATCGGCTCTACGAAGCATCGCAACACCGGCGATAGCCGGGTTTGGTCAAATCACATCGGCGCATGTTTCGGCGGGTGAAGAACATGACGACATACCACGCTCATAGCGTGCTCGCGGTCGTTTCGCTAGCTCCCCATATACTAAATTTGGCATTACGTGACGTAAATAGATGACGAAGGTAAACGACACATCCAAACATGATAAAGATGACACGGAAGCCATGTACGGCTTCATTTACCTCCACCTCGTAATGTTGTGCTGATTTTAAAATGGCATAACCTTTCTCATTCGCGCTTCGCATATCACCCATTCCCACTGTACCTGGGATCTGCCATTTTTTAAGTTGCGCTGGCTGGCTGATAGGGGCGCTGCCGGCAGCGGTCCGACGGATGCGCGTCTATGTTACTTTTTCTGGTCGATCGCGTCCCATAGGAAAGCCGAGAAGTGTTCCCACCTAAAGTGTTTGTATCTTGCACCGTGGGCGTGACCTACTCTACTCGACAACAGCTTTTTTGGCATTCGGGAGAAGCCTACAGAGCCAAATTGCGTGAATCCTATGACGAGTGAAAGAAGTTCCACAATAACGATTTTATTTTCAACGTGTAACATAAAAATTCCTCGTTTATTTTCAACGTGGAGCTATTTGAGACAGGACGCAGCTCACACCGTTAAGGTATTCGTAATTCCTTCAATTTATTCGTTGTAACATCACGTTTTCGAACGCGTGTGAAGGTCCCATCTCTTTATGTGCACCTCAAACATGAAGCGGCGTCACCGTCTACTTGAAAGGCTGATGGAGCGCCTTCGTTACTTTCCGCATCGTTATGAGACGTGCGCCAGAACAGAATACTTCGCGTAGTGCTGCATGTGCAGAAGCTGTGCCTCCGCAGCTTCCCCTTCCGTGCCAAGAAAAGCTGTCGCCGAATATAAACACTACCTCAACACATGCGGCATGGGGAGCGCGATGCGGCGCGTTGGCACGGAGACACGGAGGGACATCGTTAAACAGGCCAGTCAAAAAGCTGCTTTGTATCTAAATATTCACGGCATATCCACGATAACTGGAGCGAAGCGTCCGTCCGCCCATGCATTCGTCTGGCGATCGGTACGTGCGTGCGTCCATCCATCTGTTTGTCTTTGTGTTTGTCTGCCTATTTGTCTCTCTGTCACTATGTCGGTGGTTCTGTTTGTCTGTCTGTGTGCATGTCTGTCTGTCTGGCGACGAGCAAGGGCCGCCGCGAACCACCACGCCGACCGCTCTGCTTCGCTCATGCCCCACCAGCGACCCGACACGTACGGCGACGAACTAAGAGACTGAGTAGATCATCGAACGCTCTTTGCAAAATGCTTCGTTTATCTTCATTTGGATAATGGTGGCCGTGTGACACGAAGTGCGTCTCTCTTGCCGTGAGGACGAAGCAGTTAAATGGTGTTCGTGGATGCTCGTATGACTGGGGTATGAGGGGCAATCATTCCACGCGTGCCCAGTATCAGCCCATGCAGCAGCCAATCGAATGGATGGATGGATGGATGGATGGATGGATGGATGGATGGATGGATGGATGGATGGATGGATGGATGGATGGATGGATGGATGGATGGATGGATGGATGGATGGATGGATGGATGGATGGATGGATCGATCAGGCTGTGTTTTTTTTAGGTCGGGCGGTGGCTCATGTCACCTAGCCATAAAGTCAAGTGCTATCACTATGTGTTGAAAGATTAAATTTTACTCGCGCCTTGATTGTAGCCACCAATCAGTTAGCCTGCTCCAAGTTATTTGTACCCGTTTAAAGGCTATTTTGCCATCACTGTTCCTAAACCTCAAAACTTTGAAAAATTCCGTGCCATTATCTCGGACTATAGGGTGGAGCCTTTTACAGAACATTATCAAGTGCTCGGCCGTTTCCCCCTCCTCTCCACACGCACGACATACCTTGTCTCTGCCTTTGTATTTGGCTCAGTACGTCTTGGTCCGCAATACTGCAGTTCTGGCCTCAAACAGAACAGAACTACCCCGAGAATTTTCGTTGATTTTCTCTTTTGCAAGTTTGTTCTCGAAAAATTGGAAGGTCTCCAGTGATTATTTCGTCAGAATTCCAATCTTCCGCATTTCCCCTTCTTTTTCCTTCACCTTCTTCTTAACCGATGCTTCCTTTTGGCTTGGTATTCTGTTGTTGTCTAAATCATTGCTTGACAATTTTCGAGTTCGCTTCCTTCATTTAGTATCAAGATTCTTCGTGTACAAGTATCTGAAAACTTTTTTGACCCAACGCTCTTCTCCCGTTTTTTCTAAATCGCTCCTCAAGTTCTATCTTGCTGCTAGCTTCCCTGAACTCAAACGATGTCCATCCCATGTCAACTTTTACCCCCTGATTTGGGGTATTCCCGTGTGCCCCTAAAGCAACTCTACCAACGCCGCGTTGTTTAATTTTCATTTTTATGCACAAGACCACATTGCCGAACATCAAACCCGGGACCATGACACCTTTCCGAATCCCTCTCACAACGTCATACCTATTGTAGTTCCACAGTGCCCTATTTTTCTTTACTGCCGCATTCCTGTTACCCTTAGTCATTACGTATTTTTTGTGCTTCCTTAAGTAATCAGCCCCGTTATATATCCATACGCCCAAATATTTGTATTTATCCACTATTTTTAGCGTGATTTCCTGTATCCTATTTCACTGCCTTTGTTATCATTAAAAATCATGATTCCTGATTTTTCTCTGCTGAACTTAAAACTTAATTTATCTCCCTCATTACCACAGATGTTTATTATTTCCTACAGGTTTTTTGTTGTCGGTTAGTAATACTATGCTATCTGCATACATTGATGCTGTTAATGACTGTTCATTGTGATTTTCCTGCTTGACAAAAGAGAGGCTGAAGCTGAGTCGACTCCCCTCTAATTTGGCTTCTAGTCTCTGTAGATACAGCACAAATAACAAAGGTGACAAGAGAGATATCTGTCGAAGCCCACGTTGTATCTCAATAGGTCCATATACCTGTTTTTCTATTTTCTAACTATTTGTTACTTTTACACGTATCTTTTAGAAGATTACTTATTGAATCTTTTACATCTACTGTGTCCAGTATTCCCCACATGTCTTCTTGAATCACATTATCGCAAGCTTTCTTGACATCTGTAAATGCCAGCCACGTGGGCTTGAGTTCTTTTTCCACTATTTTAATACAATGCATCAATGAAAATAGATTGTCCTCCAACCTCCTTCGTTTACGGAACCAATTTTCTAGTTCTCTCAGCACCTTCTCATTCTCCGCTTATGTCTGTAGTTTTTCCTTTACTAACTGCATCACCAGCCTGTGAACTACTGATGCCACGTTATTAGATGGTAGTTGTTTATATCAGCTCTGCCCCCTTTACTTTATAGATCATGTTCGTCCTGCTTAGTTTCCACCCATTAGGGGCTTCGCGATCTATTATTGCTTTGCTCGCAGCCTCTCTTAATGTTTGCTTAGAGTTTGGACCTAGTTTTTTTATTAGCATAACTGGGATGCCGTAAGGGCCTGTTTATGTGCCATTAGGAACCCTTTTTTCTGCACTTTCCCATTCTCATTGGCCCAGTGGAGCCACTGCACTAATTGGTCCATCCTCATCTGGTACGGTGCATCCGGCGCTTTCTTGGTGTTTAAATTTTTCTGTCATTGTTTTTTATATATTCCATTGCCTCATCCGTTCTAGTCTAACCCCTTGAACTCTATTGCATGTTTGTCTTATTACTCAGAGAATTAAGATGGTTTGAAAACTTTTCAGCTGCCTTTCTATCCTTTTTGATTACTTGCGCCATCTATTGGGCCCTCTTTCTTCTGAACTTTTCACTGAGCAGATCGGACGCTTCCTTTTTGCAGCTCATAAAGTTATCCCAGTTTTTGTCGCTATCATTTTCCGGTTCACCCCTCTGTTCAGCATGCCTGTGTTCCCTAGATGTTTCATGACGTCTTATTACGCCTCTATTAACTTCCTCATCCCACCAGCTTTTAGGTTCGTGTCTCCCTTTCCCGGTTGATTTGACTCGTATCTAGCAAGCTCTAACTCAAACAATCGAGTTAGCATTGTGCATGACCTCTCTGTTTTATATACTCTGTGATTATTTTCTCAGTCTGTTCAGTTGCTATTTATACATGCTTTTCTGAATAAATATTACAATGTAATTGCTCATAACACCTCCTTTTATTTCTCTTGCGCAACTCAGCTGGATACGTTTGTGATCACAACCTAAGCTTCTGGACCCTTATTCATCTATTTTCATCCCCTTTAGCCGATTAGACTTTCTATGCGACATCAATGCGTAATACATTGTCGACTGCAGCATTCCTACCTTCCATGTAATCTGCCCTTCGCATTTCTTAATACTGTTGCAAATGATTAAATCATGCCTTTCACACATATCCATTAGCATTATGCCTGTAGGGTCAGTATATCCATCCATATTTTCTGTGTGCGTACTCGTATCTTCTGATATAATTACCTCGCACTCTTCTCCTAGTTCGTCAATACCATTTTTTATGCATTGCACCGCTTCTTGGTTTTCCTTTGTGACTTTTACACCTGTCCGCAAGTAAACAAAACCAAGGAGTGTCATCTGCCCTTCCACTTAGTCTTTTAGTCATGAATGTTCCCTGCACTCCTGCTTAACCATTTTCTAGTCTGTACTTTTATGGATTAATGCCTCAATACCACCCCTCCTTCTGCTGTCTTGTGCTCTATTAATATATTCTTATGTGTATTCCGGATTGCTAGGTGGTTGTTCCACGTCCCTAAGATATCTTTGTACGAACCCATATACCTACAGCTTCTCCTCCTTTAGCTGTTTTTCTATCTATCCCCACTTCATCCTATTCCTGCTACCATGCATGTTAATACACTCTACATCTGACTTGGCTCGGCCCTCGTGCCTACGTCAACTTCTCCCCCGGACTCTATGTGTCTTAGATATTGGTGCCGCTTCGGAATTTTATCTGCCTATACCAGCTGTCAAGGGGTCCCCCTGGTTGTTTTTCTCGTTACTAGCTATCCTGGACCCTGAAGGGACCACATGCTCCCTCCCCCTCCCAAAAAGCTACTGCGCATCCTGAAAGTCACCAACCCACTTCATGACCTAACCTCCTGTTGAAGTGGATTCAGTCCCGTTGAAAACCACCTCACTTATGCACCTCTCTCTTTATTTCCACTAACGCAAAGCATTTCTCTGGACTCATGTGT
Source organism: Rhipicephalus microplus (assembly GCF_013339725.1). NCBI lineage: Eukaryota > Metazoa > Arthropoda > Arachnida > Ixodida > Ixodidae > Rhipicephalus > Rhipicephalus microplus. The sequence goes on from NC_051170.1 coordinate 137,302,495, forward strand.
AATGTGTCTTTGTTTGTGTCGACAACCACTGTTTGCAGGTTTGTCAAGCACCGGTACCTCCAGTATCATGCATATCACTACCTGTACCGGATGGTAAATAGCGCGCATGTCATCAACCTCTTTCGCCAGTTTGGTCGCTAGTCCTGCCGAATCTTTACGACATCGTTTAAACCACCCGAAATCGTCCTAAGATTTCGTCCATCAGCTTTAGCTGTGAGTTTTGCGCTCGCTTGCCTCATGACTGCGTTCAGTTTACGTCCTGAGAACGTCCCTACTGACAACCTCTCGTCAACTCTTACCCTCTCTTCGATTGCTTCTGCGCATCGACTTATATTCGTGCTCCCAGCGATTATAACGTGCTGTGACTTTCCAGCTAGACTGTCCCGCCCCTGAAGGTTACTTGCAACTGTGACGACAGCTACTTTGTCCCCTCCCACCCCCACCACTACTTCGCTGAAGCTGGGTCTTTTGACCGTTGAACGGACTGAACTTCTTTCCGAACCTGTTTTCTCTTTCTTCTCCGCCGTTCTGAGTGCAGGTGCCCTACCGTTCTCTCCATCGGCCGCTCATTTGTTCACCTTCGTTAGTGCCTCTTCGGCTGAACAAAAATTTCTTCCATAGCCTTCGTTTTTTTTTTCTCAGTCGCCAACGCAGTCTCCAGCTCGGCGAGTCTCTTGAGCAGTTAACTTTGGGTAACCATCATTTTCCCCATTTTATCTCAACCTCATATTTCCTACACTTGGGGTCAGCCTTCTCTGCATTCACGTCCGCAGTAGCCACCATTTTCAAATCCACCCCGCATCCTGAACATTTTGCAGTTTTTTTCTACCCCAATTGTACTTACAAATCTATCACAAGGTTTACAGAATTCATCAACGAGCATTGGGAACAAGGTACCGTCCCAAACGACTAGAAACATGCAGAGATAATAATGATTTCAAAGCTGGGAAAGGCTCCAAGCTTGGAAACTTTAAGACCCATTTCGTTGACTTGATGTTTGGGAAATGTATACGAGATTATCGAGGTTCAGAGGCTGGAGACCTACCTGGAAGACAACGAACTCATGCCACACACCATGTTTTGCTTCCGAAAATGCCTCTCAACACAGGACGTCCTCATTAAATTGAGGAGGAGGTGCTTACCGACGTACCAAAATGTGGTGAAAACGAATTACGTGTACTGTATCTTAAGGCTGCTTTCGACAATGCCAGTCATAAGACTGCGCTAGAGGGGCTTAACAAATTAGGTTGTGCAAAGAGAATGCACAACTACATCAACTCTTTTCTCAGTAACAGAACCGCCACAATTGGTATAGGAGGCATCCGCACTGATACGTTTAATACGCCCACAAAAGGAACACCCCAAGGTTATTTGATACAGCCGATGTTGTTCAACATTGTTATGATCGGCTTAGCTCGGAATCTCGAAAACATTGGAGGACTCAGACATGCCATCTACGCAGACGATGTTACAATCCGGGTGACAAGAGGATCTCTAGGACAAAGCAAGATCTTCTGCAACGCGCAGCAGATACAGTTAACGACTACGTGCGTCAATGCGGCCTCGTCTGCTCTCCGAAGAAATCCTGAGAGTCTACAGACGAGGATACGATCTGAAAAACTCCATAGACGTCTATATAGGGGGGGGGGGGGGAGAAGATTCCAGAAGTGACCCAAGTTAGGATTCTCGGTATGTGGATACAAAGCAACTGTATTATAGACCACACCATCAGACAGCTGTCAAACACTACAGCACAGATCACAAGGATGATCACCAGAATCTCTAACAGAAGACAGGGTATGAAGGAGGAGGGCACTTGTAGGCTTGTACAAGCCCTCGTGGTCAGTAGGATTGTATACAGTGTCCCCTACCAAACACCACTTCCACAGGAAAAAGAACAATTAGAAGCAATCTTTAGAAAAGCCTACAAATGCGCCCTTGGTCTACCTGTCAGCACCTCGACAGAGAAATTCCTTAAACTCGGGATAAACAACACAGCACAGTGCAAGAACACATCGAGGCGCATCTTCTTGCGCAGAAAATGAGACTACTGCTAAGTGCTACGGCCGGGTACACGCTGCAGATATTGAGCATGAGGGATGCTTGCAGAGAAATCAATGACATGGCGAGCATACCAAAGGACATTCGCCAGATCATTGAAGCCAGCCCGATACCTCGAAACATGCATCCGAAAATCCATAAGGCTCGAAGAAAAGCTACATCAGGGTGAGTGAGTAAAAACTTTATTGAACATGTCCGGCGTCATCGAGCGGGGTGGGGCTACAAGCACCCCGGCCTAGGTGACGACCTCGAGTCATTGGACCCGGGCGGCATCCTGGGCTTGCCGGACGGCCCACAGTTGATCGGCAAGGTCGTGGCTGAGCAGATCCGCCTCCCATCGCGCCTCGCGGTTCGAGACTGCCATGTCTACCGGGTTCGTAGGGGACTGCTGCACGTTACCGGTACACTGCCACAGCATGTGCTGCAGCGTCGCTCAGGCTCCGCACGCCTTACACGCGTCGGACGTATAAATGCCTGGGTAGCAGAGGCGAAGGATCGCCGGATTCGGTTACGTGTGTGTCTGTAGTTGTCTGCAGGCAACCTGCTGTTTCTTGTTTAGTTTGGCGTAGGGTGGTGGATATTTGCATCTGTTCAGTCTGTAGTGTTGCGTGATGTCTCTGAAAGTGGTCATGCGATCCCCCTACGTCCCTGCCCGCATCGCTGTCGAAGTGTGTGAGACATCGGGACTGTCGGCAGGCGTCGCAGCTCGGCGTGTAAGTCCTCGAGCCGCGGCGTGGGCAGTCGCGTTGCCCGCAAGCGGAGGGTCAGTGTGGGCGGGGGTCCATACAAGGAAACTGTCGTTTTTGCGGCAGATGTTGCGTTCGTGAATTTGGAGAATGCGGGCCGCTTCGCGGGAGATCTGGCCGCTGGCATAGTTGCGTATCGCCGCCTGCGAGTCGCCTATTATCAGCTCGGCGTCCGTGGTGGCTATCGCGAGGGCTATGGCAGCTTCTTTGGCCACCTCCGTTTCTTCCGTGCACTCGTGACGCAAGTTCTTACATGATCCGTGATCGCGACCGCGAAGCCATGGTGGCAGTCGTAACGGGCCGCGTCCGCGTAAACTGTGTCTTTGCTATTGCCGAATTTCTTTTCAAGGTCTTGGGCGCGCCTGTTGCGCCGACCGATATGATGTGTCGGGTGCATGTTCTCAGGCAACGGCAGAACGACGATGCGCTCGCGAATACGTCTGGGTATCCCGACCTTTTCGCCGCGCTGCGTATAGTAGTTGATACCCAGTGTCTCGAGGATGTGTCGACCAGTTCTGGTCTTCGCCAGACGTTCGTACTGGGCGATGTTGTGTGCTTCGATTATCTCATCTAGAGTAATCTGCAACCCCAGCTCGAAAAATTTTTCCGTGCTGGTATTGGCCGGTAATCCGATTTCGCGTTTGTACGCCTTGCGGATGAGACAATCTAGTTTGGTGCGTTCAGTCGCCTGCCACTTGAGGTAGGAGGCGACGTACGTTATATGGTTCATAACGAAAGCATGTAGCAGGCGAATGGTATTGCTTTCCTTCATTCCGCTATGCCGATTTGTTATTCGTTTCAGCAACCGGATTGTTTCATTGACCGCGCCCTCTAGTCTGCGAACGGTTTCGCCGTTGTGGCCGTTGGCGGACCGGCGCAAGCCCATTACCCTAATGGTGTTAACTTGTGGGATAACAGCACCGTCTGATGTGCGTACATTAATTTCTCTATATGCGCACTCGAATGCATAATCGGCGTTCTTGGGTTTACGGCCCCTGCGCGAGGGTCTATAAAGCAGGAGCTCCGATTTAGCGGCGGAACATTCGAGGCCAGTGTCGCGAAGGTAGTCCTGCACCACGTCGACGGCTTCCTGCAGCGTTTGCTCTACGTGGCCGTCATTTCCCTCGGAAACCCAGAGGGTGATATCATCGGCGTACAAGCTATGGTGGAGGCCTTCTATCTCAGCGAGTTTTCGTGGTAATCCGACAAGCACAAGGTTAAAGAGCATGGGCGAGATTACGGAGCCCTGCGGCGTGCCCGTACAACCCATGTATATGTCCTGCGATTCTAGTCCGCCGATCGCTAATCAGGCCCGGCGGCCCGTAAGAAAATCTCGTACGTAGTGGTACGTTCTCTCGCCCAGTCCTAACGCTCGTATACTTTCAAGTATCGCAGCATGGCTAACGTTGTCGAACGCCTTTTTGAGGTCGAGCCCGAGTATCACTTTGGTGGATCATGTGGGATTGTCTACGATATTGCCACGTTCCATTTCACAAGTTTTTGTTATCGTTCCGAAACACCACACGATTCTCGGCGCAAACCGCGCCTGCAGGTTTCGAGAAGGTTCCGGACTGTAGTAGATCATTTAGATAAGATCACGCCCACTGTGCGAACGGTACAGATTGTTCTGGAACCTACGCCACCGCCAGCGATAACGCTAGAACATTCGACGGCAAGGGTACAAATGCCGACGCGCTTCGCCACTTGTCAGTTGTTGATTGAAGGCCGACGCTGCGTTCGCCGCTATCAGTCCGAGACTGCTATCTGTGCAAGACTGCTGCTGTAATTAGACTTTCCCTTTACCGGGCACAGGTTCGCCCAAATAAACAGTTAAAGCCCAACACGAAGTTTTCTGTCTTTGGCCACGTCACGACCCCGTGACATCTGGTGGAGGTGCTGCTTCGTTCATGTACCGGACGCCCCCGTCAAGCCGTGAACCCAGCCCCCTTCGCGGAGAAGACACCGACGCCAACCAAGAGCAGCGAACGAGCCGCCGACAAGAAGGTCTCCCACCGGAGTACGGCCTGCTACAAGACAAGGCGCGGAAGACCAAGACCATGACCTCGACTGCGGCGACAATGACAACCGGAGCGTCCCAGCCCGCGATCGTCATTCATCAACCCAGGGAACCACCAACGTTCCATGGCTCATCGTTTGAAGACCCGGAAACCTGGCTAGAAACATACGACCGTGTGGCCGCCCTCAACCACTGGGACAACGAAGAAAAGCTCCGTCGTGTATACTTCTACCTGGAAGACACCGCAAGGACCTGGCTAGAGAATCGGGAGTCCACGCTCCGAACGTGGGATGTCTTCTGCGGCGCATTTCTTCAAACGTTCGCATGCGTCGCTCGCAAAGAGAGGGCCGCTGCTCTACTCGAGACCCGGGTTCAGCTACCAAATGAAAAGGTTGGAATTTTCACCGAGGAGATGACCCGCCTATTCCGTCACGCTGACCCAGACATGCCTGAGGAGAAGAAAGTTCGTTTCCTCATGCGTGGGGTCAAACAGGAGCTCTTCGCGGGGCTAATGAGGAATCCACCGAACACCGTCCAAGAATTTGTATCCGAGGCAACCACCATCGAAAAAACGCTGGACATGCGCACCAGACAGTATAATCGTCGCGTGACTCCAAAATGCGCTGCTGCTCAAGCCAGTGACTCCGACGACGTGCGTGAAACGATCCGAGCGATCGTGCGGGAAGAGCTGCGCAAACTGTTGCCTTCGGCGCAGCCTCAATTGGATTCGATCGCCGACATTGTGCGAGAAGAAGTCCGGCAATCGCTTCGAATTCCCGAAACACCGCCGCCCGAGCCAGAAACTATGAGCTACGCCGCTGCAGTGCGCCACAACGCTCCTCCCCGTCCACGCCAAAACGCCGCCACGTCACACTTCCGTCGCCAGACGCCACCGCCGCCACCACCCCAACCGACGTCCTACCGTTCCCCAGCGGGCCAGCGCAGTGCACCGAGGAAAACGGACGTTTGGCGTGCACCTGACAACCGCCCGCTCTGCTACCACTGCGGCGAAGCCGGGCACACATACCGCCGTTGCCAGTACCGACAGATGGGACTTCGAGGCTTCGCCGTCAATGCCCCGCGTCCGCAGCCAGGAGATCGGCCACGTGACATCGCCGACTACCTGGCAAGAACTGAATGGACACCACGAAGTCCTTCCCGTTCGCCGTCGCCCAGCCGCCGCATGTCACCGCACCCCCGGCAGTACTCTGGCACAACGCGGGGCCGGTCTTTTAGCCCGTATCCGGGAAACTAAGGGCAGCAACCGATGGAGGTGCGGTTGCTGTGCGACTAACTACCGAAGATCCTCCGACGACGATGCCGACGCGACGGAGCTTTTTGAACACAACCCCAACCAGGCAAAGCCCTGAAGGTAAAAGCTCACTTACCGAAGGTGGCTGGACGACGCAACATGGAAGCAGCGGAACAAGCCGACGCAGCCGTAACCCGACGCCACGCCCTAACTGTAATGCGAGACGGCGAACTAGCGACCTCGACGTTCTTATCGACGGCCACAGTGTGACTGCTCTCGTCGATACTGGAGCCGACTATTCTGTCATCAGTGGGTCGTTCGCCGCGAAGTTAAAGAAAGTTAGGACAGCTTGGAAAGGCCCTGAAATCCGCACAGCCGGAGGTAATCTCGTAACGCCTGCAGGAATCTGCACAGCGAGAGTCACCATTAACGGCCGTATTTATCCTACAGACTTCGTAGTCCTACAGCGTTGCTCGAGAGATGTCAACCTTGGCATGGACTTCTTATGCCGCCATGGTGCTGTCATCAACCTAAAAACAAAGTCGATAAGGTTATCCACAGAAGAAGCACTACCGCCGCGCACGCCATCTGGACACCATGCCTTGAATGTGCTGGAAGAACAAGTCACCATTCCGCCTCGCTCAAGCGTCATTATTCCAGTCGGCGCTCCTGAATCACCTGACTTCAAAGGCGTCGTTGAAGGCAATCAGCATCTGTTGGTCACCCGAAACATTTGCGTCGCAAGAGGAATCACAGAGCTGCGGGGAGGCAAAGCAACGGTTATGCTCACAAATTTCAGCAATGAGTACAAACATGTGAACAAAGGAACAACGGTCGCATACATCGAAGAAATTGTCGAAGCCACCAGTGCTTTCGCCCTCGCCGATTCTGCGGAACCTGCTCAGAGGAACCAAGCCCCTCCCATAGCTTTCGACGTCAATCCCAGACTTTCGAACGATAAGCAAGAACAGCTCAAGGCCCTGCTCCTGCAATACGAAGATTGCTTTTCGTCGTCATCGAAAATTCGGCAGACCCCAATCACGAAACATCACATCATAACCGAAGAAAATGCCAGACCAGTCCGTCAGAGTCCGTACAGGGTTTCGACGCGAGAACGTGAGGCCATGAAGAGACAAGTTGATGAAATGCTGCGGGATGACATTATCCAGCCGTCCAAGAGCCCATGGGCATCCCCCGTGGTGTTAGTGAAGAAAAAGGATGGGACCCTACGTTTCTGCGTTGATCATCGCCGCCTGAACAAAATCACAAGAAAGGACGGGTATCCTCTCCCACGAATAGACGACGCACTTGATCGGCTCCATAACGCCAAGTACTTTTCGTCAATGAACCTCAAGACTGGCTATTGGCAAATCGAAGTCGATGAAAGAGACCGAGAGAAGACGGCGTTTATAACACTGGACGGCCTCTTCGAGTTTAAGGTGATGCCCTTCGGCCTTTGCTCAGCGCCTGCAACTTTTCAACGCGTTATGGATACAGTACTGGCAGGATTGAAGTGGCAGACTTGCCTTGTGTACTTGGACGACGTCGTCGTGTTTTCCTCGAGTTTCGACCAGCATCTTCGGCGCCTTGAAGCTGTACTTCAAGCCATCAAGACTTCCGGACTCACACTGAAGCCAGAAAAGTGCAGATTTGCGTATGAAGAGCTCTTGTTTCTGGGGCACGTTATCAGCAAGTCTGGAGTTCATCCTGATCCACGGAAAACAGCCGCCATCGCCGAATTCCCGCCGCCCACTGACAAGAAAGCCGTGCGCCAATTTCTGGGCCTGTGCGCTTATTATAGGCGGTTCGTGAAAAACTTCGCCCGCATCGCCGATCCTCTCACTAACCTTACCAAGGCCGACGTCGAGTTCAAGTGGGAAACGCCACAGGAACACGCTTTCCAGGAGCTTAAACATCGCCTCCAGACGCCTCCGTTACTTGCCACTTTCGACGAATTCGCCGACACAGAAATACATACTGACGCAAGCAGCGTAGGTCTTGGCGCTGTTCTTGTGCAGAGGGCTGACGGACTTGAAAGGGTTATTAGTTACGCCAGCCGATCGCTATCCAAAGCAGAAGCAAATTATTCCACAACAGAAAAAGAGTGCCTCGCCATCATCTGGGCTACGTCGAAATTTCACCCCTACCTCTACGGCAGGCCCTTCAAAGTTGTGAGCGACCACCACGCCTTGTGTTGGCTAGCCACCTTGAAGGACCCTTCAGGTCGCCTCGCACGATGGAGCCTGAGACTTCAAGAATATGACATTACTGTCATTTACAAGTCCGGCAAAAAACACTCCGACGCTGACTGTCTCTCTCGTGCACCTGTCGACCAACCGCTACCCGACGACTCGGATGACGACTACTTCTTGGGAACAATAACTACCGACGACTTCGCTGAACGACAGCGGGCCGACCCGGAACTTAGAGCCCTAATAGAATACCTCGAAGGCAGGACCGCCGAAGTCCCGAAGGTATTCAAGCGCGCACTTGCGTCGTTCTTTCTACGAAACGGTCTTCTACAAAAGAAAAACTTTTCACCGCTTCGAGCTAAGTACCTCCTTGTGGTGCCTTCAGCTCGGCGACCAGAATTCCTGCAGGCCCTGCACGACGATCCGACGGCAGGGCACCTCGGTGTTTCCCACACGCTCGCGAGGATACAAGAAAGGTACTACTGGCCACGTCTTACCACCGACGTCACTCGTTATGTGAGAACATGCCGGGACTGTCAGCGACACAAGACACCGCCGACAAGGCCAGCGGGACTTCTGGAGCCAATTGATCCACCTTGCCGACCCTTCCATCAGATTGGTATGGACCTACAGGGGCCGTTCCCGACGTCGGCTTTCGGAAACAAGTGGATTGTGGTAGCTACCGACTACCTCACCCGCTACGCCGAGACAAAAGCCCTGCCGAAAGGCAGTGCATCCGAGGTAGCTAAGTTTTTCGTCGAAAATATCGTCCTACGTCACGGCACCCCGGAGGTCCTTATCACCGACAGAGGGACGGCATTCACTGCCGACTTAACTCAAGCGATCTTGGCATACAGCCAAACAAACCACCGCCGGACGACAGCGTACCACCCACAGACCAACGGCCTCACCGAGCGGCTTAACAAGACGATCGCCGACATGCTGTCAATGTACGTCGATGTCGAACACAAGACGTGGGACACCATTCTTCCGTATGTGACCTTCGCATACAACACGGCGGTGCAGGAGACGACGCAGATATCTCCATAAAAATTTGTCTACGGAAGGAGCCCGGCAACAACGCTCGATGCCATGTTACCCAACGTCACCGACGAAGAAAACCTCGATGTGAGCGAGTACCTTCAACGCGCCGAAGAAGCCCGACAACTTGCGCGTCTTCGTATCAAGAATCAACAGACGACCGACAGCCACCGTTACAACCTTCGACGACGCTTCGTGGAATACCAGCCCGGTGAACGTGTTTGGTTGTGGACGCCGATACGCCGACGTGGACTAAGTGAAAAGCTTCTGCGACGGTACTTCGGACCGTACAAGGTGGTTCGACGTCTCGGCCCACTTGATTACGATGTTGTCCCCGACGGCATCACGAACTCTCAACGACGCCGATCGCGACCTGAAGTCGTCCATGTCACGCGCCTCAAGCCGTTTCATGCACGTTAACAAACTTAAACAGTGTTTTTTATTATTGTTGTATTGAAATTTATTCATTGTACTTTCTTGCATTATTATTGTACCTTCATCTTTAGTTAAAGCATCTGGACGATGCCTTTTTTCAGAGGGGGGCAATGCCACGTTGCATTTCACAAGTTTTTGTTATCGTTCCGAAACACCACATGATTCTCGGCGCAAACCGCGCCTGCAGGTTTCGAGAAGGTTCCGGACTGTAGTAGATCATTTAGATAAGATCACGCTCACTGTGCGAACGGTACAGATTGTTCTGGAACCTACGCCACCGCCAGCGATAACGCTAGAACATTCGACGGCAAGGGTATAAATGCCGACGTGCTTCGCCGCTTGTCAGTTGTTGATCGAAGGCCGACGCTGCGTTCACCGCTATCAGTCCGAGACTGCTATCTGTGCAAGACTGCTGCTGTAATTAGACTTTCCCTTTACCGGGCAAAGGTTCGCCCAAATAAACAGTTAAAGCCCAACACGAAGTTTTCTGTCTTTGGCCACGTCACGACCCCGTGACAATATCGTGCTTGAGTTGAAGCATAACGTCCTGCGTGGAAAGGTTACGACGGAACCCCAGCATCGTGTGTGGGAGCATGTTTCGGTCCTCGAGGTAGTTGGTAAGGCGAGCGAGAACCACATGTTCCATGACCTTACCAACGCAGGACGTCAGGGATATCGGTCGAAGGTTGTCAATCTGTGCTCGTTTGCCCGGTTTGGGGATCATAATTATCCGCGCCATTTTCCACGAGTTCGGTATAGCGCCCGCATTCCAGCACTCGTTCATGTAAGCCGTCAGTTGTTCTATCGACTCATCGTCCAAGTTACGTAGCGCTTTGTAGGTTATGCCGTCCGGGCCTGGCGCCAACTTTGTGTTGAGCCTGTGCAGCACCGCCTTCACCTCTGCAACGCTGAAGTCCTCGTCTAGCTCCGCGTTACCCTCACCCTCCCAGGCGTATGCCGAGTGCGTGAGGGGGCTACGTGACTGAAAGTAACGGCTTCGCACGTCATATAGAAAGTCCGCGTGGGTGCTTTTGTAGTCGTGCAGCAACTTGTTAAGCTTATGTGCGTGCGATGTTTTCGTCTCCTCCGGATCCAAGAGGTGCCGGAGGAGATGCCACGTCTTGGCCCGTCCCAGCTGGTTCTCCATCCCATTGCAGATCTCTTCCCATTGCGTTTTGCATACCTGTAACGCGTGCTCTTCCATGTCCCTGCTTAGCCGTGCTATGCGTCTGCGCAGCGTTCGATTGTGGCGTTGGCGCTTCCACCTGTCTTGCAGGCTGCGCTTGGCTTCCCACATGTGTAGGAGTTTGCTGTCTACCACTTCGAGCTGTGCTTTTGGCGGAACCTCCCGCGTCGCCGTTTCTAAATCCCCCTTGAGCGTCGCAGTCCAGCTATCTATATCCTCAATAGCCGCACTGCCACGATTCTGTTCTTTCCGGACTTTGTGAAACGCGTCCCAATCCACCAGCCGGTGGTTCTTGCCCTTGGTACCTTCCCGATGAACGCGATGGTGAGGTTCAGCGTCGACCTGGATCTCGATCACTGAGTGATCGCTACCCAGGTCCTCCTGTGTATTGTGCCGTCGCGCGCTAGCAACGTTCTTGGTAAATGTGAGGTCGGGTGAGGTGTCTGCACATACGCTGTTGCCCCTGCGCGTAGGCGCGGAAGGGTCTGTGATGAGCTCGAGGCCCTCATTCTGCGCATCGCCCCAAAGGCGCTTACCTTTTGGCGTTTCGTAGCCGTACCCCCACTCCGCGTGGGGCGCGTTGAAGTCGCTCGCGATCAGCAAGGGCCCGTCGGCAGCTGCCTCGCGCGCCTCTCGCAGTAACGTGCTAAAGCGGTGTCTGGCTTTGGGTCTGCTATACACGTTCAGCACAAACAGGCCAGGGCCGCGCCCTTTCCTCGGGATGAGCTCTATGAGTACATGCGGTATGCTAACGTTCATAGGTTCGCGTTGCGCCACGAAGAGGTTGCGTCGCACCAGCTTTGCAGCGGCCGGTGGGGCTCCCGCGGTCACAGCTTCGTCTATAGATTTGTACCCCGCCAGCTTGACCGGGTCATTGGTTTCCTGCAATAGTATTACGTCCGGTCGTTGCCGGCTACGTAAGAATTGTTGGAGAAGCGCCCGTTTCCTCCTGTACCCCCTGCAGTTCCACTGCCAGATAGTGAACGTGTTCCGTGTGTTATGCTGTTGTGGGCGTTGTGTTTGTGTGGTTTCGTATCGAGCCATGGTGACTGTACGTGTTATGGTTTGCCGTCCGGCTGATCCAGCGCCTCTTCGTCGGGTAACGGCCTAGAGTACGGTTTCCCAGTCGTTCGTACTGGGCGACCCACTGCGCCCGGAAGTCGCACTTCGATATTTTCTATGCGCGTTTGCAGCGTCGCGACCGTTTTTGTGAGCTGAGATATTGCAATGCTCAACTGTTCGGTTTGTGCGGTTTGCTTACCAATTGCGTTGTTAAGTTGCGCGGTTTGCTGTGCGTGTTGGGTCATCATCGCATCTACCTTGTCGTTGAGTCTACCGACTCGTTCGCGGAGTTTCTCCTCACGTTTCTGCGATTTGGCGTCGAATTGTTCCGGGTCAAGTGCCTTACGTTTAGTGGGTGCGGGGTGCGCATCTTGAGCCTCCATGACTTCCTCCACACTCTCGGCTGTACTAGCAGCCGCGTCGGCTGCGACGGGTTTAGTTGGAGGAGGATGAGGAGAGGGAACTGTCGGGGCCTCCCCCTTCAACGTGGCAATTTCGTTTCTTAACCTTGCATTTTCCTGCTTTAGTTCTTGGATTATTGATTCGAATTGATCCAATCGTTTCTGCACTAGACTTTCTGGGTCGCTGTTCCGTTTGTAAGCAGAGCTGCCGCGTCTGTCTACATCTGGGTTTCTATCAACGGCAGTCTCGGTTCGCGTTAGCGGTGCGCTGGGCGCGCGTCCGGAGGCGACGTCCACCCACCTCAATTTATGGGGGTCAACCTCTCCTCCGCCTTTGGCTGCAGCTGTGTGGTTGGCTCGGGCCGTCGACGTGCTGTGAGGCTTCGCTGAACGGGGTCGGGAGACGCTGCGAGAGCGGGCTCGAGAACGAGTACGGGAGCGAGTGCGGCTCCACGCGCGGGTCTCCCTCGAGGCCGATCGACTGTTGCCGCGACGTCGTCTCGGTGCGTGGCGTCGTCCGTAGCCCTCCTCCCCGTCGTTGACGGTGCTGCTACTGCTGTAGGCGGCCTCAGCCTCCTCGCGCATTCTGCGTTCCCACTGTCGGCGCTTGACTAGGTAGGGTGTCTAGTACTTAGCTTTGCACTTGCGGTCTCCGATGAGGTGACCTTTCCGCACAGTTGGCACACCGGCTCGCACCGATGATCGTCGGGCGGGTTGCCGCATCCGCACCCACGGCACTTCTTGTCGTTCGGGTTGGGGCACACGTCGGCCCTGTGTCCCAGACGACCACACTCGTAGCACATATTGATATGTTTCTTGTAAAGAGTGCACCTTATCACCATCCCGCCGTAGTTCACGTAACGAGGCACGTAGTAGCCGTCGAAAAGGATTATCACGTTGGTCGTGTTTCCCATGCGCTTTGCATGCAGGACGTTCGGGTCGCGGTGGTTAACCAGACTTCTCACGACGTCCGCCGGCTTTTCATCTAGCGATATGCCCCTGATGAGGCCTTTGGACGTGTTCTCCGGAGCCGCTCTGTAGGCACTCGCTTCGAACTCGCGGTCGCCAATTCGCAGCTTGCAAATGCCTCCATATCGTCCAGCGCGATCTTCTGACGGCGTGCTTACCACAATAACGTTTTGTCGCTCATTGAGACAGACGCTGTCTTCCTCGGCTACCTCACGCCCCACCCCTGCAGCGTTGCGTATGCAGCAGTGGACGCGGTCCTTCTGGTAGTGGGATACGTTGAAGCCATTGCGGGGTCGCACGATGATCTTGTAGTCATCCGTCGGCAGGTTGGGCATTCGGCTCGTCATGGTGATCTTCCGCACGTACTGCGTCGCTTTCTGTATAAACGCCGCCTTCTCGGTAGGCGCTGGCGTTGCTTGCTGGTTCTTCGCCGGGTCGGCGTCTCCACCCGCCTTCTTGGTGTTTCGTTTGATCTCGCACCATCCCTGCTCTTTTCCGAACACCGTCGGCGATATCTCCTCCCCTTCGACTTGCACGAATTCTATTTCGGGCGCCGGCGCAGCGGATGGGGCACCCGCTTGCTCCGACGACTTGTCAGGCCTACCGTGCCTTGTCTACTGGCTTGACTGTCGTGCCAGCGTGGCAGTACGGGCAATCTTCGAAAATTGACCGAAACACGGGCTCACCTGCACAAATGGTATCAGGAGAGACCGCTGGACTTTCGCAGTCACTTGGGAATAATCTGAACTGAATGGCTGGAAAGAAATCGCCGAAAACCATAGAAAATCTGCGGAGCCGATGTGACGCGCGTCCGCACACCGTGGCCCCCTAGCGGCCAATCCAAGCCACATCAGAAGCACAAGAAAAAAATTCAAGGCAAGAACCGACGTATTGTACGTTGATGCGACCACGCACAGAGAGCACTCCGGGACAGTTGTAAGCATTGTTGATCACCAACTTAGGGAAGTCAACAGCGCTTCGATCAGAAGCAACATCCTCGAGGCTGAGGAAGTAGCGATCGCGATCGCAATCACACACCAGAGCGAAACGCCTACTACAGAAATAGTTGCTGACTCCCAAGAAGCGTGTCGACGGCACAGCAGTGGACGCATATAGAGTGCTGCCATCTGCATACTCAAGGGAAGAAAAAAATTGGCAGCATATCCATGAAGTGAATGATGGAGAGTGGGGCGAAGCATTCGTCCGTCCATTCGTTCTTGCTTCTGTCCGTCCATGCGTCCGTCTGTGTGACCGTCTATGCGTTCATCCGCTCGTCTGTGCGTTAGTCTGTGCGTTCGTCCGTCCCTGCGTTCGTCCATGCATCCGCCCCTGCGTCCGTTCATGCGTCCATCCAAGCATTTGTCTTTGTGTCCATTCGTCCATCTATTCAACTCTCCAAGTACCACCATCTCGCATTTTTTCATCATATATTCCCCATATAAGAGCACCGCCATCCAGCGGATATTCCAAGGACTAAACGAGAGGTGGCACACGCGCACTTTTTAACGGCTTGCGCTTCGGGTCTACTTCCCACCTTGAACCACCTCGAGTTCATGGTATATACTAGTTTATTGTATTCATGGCACTGCGGCTCAACGCTCGCTAAACCTTTCTAAAACTAACGAAATTACACCCAGCGAGTATAACGTAGCAACCCTTTCTTATCAGATAGTGTTCAATGTACATGCCAATGGCTGTTAATGGGGATTGCAGCGTGCGTGTAAATTAAAATCCGAATGCTCCTGTCTCTCATTCCCCATTAGCAGCCATTGGCATGTACATTCAGCACTATTTTTATCGTTCAACAACGCACAGAAGAAATCTCTCACCGGCACGTCCTTGGAGGTCAAAACGTTATACTTGTTACACACTACAACGACTACGAGGGACGAATGGTTGTCGCTATAGTGAGCTTCGCCCCTAAAATCAACTTCTCGAGCTGCTCCACTACGTGGACACCAGGCCATGAAACTGTGACAGGGAACCAGCGTGCCGACGCCATAGCCAGAGAATACGCCGACCAGGCGGCGCACAACGACGAGGAACCAGCCACAGTTGCTATACGCTATGGAGCAATTTTCGAACACCAGAGAGCCCTAAGGAGGATATACCCTCCTCTCCACAAAGACCCCAGCAGAGAGCAGTCGGTTGTCTGGAGACAGCTGCAGACTAATACGTACCAGAATCTCTGTCTTCTGAGCAAAATTTATCCGGAAATATACGCCAACAAATGCCCGCTATGAAGAGAACACCCCACACTTTACCACATGACATGGGCCTGCCAGCACACACAGGTAGTGCCAAGAAACTGTACACCAGCACCGGAGCAGTGGGAGGCTTCGCTATCCGGCTTTAAGCCTGATGAACAGCTCAAGCTGGTTGAAAGAGCTTGCAAGATGGCAAAGGCCACAGGGGCCCTTGACTGAGGGCTCCACCTTCACCGGAAAAAAATATTTGTAATAAAGTTTTGCATTCATTCTTTTCTTATGAATTGTGCTACTCGGTAATTACAAAACACGGCGTACGACGAATCCTGCCCTAAAAAAGTCTAAGCTCTACTACACACATTTGCGTGTTTGGCGCACGCGCACCTCCACCATGGCGTGGCAGGAGACAAACTCTCACATACACACAAACACTCAAACAAATAAATAACTGATGACTGACCCCCAAAAAAGCCGTACAATGTTTTAGTTGGTATAATGGTTTACACTGCTGCCTTAAAATTTTAAAAGCAAGCTCGAAACATGCAAAAACACTTATCTGCGCAGTCAATCGGGAGCCCACGGAAAACGCATCCATCCACCGCGCCAGTTCGGAGAGTAGCTGTTCAGCGCCATCTAGATGAAGCTCAGTCAACGGCAGTTTGTATGTACTTCTATGAGCCAGCGCTATTTATTATACTGTTTGGCAGATACTGCCGGTTAAAGGGCCACTCACCAGGCCCCCATACCAAACTTTAGTTAGACAGCGGAAGTTGTTGGGAGTCTGATGAGGAACGTTTTGCCACAAAAATTTCTCGAATAGGTTCATTACGAGCGGAGAAAACAGGTTTTTTGAAGCGGCGCGAAATGAGGGTGAGAGGAGGTGAGCTCGAAACCCTTGCCGCTCCTCCCCGACGCCTTCGCAAGCCAAATCTTTTTCATACCCTCTCCCGCATCCTACCAAGAGGTGACGTGCGCATGACGTGACGAACAAGCCCAGCCCCCCGTGCACGCGAGCGGCGTTGCTTTGTTGACCAGCATTGTTTCGTGGTCTTCTGCCTGTTTCTGCGGGATGGTTTGGAAACTGGACGCGGTAGAGTAGATGAGCACAATGAGTGCGCGAACGCGCAGGAGGGTTCCACGGCGGTCGTCTGCTCAATGCGCTGACCGTGGAGACACGAACGCATGCGAAACGCTGGCACACTAGCCCCGCATCTCGTAGCATTTCACGGTAAAAAATGAAAGAAAAACGCGCACAACTTTTTATTGCGTCTCATTATTTATTTCAAGTTTTATTCATCTCTTAAAGCAACAAATACATAAACTACGCATGTTGTGCTAATTTTTGCCATGTCACGTGGTATACTGTTGACAACGTCAGAGCAGAGTCGTCTACGTAGATGACCAACGTCACTGCATTGCCGTGTACGAAGGGCCATTCCTATGCCTACGTCATGCCCTCATTTTCTGAGAGTGCGCAGGTAGAGGGGAGGGCGCGCCGCTTTCATCTTGAAATTTGACCCATTTCCGTGGCACGTAGCGTTGCAAAGTTTGGCAGACGTGATCATGAACGCCTTGTCTACACATTGCGCTTGTCAGCTCAAAATTCTCAAACCTGGGGAGAATAAAGTGGGTAACGATTTAGTGTACAGGGTACTCTACTATGGGAGAGCTTAAAGCCGTCCCGTGAGCTTCAGAGTCTAAAGCCGCTTTGCCTGGAATGTTTAGAAAAAGTTTTTAACGATTAAGAGTACGGTGTACTCTACTATGGGAGAGCATAAAGCCGTCCCTAAACATGAGTTCCAAGAAACGTGGTACGGCAGTTTAACCGAACCTAAAATTTCCCAACGTTTTAAGGTTACATCTGACCAACAATACCATATACATATATATTGCCTACCCCATGGAACAGACTTGCATTAGTGTCACTGGTTTTGTTTTCGAAACTCGAACGTCCTTGTAAATTTCTTTCAATAGTTTGAGATTATTGTTTAGCTATCCGCGTATATGATCTAGATTTACAATGCCCCTTTAACTTAAGTTATGCCTAGTGATTTTATTCGCCGACAGCCAGCTCTTGCACATTCAGCGGCAACCGCCTTGCGCGACTGAATTTTGCAGGAGAAGGGAACGCGCGCCAGCAAGCGATTCCGCGGAGCGGTTCCTAAGAGTGTCTCCGAAAGCTCGGTTTTCAGATTACATGCACCGTGACAGCAAGAAAAGGGCATTGGCCACAGTCCAGTCCATTGCCACAGTCCATTGGCCACTTAATACCCCACTAAAGCGGTTTTTTTGTTTTTGAATCTCTCTAATATTGTATAATAAATAACCCCAAGTGGTTGCGATTGTCCGGAGTGTTCAGTAGCGGCATTGCTTATAATCATTTTGTGGCTCTCACACGTAGAGCACAGGAAATTATTATTAACCTGCATTACGCTGTTTTTTCTGTTTTTTAAGGCCTCGAATTGTGCTGGACAATGGCAACATGGTGTTCCAGGTGCCCAGTGCCAAGAATATTAGCTTCCGCACTAGCTCAGGACGCGGAGGCATTTTTCTCAATGGACGGGACGTGGCTGAGGTCCTTGCCAAGGTGAGATAAGCGTAGAATATTTTTTTTTTACTCTACACTGTCAATGGTAACTCTTAACTATAACCGTACTGCATCTTCAGTTTTCAAACATATGGAGTAAGGCAATCAGGCAGTGGCTGGCTGGAATAATTTAATATGAAAAGGAGACTTCAGTCGGCATATAGGAGATGTATAATCCTTTTTCTTTTATAACAGACACGTCAAACTGATAGAAAATGCTGCCAACATTTTATGATATGATCAGGAACCAAGTGAAGAACGTTATTCCGGCGTTTTGTTGTTGTCTGTCTTCTTTTCGGAGGCTTTGGTCACCGCATTAATCTATTTATCTAACAATCACTTCATTATTTCCAAATATCTGAAAAGCCAGATTTCTCGAAAAAAAAATGGCAGCATATCCACAGAGTGAATGATGGAGAGATGGGCGAAGCATTCGTCCGTCCATTCGTTCTTGCTTCCGTCCGTCCATGCGTCCGTCTGTGTGACCGTCCATGCGTCCATCCACCCGTCCGTGAGTGCGTCTGTTCGTGCGTCCGTCCCTGCGTTTGTCCATGCATCCACCCCTGCGTCCGTTCATGCGTTCATCAATGCATCTGTCTGTGTGTCCGTTCTTTCATCTATTCAACACTCCAAGTACCGCCATCTCGCATCTTTTCATCATATATTCCCCATATAGAAGCACCGCAAGGCAGCGGGCATTCCAAGGACTAAACGAGATATGGCACACGCACCTATATATTCAGCACACAGAACAAATAGATACCAACAGAACCATCGCAAGCTATTGACTAGGTTTGCATGGAACGCATATACAGAACGTACAGTGACCGCAAGAGTTAACGCTAAAACAAACCCCGACAGCTCATTCCACACGCAAGCCATCTATCCACGCGTAGAAAAAGTAGGCCCTTTCAGCTTTGCTGCAAGAACTAGTTCTTCAATACTGCCAGCGCAGAGACAGTGCGTCTTCACGGTGACCGCTACAAGCATGTCAACATATGTACACTATGACTGCAAACTTCTTTGCGTTAGTGTGTTACCTGATATTATAGGCGTAAATCTGGGAGGCCAGATAGGTGATTACGCCTGGCGACACTGAGATAAGCCGGGCGAGCGCGTATTAGTTGCTGCAGAAACCTACTGCATATCATTTTTCACTGGATTATGTTCTGGTGAGTTTTCCAATACTGGATGAGTGGCCTTTTTAAAACTTTTTTTTCTCAAGGATACTCAAAAGAAAAAGAAAGAGCATTTTTATGATTGGGGTTTCAAGAAAGGTCACAAGCTGTCATCATCAATGAAGACCCCGTATTCCGCAACCACGTTGTCGTATACAGGAATACACCACAAGCTAAAAACCCCTCATATCGCGGTGTTTTAGTATAGTGATGGTAAGAGTATACACCGTAGGGGTCGGCGAAGTTTTATTTTCTTTAGTCTAGGCTGTCAATATTACAATCTCATCAAGCTACCGCACCAAATAAGAGCATCGAATGCCCTAAAGGTTCTTGAGAAATCCTGCGTGCGGACCACAATGATGAAGTATTTTGGTATCTACAGTGTGATGTTACTGTCACTGATAAAACACCCTATTGGTGCGCAACGAACTAAGGGTGACCAAGGCTGTTTGGAACTCATGCAACTATGCTATATCCTTCAACTGAAGATGCTGTCTTCTTTACAAACCCCATCGAGCGCTGGAGGGGCTTGCTCGTGCTACACTGGTTGGCACAATGCTTGGTGCTACAATCATTTAATTATTCATTCGATATTACAGTAGCGATTCTAAGGACTGTACAGGCGCAAATATGCCCTTGGTGTTGACAGAATGTTCCGTATTATGTTTAAATTTAAAGCGTATACCGCCCAACATATCGTATGTTCTATGTGCGGGTTAAAGCATGCGAGTGCCGACGTCGACTGCTGCCAAACGGAGAGGAAACGCGTCGCCCACCTTTTGTCGCGAGAAAGGCTCGCGAAGGGATGAGCCAGAGAGAGGAGGATGCGCTCATCGACATGCGTGGTGTGGTCGTCCACGGCTGCACGTTCACCTTTAGAGAGATCAGCTAACCACTCATACTATCAAACGTCTCGTGTTACGGCCGCAATATGGGCTGTGAAGCCATATACAACGTGGAGGTCCCTTCGCTCGCTGCGGCAGCCATGTTTCGAAACTCAGTGCGCACACAAGACATTCTAGAAAAGTTGTGGAGACGTAAATCAGCTGTACAATGCTCTTCATCTCACCGTGCTCTCTCATTATTATTTTTTTGCTATTCATTTTTACCCTGGCATCTGCAATGAAGAAGTATCCTTCGTTCGCAAGTAATTATTGGAAGTCACTTACTCCTTATGTACTTTCTCCAGCAAGCGTATTACACCATTTTTTTAGGAATGTGGAGCTCTTTATCAGCTATAACACCGAAATATCACATTGCGCTTCCTAATTGGACCCATAGGGTTTAGTAAAGCAATGGCTTTGCACAAATTCGATGTGTAGCAATGGCGTTTTTTTATTACTGATACCTTTCCGGGTATGACATCGCATACATTGTGCGCAGGTGCCTGAGCTTGTACGCTTTGTTTTAGGTTCAAGTGTCCTCTCCCTCTTTTGATTTCTCCTTCCTCGTCCCCACGTGTAAGGTAGCAAATTAGCGTTCCTAGACTGACCCTGCCTTTCCTTCTCTACCGTTTTCTCTTCTTGAGTGTCTACGCCAAACGCCATAATGCCACAGCCCCCCAAGCTTTTCTACTTGTTTGTTCATTATTCGAGATTCTCTTTGACATCTTTGTTTTATGTTCTCGGAGAAATAAGCTATTCGACACGTCTCTGAATAGTTAACTGAGATTACACCAGTAACACTGTTAAAGCTTACCTTAAGTAATCATCGCGATAGCTTTACGTGCTTTAAATGTATTTTCTGATTACAGGTCTCAGAGGCAGCGCGGACTATCGAACCAATTGCGGCAAACACTCAGGTACTGGTACTGTTCGCGTTCTGACCGCCCGCCTGTTTATGTTATTCTTCGACGTAAAGGTGCTTTACGTTACATTCCTGTTCGTGCCTCTACAAATCTTGATTTCTTGCATGACACTGCAGCTACAAACGCTGACGGAAACTGTGGAGACCGTGACCACGTTGCGCTCGCAAATGAGCCAGTTGAGCACAAAATGTCAACAGCTGCAGACTAAGGTCCGTATAATAAGTTCATGTTCTTTCTTCTCTTTCTTTTATTTTTATTTTCGTTCAGAACGCTTGCCGCTGACATTTTGAGTATATTGCGAGTGCATTGCAAGAATATTGCGCGCGAATAAATGAGTTGCTTTAAATTAGTGTTCCACTAGTCCAGTAATACTGTCACAAATTCACCTTGTGTTGTAACCACGAAGCAACACAACAAAGCTGACGCAAGCAAAACAACCACAGCATCTCCGGTGTTGGCTGTTTCCCAGCCCTAACCGGAATTGTAAGAGCCAGAGAATGTACGTTTTTAGAAAAGGAAAACTAAAACGGAAACGCCGATGGTGCTAATCACAAAACGCACAGATCACTGCTATTTAATTTAGCGAGCTATACTCGTCGCTTTTGTGATTTAAGATATCAATTGTATTACATTTGCCTGTTGTAACCTACAAGAAAAAACAAAAATACCTTGCGGTTATTTGTCCACAGAAACGTTGGTAGAAACGTCATAACCCTAGCAGATACCATTATATATAAAATCACAGCCTATAGGTATTGGTACATTGTATGAGTAGAATTAGAGTCGAAAAACTGCTGAGACAATAATCGAAAATTCAGGAAAAGCTTCAAAATTTATTCTGATTAGTCCTTCCGGGTAGAATGTTTCTGAGTATAACGTTTTTTTTTTTTCAAAACTCACAGTTGTAAACCTTAAATAGTAGGTATGGTCTTTCTTTTATGTTTTATGACGTTGGCAACTGAGGCCACGAGAAAAGAAGTTCATTCATATTTTTAAAGGCATATGTATACGGCGTAGAACTATGCGTGGCATGCGATAAATTTTTGTCCATGCAAATGTGGAACTGAATAGGCGCTTACTCAGCAGGAAGTGTTTGTTAGGGCTCACTGCAAAAGCACCTGGTATACCCTTCATTTCTTATTCCACATGCTTTGAAAGCATAGTTGGCCTGTTAGAGTTCATCTCCAAGCCTTCTGATCTTTGATTAGTGCACTCAATAAATCAGTCTTGACAATCAATGCGTGCAATACTTCTGCATGTTGAGATGATGAAAGAGTCTTTACATGAGTTTAACACACTATACTTGAACTGTGCGATGCAAGAAAGTACATCTTTCGATGTTCATGCTAAAATAGAAATCAATACGGGGACGTTGTACCAACGTTGTTCGGGAACTAGATAGTAATACAGCTTCTCAAGCTTCAAGGGGGGAGGGGTGGTCTGTATACTTCCGTGAAAATGGCTGAGCGAGTCGGTGAGTTGGTAGGTTGTGGGCTCCCGTGAGCGAAATCTTCTCGCGGAGCTCGTTTCAGTTAGACGTACCCTGTGGATAAAATTAGCCAGTACTTAAAAGCAGCCAGTGACATCTAGATGATAATTTCGCGCTCGATACAAACTTGCGGTTGATGCCAACGCTTTAACGTAGAGACACGCAAAGCAACTTTCCATTAACTGAAACGTGTCTTCTGTGATATTATGTGTTAAATGACATTTCATAACTCCAAGCGTTTATGCTCTTCTGAATTACCAAAGGTGATGGCACTGACCTAAGGACGGACAAAGTAACAACGCTTTATATTAAGCTATACTTTTGATTTGGTTATGACGACATACCGACTAGACCAGTGCACCACTCTTTAATGAAGCATTTTTTCCGGGTGTTTGGTTTTTTTTTTTAGTAACGGGGACTGAACTCTTCTGATCACAAGTGTGCACACGGAGAGGAGGTAGGCGAAAGCGGGGATCAAAGTGAGCGTCACACAGTGACGTTATAGTGAGAGAGGCGAGAGGGTGGTGCAAAGTCTGCCCCATATATACTTGATATGGAAGGGGGGCGGGGTGCTGAGACGAGTCTTAATTCGCCACTCCTGAAGGGAAATCATGCGCCCACCTATACTTCTGATCACAATTGGTTCGTCCAGCTATAAAGGCAACCCCACCGCAACTAAGCCATACACTCAGTATAAATTAATAATTTCCGCCGCAAGCGGGGGACACTTGTGGGAAAGAGCTTAACATAGCGATTTTTACGCGCAGGTTCGGAGGTTAGAGGCCAACTTGACTCGGGTGGTGAGAGTACCCGTAAGTACGCCCTGACTACAAAAGACACGTCGACCGACCGCCGGCGATTCTTAACAATAGAACACCTGCTCTCTCATTTCAGATAAACCGGTTGGTGACGGCGATTCGAAGACTCCGCACTGTAAGATACCTCTCGGAGAAATTTCTTACGGCTACCAATGCAAAAAACTAGGTGCCATTAGTGACCTCACATTCCCTAATGCCGATATTTTGTACTCGGTCATTATGTTATGAAGACTGCCATAAATTGTCACTGTCAGGCATGAAAAAAGAGCAACTGGTGCCACATGCTGACCCCGACCTCCCACTGCATGCTTTTATTTAAAAAAGAAAAAGCTTGGTAGCAGCTCTTGTAAGTCCGCTACAAAGATAAATTACAAGTGGAGTGGCTTATAAAGCTATCAACAATTTGTAAATCTACTCATTTATGGTACTGCTATCAACATGTCAATACACCAAATTTGAGCCCTTCATTTCTTGTCGTGTGAAGGAAACAAAGAAGAATTTTCACATTAATTTTATGTGAAATACAAACATACGGGACATGCATTTCTCTTTTCAAATTTCACACGTGCACTCTTCCACACTGCATAATTTGCAAAGTAATGACGGCACCTGTTGTTACTCAAACGTATACAGGCGGTCCTAGTTGAACGTGCTTGCGCTTGTCTATTATGAGTCTTTATGTCAAGAGAGATGACTCGACATTTTCCACGTTATTGAAAAGCAAACTGCTATTGAACAGCCTATTTGCAGTAAGTGACTAGCCGCCATTAGTAGTTCAAACTGAATAGCAGGAAAGCTAACTTTACAACTTTGTGAAGGGTCTACTGTATGGAGACGGTGCGTATAAGAAGAGGGAAAACAGCACAACATGAGAATTCACATAATTGCTCCACGCCTTTGTAAGATACAGCTACAGCTGTATTTTTCTTTTTCGTTTTTTTATTCTTCGAAATGTTGATTCTGAGAAAGTTACTTCTACTTGTGAGGTCATTCTCACTGTTAGTCCAGTATTTTAGGCAAATTTTGTTACTTGTACTGCAAACAGAGTGTCTTAAGGATGAGGCATTAAAAAGCAGAATACAGGTAGTTAATTTTTAGAGAGTTGTTTAAATAAATTCTACTTTATTTTCAGGGACTGAACCAAAATTCTTGTGCCTCGAACCCATGCAGCCACGGTGGCACATGCATTGGTCGTTTCAACGCGTTCACTTGCATCTGTCCACCGTCATGGGAGGTATGTTAATGCCTGTTTCTGTCTGTTGTTTGTGTATGACATTGCTATGAGGTATGCTGCATACTTGAAACGACTGCCGTCACTGCACTTATGATGTTAATAGATACTCACAAATGTTTGAAAATGTTTAAATATTTCAAGTGAAGGTTTGTTGCCTAATACTATACTGATTTTTACAAAGGCACTGAAGACGTAAAAACATCAGCACTTATACCTAACCTTGTGGCATATGGGTGTGCGAATATTCAAAACTTTGCACGTAGGATCGCAATAGTTTGATTGATTGATATGTGGGGTTTAACATTCGAAAACCACCATATGGTTGTGAGAGACGCTGTGGTAAGGACTTCAGAAATTTCGGTCACCTGGGGTTGTTTGACGTGCACCCAAATCTTAGCACACGCCCTCACCCACAGAATTTCCACCTCCATTGAAAATGCTGCAGCCGCAGCCGGGATTTGATCCCGAAACCCACGAGTCAGCAGCCGATTAACTATACATACTAGACCACCGCGGCGGGGCGCGAAATAGTTCTGCACTTTACAGAATTCGCAAGCCAATTTCACTATTCAAGATATAGTAACACCCGAAAACTTCCTAACAAGTATTTATTTGCGCGTAGAATTGCTTACCTGTGCCAGGTTGCACTACACTTGTTGCGCAAGGAGGAAAATAATTTCAGCTTTCTCCCACCCTTCTCGGCACTCCTCCTCTCAAAGCGCTTTTTCAATTTTCGTGGCGATGTTAGAGTGTAGTAGTTGGAGCATCGAATCTAGTATGAGGTCGGCAGCATTGTTACAATAGATTTGTCAAATTATCCTGAACAAAACGAAGGAGGCATGTGCAGTGCCACTGCGAAATTCAGGAAAAAGGTTAAAGAAACACCACTTTTATTGGTCATCCTAAGATGAATTACCTGCAATGAATATCTGCAGATCAGTTGTCATTCATGCTTCCAAATTCGACACCATGTTAGAGGATTACGAAATGTGTTTAGAAAAAGTGGTTAAAAGTTTGAGTAGTTAGCACTCTATTACGTTACGTGTTTGAAAAAAGTGTTTAACGATTTTGAGTACTTGGTACTCATCTGCGGGACAGCAGTGAGTGAGCTGTCCCAAATGTAAGCGGCTCTACAATGCTAAAGGCGATAATGACAAGATAAGGACACTAGCCCTCGTGTATACATTGTGTAGTGGTGCTGCTTGTCTGTAGTAAGAGGGACGTGCACAGTGGTTTCACAGGTTTCGTGGCGTACCAAGCAGGTATCCGCTCTTTTTTACAACATTAGAGAATTTTAGAATGGTACTTTTAACTATTAGTGTTTTACAATGCAAAAATACTTTATCATATTGTTTGCTATGCAACAAACTTACTTTCTCATGTATGGTTGTAAACCTTTTTTTTTCGCCAAAGTAAGCACTTGTGTCATCGTAAATGCACTTGAAAAGATTTCGAATCAAATGGCAACCGGTTTTAATTACTATACTTTGCTTCGAAATTGGAAAACAGATTCGCACACCCAAAAACTTCTTATGTAGAGGGTATGTGTAACTCTTACTAGTTATTTATTTTTCTATAGGTTTGTCTTTGACGTTTAGGCCCTGTGTTCCACTGATATCTCTTGATAATGAATTTCTACTTTGTTGGTTTCTACGGCTTTCATGCATTTGACAGCTGTTCGAGGGTACGATGATTCTATGATTACTTGATCCCCGGCATCTTTCACCATTATCCGCCTGTTGTCATGATGCTTTTCCTAGTTTAGAACTATTGCTTCAGTAAACGTTTCTTGCATGACCGACTATGAGTGTATCGAGTTTGACATACAGGGATATTGGAGCAATAACCACTACGCTGTTTTTCACTTGTCAAAGGCACTTGCAGACGTATAATATAGTAGCGGAGTATAATCTTGGGATCGACTCTTCCATAGGGACTTCGTTGCGAAGTGGATGTGGACGAGTGCTCCCACTGGGCTGGAAGTGATCTGGGCTGCCAAAACAACGCCCGTTGCATAAACATGCCAGGAAGCTACCGGTAAGCACTGCACTTTCTTTCAGATGCCGCTAATAAAAAGTTATTTCAAGTGGCTATTCCAGTGGAAATCTATTTGCAGAGCGCTTTTTTGTATGCACTCAAACCACTTGCTCAGATATCTCGTCGTTAACGAGCCACCACTTTGTAAAAGCCAGTTGTTCCTTTTCTGCCATTCATAAAGATCTAATTCTCCTCCATACCCCGCAATTATGTTATTCACGACTTGAAAGCCCCTGTTCAAACATTGAGATGCTGTACGCGTCAAACGGGGAAAAGCGTAGCTCGTCTGTTGTATGTCGGTTGTACATGAATGAAGTCTTCAAACGCAAAGCTGCTTCAACATCTCTGTAACTGTGGTTCTTTTCACCAAATGTGATGCAACATCTCACGATGACCAGTGGTTTCAACAAATCTTCAAGACATAGTAGTCAGTGACAGTCTATATAAGCTCTTTTTATGCATATGCAGGGTCTTATTCCAAAAAGGAAATACAGCCTATGATGCACTGACTATCCATAAAAATTTCACACACGTATGACAATTGGAATAAAATATTATAGGCACTGTGAATACCGTAAAATGTTCAACTAGCAAGTGCCACTTCAGTTCTACTTGTGCATTTCATTGTGCTAATCTACTTCAGCAATTTCTCAGTTCCTTTAATTACCAGAGCTTTTGCAATGGTACTTCAGTCATTAACACTGACAAGTGAATGCGTCAACTGTCACAACTTGAGTGTCAAGATGATTCGCGTTGTCCCAGTGAACTGTATACTAAGTGCTAGCGCGTATCAGTTCTTTGCTCTCGCTGTCGCTCTGTCTATTAATTTGTCTTCTTCCTCCTTCACAAGTGTCGGGTAGCAGATCAGATCTTGTGTTACCTGGTTAACTTTCCCGCCTTTTCTCTGCCTCTTTTCTCTGCCTTTTTCTTTCTCTCCCTCATTGAATGTAGGCGCGTTAGTAGCCTCAGCGGAAGCACTGGTGGTAATTTTGGTTATTAGGCATACAGAAGAAATGACGTAATCAGCTTTCTTTTTGCATATAAAATTATGGGAAGAGAGGCTAATTTAGAACCAGCTACCCCATCATTGAGGTAGTGATAGTCAAGACACGCAGAGTGAGTGAGTGAGTGAGTGAGTGAGTGAAACAACTTTATTTGATCCACAATAAGCACAAGAGACAAAACGTACAGAAACACAAAAACTAAGAAGAAAAAAATAATCACCAGCACTATGTACAAATACACAATATGAGGCGTATAAAGTTTTTGATAGTCTATGGTCATCAGTGTGCATGCTACATTTGTAGTTTCCAACGGTAATAACTAAAGGTATCCATCTCATCTACGCCACCAAATTCTAATAGGTTGAACGTCAGGCCCAACAATCCAAGAGGTCTTACTCACACCTTTATTTTGTAATTTATTTTATTGCGTGAGCAATTCTGCGACCAGGGTCAACGGGTTTTCGCAGTCCCCATCGCCGTTGGCGCTGCCATCACGTCACGTGTAAAGACCTAATTGCTAAGATCCTTTAGCGGATCGTAGGTTCTGGCTGGAATAAGAGTGTGCGAGCGCGGGCGACAAACGTCGCTGAAGCCGAGATCAAACAGACGGCCCATCTTCATTGTGTGCGGTCGGCACACGATAAAATCCACCCGCCTGTTAGACCAGTCCTCCAATATAAAAGCAAAAAGAAAACACCACGCCCGTCTTTAATGAGCGCGACAAATGCGAGGAGAGAAGGGGGTACTTCAAGCAGAAACTGTGATCTTCGATTTTACGAGCGCGGTCGTACCTGGCGCGCTCATTATCTCGCCAATTTGACAGCTGTCAGCGGATGGCCCTTCTGTGATCTCAACGCGAGGAGATTGCGTGCAGAGTGTCTTTGGAGCTTCTGTATTCTCTAATCAGTGTTGCATAGAGTTGCGTGAGGTCGGATCCGAAAGAGTCAGCTTCCACTCTCCCTTCGTTACAATTTGTTGCTATCGCATTCAACCTTGATACAACCTTGCGTTGAAACTGTGACTTTTCAACACGAAAGTGTTTTAAGCCCGGGTCCACCCCAGCTCCACTGACGTGTTTTCGTTACAAATATGGCATTGTAAAATGTACACACTAAGAAGCGGCAAAGCAAAAACTAGAAGAAAAATCTCCCCCCCCCCCCCCCCGTTGGTAGTCGTACCTGTGACCTCATGCTTCGCAGCGCGCAGCGAGAACCAACTCTGCCACGAAGCGTAGTTTTTCAGCTTTCTAACAGAGAGCGAGTTATACTATACACCATTTATTACTGGCGGTGCTCAAAGATCTGGCGGTACTTAAAGATCTGTAATTTCAGCGTGTTCTTGTTTTTACTGGCTAGATAGCGCGAATGATTCGAAGGGCGCACTTTGAAGGTCATCGCCCCAAGTGTTGCGATGCCCGCGCGCCTCAACAGAGTGTAGTCGCTTGTGCACCCACGCTTATCTGAAGACCGGGGGTGTTTGTACTTGTTGAGCTTTCAGCGAAAGAGCAAGCTGAGACTTCAGAGTGCACGAAGGTCACTTCCCTCGCTGCAGTGGCCGCCCTTAAGGAAAAAACGCTCTGCATGCTCTCACAAAATCAACTGACAGCTGTTAAATGCGCGCACGTCCTGCGTATATTTCAGTGATAGTTCTATGCATCCTTCTCTGCATTGGAGCAGAGTGCTTTAGGTGTCCAGCTCTGACAGTGTTTAGAAATCAGTTGTCTTCTGCGTGTTCTTTCCGTGCGTCTTTTTTTTATGAAATGAGCTGCCACTTTGGAGTGGCTTGGAGTTCTTCACGTAACATTACACCTTGTTGCTATAGCGTTCATTCCTTCGACCTCGAGGCGAAAGAATACGCAATAAACGCTCAATTCCGCCTTTGAAGACACGTTTCCCTTTCCTGTTATACTGATTCCTGGGACAGACAACCCAGTTATGTGTTTTTTTTTCTACTATCACAGCTGCGAGTGTGCCCAAGGGTTTTACGGAGCTCGCTGCACCGAGAGTCAAGACGCCTGCACAACAACGAGCTCACACTCACTGTGTGACCACGGTACCTGCGTCAGCCTGCCTCGCACCAATAATGTGAGCTACTACTCTCGAACAAGCATTCCTGATTTATCTGTATGTCGCGGGAACTTCTAATCGATAGATAGATAGATAGATAGATAGATAGATAGATAGATAGATAGATAGATAGATAGATAGATAGATAGATAGATAGATAGATAGATAGATAGATAGATAGATAGATAGATAGATAGATAGATATAGATAGATAGATAGATAGATAGATAGACAGACAGACAGACAGACAGACAGACAGACAGACAGACAGACAGACAGACAGACAGACAGACAGACAGACAGACAGACAGACAGACAGACAGATAGATAGATAGATAGATAGATAGATAGATAGATAGATAGATAGATAGATAGATAGATAGATAGATAGATAGATATAGATAGATAGATAGATAGATAGATAGATAGATAGATAGATAGATAGATAGATAGATAGATAGATAGATAGATAGATAGATAGACAGACAGACAGACAGACAGACAGACAGACAGACAGACAGACAGACAGACAGACAGACAGACAGACAGACAGACAGACAGACAGACAGACAGACAGACAGACAGACAGACAGACAGATAGATAGATAGATAGATAGATAGATAGATAGATAGATAGATAGATAGATAGATAGATAGATAGATAGATAGATAGATAGATAGATAGATAGATAGATAGATAGATAGATAGATAGATAGATAGATAGATAGATAGATAGATAGATAGATAGATAGATAGAAAATCTGTTGATGATGGTGACGACGATATTGATGATATAAAGGTCTTCTAATGAACGGCGAATGGTGAAAATACGCAACTTTTTTCCAGTCCAGTAATCTACCACTCAGCTACGCTGGTGCTTTTTTAGGGGTGAAGCTCCTTAGGGCGTAGGTCTATCCATCCTTCGTCGTTGTCTTACGTAGCCACGGGGATGCGAAATGAGAGATGGCGGTACTTGGAATGTTCACTAGATGGACGCACGGACGGACGGACAGACAGACTAGAAGACGGACGAACTGATCGACGGATGCGCGGACGTACGAACGGATGGACGCATGGACAGACGGACGGACGCATGGATGGACGCACGGATGGTCACGCGGACGTACGGAAGCAAGAACGAACGGATGGACGGAAGCACGGATGGGCTGATGGACGCTTCACCCCACTCACCATCATTCACTCCATGGATGCTGTGATTTTTTTCTTACATGGTATTTAATACAAATGCTGTTTACGTATATGCATAGCTAACAACATACATATAAATGTGCAATGAACGTTACAAATTAAATCTCATAGAACATAATGTCTAAAGGGGTATTTGTGTAGCACACTTTATGAACTCAGCAAACCAGTCCGGCTGAAATTGTAGTTGGTCATAAAAGTCCCTTCGCCGTACAGTCATCTGCACGAAGTGGCTTCGGGGAGACACTATTGGTTCCAGATGCCTGTCCAACATGCGAGTTTTCCATAAACTATGCAGGCCCATTAACAACAGCATGTAAACTGGCATGTAATTGCATTTGGATGGTACAAGATAATGGATGCTATGAGAGTTGAAACCCAGTCGTTTTTTTTTAAAGCTCTCTGCAGGACGTCCCTGAAAAGCATGGCGTCATTGGAACTAATAAAGCAATGTTCATTTGTTTCTGAGTCTTCACCGAGGTGGCACTTCATTGAGGATACAAGTATGCCTTTCGTGTTTAACCATGTTTTTACAGGTATTGTTTCTGTATGCACTTTGTAAAACAATGTCTTGGTTATTGGTGAAATAGGCATTTTTGTTACACGTAATAGCACGTCGTGACCAGAAAATTCAATATCTAGTGAGCGCTGAAGCGGTGCCGGAAAGAGCACATCCAACAAAGCACAATATAGGTATTTTCTTAAGCTAGAGAACAAGTATACTCCCTGGAGAATATGGCTGTCAGGAAACGCACTGATTCGTATACTTCATGCATAAACCATTGCAGATAGGGAAGCAATGCAAAATTAGTAGATGCCCACAAATTTGGTAAAACATCTGCGAAATTCACTTGCGAGAATTTCCGAAGCAGTGGATGAGCTCAGTCACAAAAATAGGAAAAGCGTCTACCAGTTGCCTCATAGAGAGGTGTACCAACGCAAGACTGCCTGCATAGACAGGTCTAATAACATTATCTTGCCTCATCGGATCATAAGTTGTTTATTTATTTTATTTATTTATTTACAGTATTTCTGCTGGCTTCAAAGTGAAGCCATAAGCAGGAGTGGGTAACATATAAATATAGCACGCTGAACGTTTTCACAATATAACACGCACAGAGAATGTCGCGGACACACAGGTTTTAACGCGGTAAAAAGAAAAATATAAAGTACATGACATGCATAGCATAATATCTATATAAGTGCGTACTAACATCACTTGTGTACTAACAACGCAACGTCACAAAAGAAAGAGTACAAATATGGCAGGAAGACATGCTATAAGTTTTTTAGCTCCGATAAGAATGACGCCACTGTCACCGCCTCCACAATCCAACCAAAGAGGCGATTCCACTCGCGTACAGTTCGTGGGAAAAAAAGAGCCCATGTACAAGTTCGTTCTGCAAGAAAATTCCTGTAATTTTTTTGAGTGATCCGCCCGCGTGGGTCGTCGCACAACTTTTTCTATATACGCACTTGAATCAATGCCAAGCTTATCGTGGGAGAGCAGATACATATATATTAGTCTTTCGCGATATCGCCGCAAATGTAATGCTTTCAAGTTCGCTGTCTGAAGCAAAGCAGTGACTGACGCAAAGCGATTGTATGAGCGAAAGATAAATCGAGCAGATTTTCTTTGTAGGTTTTCTAGTTTATCAATATTTTTCTTTGTGTATGGGTCCCAGACCACGCAGGCATATTCCAAAAGGGGACGAATGTAAGTTTTATATGCTAATAGTTTTATTTCTTGCGTTGACTGTCATAACGATCTTCTAAGATATCCAAGCTTTTTCATGGCTTTCTTTTCTAGAAAAGTGATATGTTCATTCCACCGGAGGTCTGAAGTGATTATTAAACCTAAGTATTTATAACGATTTACAGCCCTAAGACAGCGACCATTTATTGAATACTGGAAAGTAAGTGGTGCCTTTTTTCTTGAAATTGTCATTGAGACGGTTTTTGTAGTATTGATGCTCATCTGCGTTTTTCACACCAAATATGCAGTTTGTCCAGGGCACTACTTAATAATGCCTGGTCGGCAGGTGTGTTTACTTCCTGATAAAGGATACGCTCGTCCGCGAACAGTTTGATTTTGACAGGTATATCGTTTACGATATCATTTATATAAACTAAAAAGAATAGTGGCCCGAAAACCAACCCTTGGGGAATGCCTGATTGCGCGGGCGCCGGGCGTTAACACGAGCCGCCAACTGATACGCATTGACTGCTAGACGATAAGTATGACTCTATCCATGAGAGAAGTGAGTTATTTTGTAATATGGGTTTTAATTTTAACAAAAAGTTATGGTGCGAGACGCGATCAAATGTCTTCTGGAAGTTAAAAAAAATTATATCGATTTGACTCTGTTTATCTAAGGCTGAGGCAAACTCGTGTATTGTCTCAAGGAGTTGGGTAACCGTCGACATTCCCTTACGGAAACCATGTTGGCGGCAATCAATCAATTTATTCTGTTGCAGAAAGTTTGACAAGTGCGTAAAAATAATATGTTCTAGCAATTTTGAGCAGGTACACAGTAAAGATATTTGTCTGTATGACGTAATTAGTGAAGCATCTTCCGCCTTAAGGATCGGAACAACCTTCGCGCGCTTCCAATCTCCCGGGAGTTCTGCAGTGGACAATGTTTTTTGAATATAATAGATAAATACTTTGAACACCATTCTGCATACCTTACTAGAAATGCGTTCGGTATGCAATCAATTCCTGGTGATTTCTTTATATTGATTTTAAGCAGCAGTGATTAGACACCCTCTTCAGTTATCATTAAGTCAAAAATTTTGGGTACGTCCTGAGAAATCGCAAAATTTGGTTGTTTCCCACTGTCATTTGTGTAGACTGAACAGAATAACTTGTTAAACGATGACGCAAAAGGAGTGATTCATCAATTAACAATTCTCCATTATTGAGGATTTTATATGCCTGTTGCTTCCTAGGTGACAAGTGTCGCCAGAACTTCGCAGGAGCAGAAAGCAAGAAGTTTTTCAAAGATATGTTGAAAACACAGTCTTTTGCTTTCTTTATGGTTTTATTTAACTGCAAACGCATATTAGATAATTTTGATACATGAGAAGATGACGGGTTCTGGCGCAGTCTTTTGCACATCTTCTTTAGTTTGCGTCCCGCTCGCTCTACTTCCCTCGTCGTCCAAGGGCGAGCAGATTGCGTTCTGATAATCTTTGAGGGGACATCACTTGAGACGCATTTAATAACAAGACTCTTGAAGAAACCCCACAAATCTTCGACAGAGCAACTACTTGATTCATACATATCACCGAAATCTGAAAACGATATATCTAACAGGTCAAGAACGGCGACGTCATCAGCACGAGTGAAATTTGGCACTACGCGTTTTTCTTTCACTTCTTTCCTTACGTGGAGTGGAATGCTCAAAGACAACAATCGATGATCGGATACACCGTCATAGACGCACAAAGCAGGATTTCAACGAAGGATTCTGTCACTCACTAGAAAGAGATCCAAAATAGATTGTGCATTACTTTGAACACGGGTGGGTTGTTTTACTAACTGTGTTAAGTCATGAAAAAGAACAATGTCGACCAAGGGCTCAGCAGCACTAGAAAGCGGTTCCGGGAAGTCCGCGTCCCAATTTTTTGAGGAATATTAAAATCGCCAGCTGATAATATATTAGAAGTGCTTGTGTTGCAAGAACAAAGAAAATCATTATTACCATCAAAAACGCCTTCTCGGCATACGGAGGGCGGTAAAATGCACCCACAACCGGGTTCATTTCCTCAAAGTGTATTTTAATATTGACACCTTCAATGCCGTCTCTATCGGAAAGCCTAGTCACATTGAGGTAGTTTTTAAACAGGATGGCCATACCACCACCACGAGATGGCCTACCTCCCAGGTGGTCTAAATTTCCGGAGCCCTCCACTACGGCGTCTCTCATAATCATATAGTGGTTTTGGGACGTTAAACCCCAAATATCAATCAAATCGAGATGGTCTGCCTTTCCTATAAATGCCATATCCTGGGGGCGCTATTTCGTCGTCCTTAATATCTGAATGTAGCCAGGTTTATGTTATTACAATCAGATGGGGTGCATGCGATATTCTGATACGATGCAGTCTTGTGATTTTTTTGCGACAAATAAAAAATATCTTGTTCTTCTTCCAGGTCATCAAGTTTATTAATGATGCTGCGGGCGTTAAACTGAATGCAGCGAAGTGAATTGCCTGGTTGTGCTTCGGTTCACTGCTGATATTCCTTAACGACATTACCTGGAAGTGGCACTCGTTCGTTACGGTCTGCATCCCAAACGGACAGAACACCGTTAACTCGGATTTTGTCGTAGATTAATTTCACCTTTTCGCCTGCCCTTCGATTTTCCGCCATGCTTTCCCAAAGTTTTCTTCTTTTATGTCGTGTAGCTTCCGAGAAGTCCTCAGAAATCAAGAGACCTGTACCCTTTAGTTTGAAACAATTTTTAAGCACAGCAACCTTGTCACGGTAATCAATAAGCTTTAGAAATATAGGGCGAGGCTTTAGTAGTTGTTTGCGTCCAATTCTGTGAATTCTTTCCGAAGACGACACTTGTATTGCCAGGATATCGATAAACACACCCTTCAAGACACTTTCGCTGAGTTCATCGAAACTTTCATTAGTTGTTTCCGGTATACCGAAGACAATCAAGTTGTTCCGCCTATTTCTATCTTCAAGATCAGCTAGCTTGCTTTCCAAGCCTACGACCATTTTTTCCAACTTATACGCCATTGTTTTCACCTCATTTACAGCCGTAGCAACTTCCACTTTTTTTAACTTCAGCTCAATGCCATCCAGCCTTTTCCGAATGCTTTTAGGACCATCCAAAAGCTCAGCAAGCAACTTTTGAACGTCAGGGCCGGGATTCGGCTCGACGTCGCCACACAATAAAAGCAAAGAGAGAAGCATTTCGCGTACACTAGAACAGATTCTGCTTAAGCTATATGGGCATGTCAGCTAGACAAAGAAAGGGTTGTCACATATGACAGATGAAAAATCATCACTAACCTGCATGAAGAAAATAAACGGATTAGACATGATGTCGCCGCGAGGCCAGCCGACATGCCCACTGAAGAAGCTCGATGGATGCCGTGAATTTATATCTCCGTCCGGTGACGTCGATGTAGCCGCACGTGGCACTTTCCATCCTTCCCAGCACCGCTTGTAGTGCACTGGTTGTCCTGCGCAGTCTTCGAAATTTTCCAGGGGTCCAGCGAGGACGAATGTGCAATGCGTCTCTCGGACCGTCGCTGTCGATCCCAAGACGAGAAGCTGCATGAAGAAAATAAACGGATTAGACATGATGTCGCCGCGAGGCCAGCCGACATGCCCACTGAAGAAGCTCGATGGATGCCGTGAATTTATATCTCCGTCCGGTGACGTCGATGTAGCCGCACGTGGCACTTTCCATCCTTCCCAGCACCGCTTGTAGTGCACTGGTTGTCCTGCGCAGTCTTCGAAATTTTCCAGGGGTCCAGCGAGGACGAATGTGCAATGCGTCTCTCGGACCGTCGCCGTCGATCCCAAGACGAGAAGCTGCATGAAGAAAATAAACGGATTAGACATGATGTCGCCGCGAGGCCAGCCGACATGCCCACTGAAGAAGCTCGATGGATGCCGTGAATTTATATCTCCGTCCGGTGACGTCGATGTAGCCGCACGTGGCACTTTCCATCCTTCCCAGCACCGCTTGTAGTGCACTGGTTGTCCTGCGCAGTCTTCGAAATTTTCCAGGGGTCCAGCGAGGACGAATGTGCAATGCGTCTCTCGGACCGTCGCCGTCGATCCCAAGACGAGAAGCTGCATGAAGAAAAATAAACGGATTAGACATGATGTCGCCGCGAGGCCAGCCGACATGCCCACTGAAGAAGCTCGATGGATGCCGTGAATTTATATCTCCGTCCGGTGACGTCGATGTAGCCGCACGTGGCACTTTCCATCCTTCCCAGCACCGCTTGTAGTGCACTGGTTGTCCTGCGCAGTCTTCGAAATTTTCCAGGGGTCCAGCGAGGACGAATGTGGCAATGCGTCTCTCGGACCGTCGCCGTCGATCCCAAGACGAGAAGCTGCATGAAGAAAATAAACGGATTAGACATGATGTCGCCGCGAGGCCAGCCGACATGCCCACTGAAGAAGCTCGATGGATGCCGTGAATTTATATCTCCGTCCGGTGACGTCGATGTAGCCGCACGTGGCACTTTCCATCCTTCCCAGCACCGCTTGTAGTGCACTGGTTGTCCTGCGTAGTCTTCGAAATTTTCCAGGGGTCCAGCGACGACGAATGTGCAATGCGTCTCTCGGACCGTCGCCGTCGATCCCAAGACGAGAAGCTGCATGAAGAAAATAAACGGATTAGACATGATGTCGCCGTGAGGCCAGCCGACATGCCCACTGAAGAAGCTCGATGGATGCCGTGAATTTATATCTCCGTCCGGTGACGTCGATGTAGCCGCACGTGGCACTTTCCATCCTTCCCAGCACCGCTTGTAGTGCACTGGTTGTCCTGCGCAGTCTTCGAAATTTTCCAGAGGTCCAGCGAGGACGAATGTGCAATGCGTCTCTCGGACCGTCGCCGTCGATCCCAAGACGAGAAGCTGCATGAAGAAAATAAACGGATTAGACATGATGTCGCCGCGAGGCCAGCCGACATGCCCACTGAAGAAGCTCGATGGATGCCGTGAATTTATATCTCCGTCCGGTGACGTCGATGTAGCCGCACGTGGCACTTTCCATCCTTCCCAGCACCGCTTGTAGTGCACTGGTTGTCCTGCGCAGTCTTCAAAATTTTCCAGGGGTCCAGCGAGGACGAATGTGGAATGCGTCTCTCGGACCGTCGCCGTCGATCCCAAGACGAGAAGCTACATGAAGAAAATAAACGGATTAGACATGATGTCGCCGCGAGGCCAGCCGACATGCCCACTGAAGAAGCTCGATGGATGCCGTGAATTTATATCTCCGTCCGGTGACGTCGATGTAGCCGCACGTGGCACTTTCCATCCTTCCCAGCACCGCTTGTAGTGCACTGGTTGTCCTGCGCAGTCTTCGAAATTTTCCAGGGGTCCAGCGAGGACGAATGTGCAATGCGTCTCTCGGACCGTCACCGTCGATCCCAAGACGAGAAGCTGCATGAAGAAAATAAACGGATTAGACATGATGTCGCCGCGAGGCCAGCCGACATGCCCACTGAAGAAGCTCGATGGATGCCGTGAATTTATATCTCCGTCCGGTGACGTCGATGTAGCCGCACGTGGCACTTTCCATCCTTCCCAGCACCGCTTGTAGTGCACTGGTTGTCCTGCGCAGGTCCTTCGAAATTTCCAGGGGTCCAGCGAGGACGAATGTGCAATGCGTCTCTCGGACCGTCGCCGTCGATCCCAAGACGAGAAGCTGCATGAAGAAAATAAACGGATTAGACATGATGTCGCCGCGAGGCCAGCCGACATGCCCACTGAAGAGCTCGATGGATGCCGTGAATTATATCTCCGTCCGGTGACGTCGATGTAGCCGCACGTGGCACTTTCCATCCTTCCCAGCACCGCTTGTAGTGCACTGGTTTCCTGCGCAGTCTTCGAAATTTCCAGGGGTCCAGCGACGACGAAATGTGCAATGCGTCTCTCGGACCGTCGCCGTCGATCCCAAGACGAGAAGCTGCATGAAGAAAATAAACGGATTAGACATGATGTCGCCGCGAGGCCAGCCGACATGCCACTGAAGAAGCTCGATGGATGCCGTGAATTTATATCTCCGTCCGGTGACGTCGATGTAGCCGCACGTGGCACGTTCCATCCTTCCCAGCACCGCTTGTAGTGCACTGGTTGTCCTGCGCAGTCTTCGAAATTTTCCAGGGGTCCAGCGAGGACGAATGTGCAATGCGTCCTCTCGGACCGTCGCCGTCGATCCCCAAGACGAGAAAGCTGCATGAAGAAAATAAACGGATTAGACATGATGTCGCCGCGAGGCCAGCCGACAGCCCACTGAAGAAGCTCGATGGATGCCGTGAATTTATATCTCCGTCCGGTGACGTCGATGTAGCCCGACGTGGCACTTTCCATCCTTCCCAGCACCGCTTGTAGTGCACTGGTTGTCCTGCGCAGTCTTCAAAATTTTCCAGGGGTCCAGCGAGGACGAATTTGCAATGCGTCTCTCGGACCGTCGCCGTCGATCCCAAGACGAGAAGCTGCATGAAGAAAATAAACGGATTTGACGTGATGTCGACGCGAGGCAAGCCGACATGCCCACTCATGAAGTTGATGACCAAATAAAGGTAGCAAATATACGGTGAAATGTTTCTGTGTAAAACGCTCGAACAACAAATTATTTGTAGAACGTGCATATTTTTGTTGTCAAAAACAAGTTGCATGGTTTAGCTCTGCCAAAAATAGAGAGGTTATGAAGAAGAAAACGTCTGGGCGTGGCGCTTCAGGGTGGGTACACGTTCTTTCCAATAATATGCACTTGGTCAATATGCATCAATTGGAATGCCTAGGTGTTTTGGCGGAACACATCATTCTATACTTTGAAATTGGGTCGGTTTATATGTCCATGAGCTAAACCACAGTCCCAAGCGTTTAGCAAAGTTCATTCGTGCTCCGGAATTTTTTCTGAATTCTCCGATAGTTGACACCACCATTTTTATACAAGAAAGATGTTTGCAAAAGATCGCTAGGTCATTTGCATACGCCAATACCTTTACCTCATTCCCATAAGCACTGAAACCATGGACGTTATTCGATCGAATTACACTTGAGCCTAGTGGCTCTAAGTAAAAAGCATTAACGACAACTGACAGCCCTGTTTCACAGACGAGTCAAGAAACACGAGTTTTGAAAAAAATAGTCATTAACAATTAAATGGGTTGAACGTTCATTGTAGCATAGTTTTAAACCTTTAAAGAGACACTAAAGGCAACTATTAAGTCGATGTTGATTGTTGAAAGAGCGATCCAGAAACCTCTTTGTGTTACATTTGTGCCAAGGAAGGGCCTATTTTGAAATAAACTCACGTTTCAGTAGTCCGCATCGGGTTACCGCACTTCAAATTACCCGCCTCAAGAAGCGGACTGGCCGGACCGATTAACATCGCCGTTTTCGTGCAAAGTCGTCCGGCTTTACTGTGCTACTAGCACCAGACCGAAAGCAGTGGGAGCCACAGCAGCAACAACGGCTATTGATTAATTTCCCGCCATTGGCTTCGAGATCGCAGACGTTTTTTTTTTTTTGTTTCAACCGCGCCCCGCTAGATCGCACCACCTATCCCTTGTAACTACGCAAAAGTTTAATTTTTGAACCACTCGCGTCATTCCCCATAGTAATGTTCGGCGGTTCCTTTTTTTATGAATCAAACAGAAACGAACAAGCAGCATTTTATTGCGTCTCTTGATGCACGGAAGGTTCTTTATTTAGTGCAGCTAGATTGACTACTAGTGAATAATTGTAGGTGGTCCTTCTGATTTTATCGGGATCATTTTGAAAATGTCCTATGGTGGTGCTTGTGTTCTTGTGCACTTACTTTGATTTCTCGGTATGTAGGGCACTGTTGTTGATAATATTGTCGTTTTATATGTTGTCATACATTGAACTTTCACTCTAACGTAAATTGTTATTTGACTTTAGTGCCTTTTTTATATATAGTGGAGCCAACGTTGACATGTTAGAGAGTATCAAACGGAAAAGAATGGCGAGCCCAATCAAAGGCTCTCGCTAAGTCTACTAGTAGTATTGCCAGTTGTTCATATGAGTGTGAACTATGTTTCAATACTCTGCGAGCAATGTGTATATTAGTCTGTATTGAGCGTGACCTTTTCGACCGCACGACTGGTGGGCACTGATAAGTATTGACATTGTGAATTGAAGTCTGTTCGAAAGTACCTTTGCAGACATATTGTAGTCAACCTTGCACAATGTAATTGGTCTGTAGCCATCAACGTGACAATTTTTTTCTCTATCTGAACATTTTGGGATTAGAACCGTGTGGCTTATAATAAAAGAGCAAGGAAGCGTCTCCAGATTAAAACTTAGCGTGAAAATGTCGAGCAGTACAAGGCACAGTATAGATTAGAATGCTTTGTAAAACTCCTGTCGTTTTTTGACTATGGTAACTGCTCAACGGCAAGTTCTATTTCTTGTAGAGTGAATGACCCACTAATAGATTCACAATCCTTGGAAGTTGCAGGAGTCACAAATGACAAAAACTGCGTTACCAGATCTACGCTAGTGCTTGTGACTTGTTGGCACAACTTGCCTTATGAAGGATTGATGTCGGGAAATCATTCAGGTTAATACGACTTATAAAGCGTTTCAAAACAGCGAAAGAACAACCAGTCGTCACACAATGCGAATAACGTAACGAGTGGGCGGTCCAATGCTCCAAACCATTACAAAAACTTACAAAAGCTTGTTCTTGTTGCCCTATTAACTATGGCGCATACCCACTTCAGCCATAATTCCTCATCTTCGTCAGCCACTGCATGAACAATTGGCTCGAAATTTCTTGCAAGTGCTTAGCTATACCACGCTTCTCAGAAAAATGACGAAAATAGCATAATGAATGCCAGCCTACAACCCAAAAGTTTAATATTAATGCCCTAGGGGTATCAGAAAAGTGTGCTTGCAGTAGTTACCCAATGAGTGTTTTGAAAAGGGTCAGAAAGGCCGCTCTTCTAACTTTCACTGTGACTGTGCTGTGCCTTCCACGCAGGCCTGGCGGGTTTTTTTTTTTTTTGGAAAGGGTTTGATGACGTACGCGATGAGATCGTGGCATTATTATTGCGATAGTGTTAACAAGCTCGTTTCGCAGAAGTTCTGGCATTGGAGTCAACGTTGGTGTCGTTGGTTGTGAGCGAGAAATCATCATCTTACGCGTGATTGAAAAAAAATCACAGCACATCCGCGGAGTGAATGATGATGAGTGGGGCGAAGCGTCCACCAGCCCATCCGCGCTTCCGTCCGTCTGTTTTTGCTTTCTCCTGTCCATGCGTCCATCCATGCGTCCGTCCATCCGTCCGTTCATGTGTCCATCCATTTTTCGGTCCCTGCGTTTGTCCATGCGTTAATCCGTTCGTCCTTTCGTCAAAGAGAAAGACAGACAGATGATGGATGGATGCGTACAGTGGATGATTCACGGTTCACTCATAGAACCTTCCGAAGCTTCGCCCCACTCATCATCATTCCGTCCGTGCATGTGCTGTGTGGTGAATACTACATGTATGCATAGCTACAGGTGAGACCAAACCTCGCCTTAAAGAGCTTCGCCCCTAGTATTGGGAACGATGCTGAATGATAAAAAAATCCTGGGTCAAAGTGCGAACCGAACCATGGTTGTTTGGGTACGAGTTGGAATCGAACACGGGTAGCTTGCGTGGCAAGCCGTTGATCTGCCAGACGGCCACGTCACTGCTTGTGAACACAGTAACAAGAAGTTCCTCTACTTAGAAATACGGTAAAAGTAGCTTGCATGCTTTAGAAACACTCGTGTCCGGTATACGTGCTTCAGAATGCAACATGAAATATGGCAGTCATAATGCATGGTTCCCTTAAAATCGGGCGTTAAAACATGTCATTATCATAATGACTTCGTGGCTTAAAGCCGGTAACCCACTACAAAAGGCACACAAGCTTCTGTGCCTTATTCCTGAAGGCCACGTGGTGGGTGCAAGTTCGAAAAGACGTCATGCACTAAGTGTTTGAAGTACGCACTAGGAACAGGACATTGCTATCGCGTTCAACACGTAAAGACAAAGCTTTAGGGTCTCCTAATTTTTCCTGTCATTACCAGTGAGTAATATTTCACAAATCACCTCACCTTAACGTGCTAATTTGGTGTAACTCAAGGTAAAGGGGCCCTGCAACACTTGTTTACCCTGGTGAGAAAACGCTGCCAATCGATAGTAGAGGCTCCCGACAACACGCGAGCCAAATATTGTGCTATAATACTATAAATATTCTCCTTCTCGTAGCAATATTATAGCGCAGCACGTTATCTGAACTTCACAATAAATTATCAAAATCAGCTAAAACTTGCCTCTTCTGTCGACAAATCGGAAAAGACGCTCAAAAATCACTCGTAGAAAGCCAGCTCATCTATCAGCTATTGGCTTCTTTAACATGGCGTGTTCACTCGTTACAAAGATCGCCGTGGAAGACCACGACTTTTCCACGCGTGCTCGCGCGATCCCCCAGAAAAAGCCGCGGAAAAAAAAAGAGAGAAAAGGTGCTCAAGGTCCCGAGGCGTGCTTGACGTCTTTTCTGCCCCTGCCATCCTTCCCTGCTTAGCTCTTCCAGCACTTTCTTCGGGACGAGAGAAGATAGAATGCCATTGCAGCATGCGACAAGTCTTTGTAACTCCACTCGCACTGAACGACCTTTTCAGATTTTTTGTCGTGTTAAAACTGTGAGG
The DNA here is from genome assembly GCF_013339725.1 of Rhipicephalus microplus. NCBI lineage: Eukaryota > Metazoa > Arthropoda > Arachnida > Ixodida > Ixodidae > Rhipicephalus > Rhipicephalus microplus. The sequence goes on from NC_051170.1 coordinate 137,345,909, forward strand.
AATTAAGCTCTTCCAGTTAATTATTTCCATCGTTACTTGACAAAGTGCTTCAGGGCTTCTTTAAGGTGGGGGTCGTGAGATCATCCAAACGTAAGTGCATAGATAGATAGATAGATAGATAGATAGATAGATAGATAGATAGATAGATAGATAGATAGATAGATAGATAGATAGATAGATAGATAGATAGATAGATAGATAGATAGATAGATAGATAGATAGATAGATAGATAGATAGATAGATAGATAGATAGATAGATAGATAGATAGATAGATAGATAGATAGATAGATAGATAGATAGATAGATAGATGCGAAAAGTGCTTCGTATGTAATAATATTAATAATAATAATAATAATATTAATGTTAGGACTTCATAGCCTCCCGAATTTGTTTATTTATTCACCGGTAGCCGAATATTTCCGTTGCTAACGGGCTTTGAGGATGCTCCTGCAGAACGGAAGCGCTGCTTTCATCTAGTGAGTGTAACGGTTTGTATTGCGCAGCTCGTACGAAGTGGTAGTAGTTGCAGCACTTAAATACATCAGAGTTGGAACTTTCGCTTGAAAGTTGCTTATATTATTTTTCGGCGCTCCATGCATGGAACATAATGGAAGGCAAGTAAACGATTCGCGCTGCGCTCTCTTTGCCCGCAGCCACCGTACATGTGCCTGTGCGAACAAGGTTGGACCAAGGGCTTTGGCCAGCCGTCCTGCTCCGTGGATGTAGACGAGTGCAGTACGGGTCACCATTTCTGCTCGAGAAACCCGCCCGTAGCCTGCATCAACTACCCGGGAGGCTTTCAATGTGCACCGTGCCCGAGTGGTAAGAGCTAGACTTAGTTGGTTCACCCTTTCCAGTACCTACAACTGTGGTTCTCAATCATAGTTGTACCGACGAGACCTTGAGGACCGCCGAAAGTGGTGGGGATTCTTTGCAGTTAGAAAAAAAAGGGAGGGGGGGTGATCGTGAATCAACATAACATTCAGCTGGAAATAGTAGGCCATTTATTTGTCCCCGCCAAGACCGGTCAAGCTGAAGTGCAACGCGAACTCTCTTCGTGTTGTCTGTCTTGTGTGCCTGTGTACACTCGCGCTGTAGCTCCCTGGCTGCAAATTAAACCAACTCATCCGAAAAAATGTTTGATGAACTTAATCTGAACAGCTTGTAAAAAACTTGCGGTATGTGCGGCCACTACATATTTATTTTTCGCTACATTTACTACCAAAACATGTCAGCCTGAAAAGAGTATCTTCTTGTACATATGCCATAGAGTAGTGTAACAGAAGCTTTACAGCCATAGTATGGAAAAAGCGGAAGATATGTCAGTGCTGCCACAATGTGTAAATGCTATGTGGTGAAGCACAGCATTAATCAGAATAGCGAGTGTTACAGCACATAATGTACCTAAAAAGCTATGTGTACCTAAAAAACTAAGTAGTTCTATGGTTTGAGCTAGCTGGTTCATAGTCATAGCACTCATTTTGAAAGCGCAGCGCATAGAAACGGGGAAAATAAAGACAGCATAGACGAAGAGCGCTGAACTAACAACTGATCTTTTATTGTCGTCATCCGGGCATAAATATATGCCAAAATAAAGAAAATACAATTTTGAAAAGGTTTAAAACAAGACAATATGGCTGATTTTAACAATTTAAAAAAATAAGAAATTGAAAACAATAAAAACATTTTTACAACAAAAACCACAAAAACGTCTGCGTGATGGGTGAGAAACACCAGGCTATGACGAAACAAGAAAACAGAGGACAACGACAATCAAAGAAAACCTCTAAGATGCATAATTTTTTCCGGACGAAGGTATAGAAGGCCTACTAGCGTATTTGTCACCTGCTTAATGAATGAAAAAAGCCTCAACAATCCCACGCTCTAGCTTGTCCCTCCCTATCTTTAAAAAGTGTGCTGCGAAAGTCGGGACAGAATCCGAAACGCCTGCAATGGTTCGCCAGATAATTACTAGTCGTATTACGTACATTAGGCCATGCTCTTTTGCCCTTTCATTAAAACACCTGCCAGTTCGCCCAATGTATTCGAGTCCGCAACGTAAAGAAATCTTATAAAATACATTGAAAATGCACTCAGTGAACCCGTTCCCATGTTTAGTTGTGCAGCCGGGGCGTTTCCTTCTGTTGGTCATGCCTCATAACTTCGAGAGTTTGCAAGGCATGGACAGTACAACTTGAACGCCATCCTTTGATGCAATTATCTTCAAGATATGCGTAATTTTGTGAACGTCTGGGATGACTTGCACGTGCTTAGTATTTTTTCTACCAAGTTTTTCTTTTGTTCGATCGCGTATAAAATTAACTCAGGTGATTATCTCAGCTGCTTCAGTCTGGTAACGTGTGCTTTGAAGCTAGAAAAAGTAGCATGTACACATACCTTGTTTAGGGCTAAGTGCACACAGTTCATTGAGATGCTTCGCTTAACAATCTTATAATGCACGTTCTCATGAGGTAAGAAAAGTTTCTTGTATCTAGGACTGTAGCTGCAACAGACATGGCGATCCTCAAAACACAAGCGAATGTAAAAAAATTGCAATGTTTGCTTTTCAGGCCTTCCATGCATGAATTTCAGGTCCTCATCTTCACTGTGAAGGAAACACCCGCAGGTCGCAGGATCAAATCGCGGATGCGGCGGCTGCATTTTCGATTGAGGTGAAAATGCTGTAGGCTCCGGTGCTTAGGTTCGGGCGCACGTTAATGAACCCCAGGTGGTCTAAATTTTTGGAGCCCTCAACTATGGCGTCTCCTATAAACATATGGTTGTTTTGAGACGTTACACCCCACATATCTATAAATCAAATTACATTGAAAGACATGCAGAACGTTTTAAATGACCATGTCAGGGTGTGCAACATCCTTGAAAACTACTAGAAAGCCATCAACATATCTAAGTATTTTACAATTTGCAGCGCTTGCAGTTTATCTTGAATACGACAACCAACAATGTATACGACAGGGCACAGTATGATAGTATGACCGCAGGACATGTTATAAACAGGGATTGGTGACTGGTGCTGCCGCCCAAGGTGCAGTATAAGCAGCCGGGTGTGCGGGCTGTGAGCGCGTGGTGTAGGGTGGTTGCGGGAGCCTACGTACAGCGTCTGCATATGTGAGCGGCGCGGCTACGGGCTGCATCTCTTGCGAAAAGGCGACAGGAGGAGCCACAGGCTACGTTGCTAGGTTAGGGGCGCGGCCACAGGCTGAACGGCTGGCGGATAGGCGACAGGAGCGCCTACCGGCTGTGCGACACCCGGGCAGTGACCACGGCTAGATAGAGGTGACTCGTAGTGCGCAAGAGGAACAGCTTGTGCAACCTCTTCCGATATAGCAGTGCGAAGCGGGGCAGGTAGACGGGTGGTGGTCTCGTGAGTAAAGGGCACTAGGGAAAGTTGGCGGGCGACTTCCTCACGGACGAAGGCTCGGACTTGCTGAAGCAATGGTGAATTGTCGGGCATGGAGTCGAAGCTGGACAGCGACTCACCACCAGGCTGAGGCTGCCTAGTCAGAGTGCGTTGCTTTTTCAACTCGTCGTAGCTCTGACACAAGCTGACGACTTCAGAAACTGTGCTTGGATTCCTTGCCAAGAGCATTTGAAATGCGCCGTCGTCGATGCCCTTCAGGATTTATTTATTTATTTATTCAGTTACCCTCAAGGCCCGAGGGCATTACAGAGGGGAGTGGGTACATACATACATGTACAGCATACAAAGCAAAATACAACAACAGAAAAATTGCAATCATCGCTTGCTACAGGGTTGAACTGAGGCTACGTACAAATAAAATTAGTGACGGCAATTTTAAATAAAGCAGCATCTTTTATACCAACAATATCACAAGGAAGATGATTCCAACATACAGATGTTTTTGGCACAAATGAATCATGAAAACACTTGGTGTGCGCTAAAGGAAGTCCTACTTTATGGCGATGATCAATGCGAGTGGAAACGTAAGTTGGTTGGGCCAAAAATCTGCTTCTGAGTCACGGATTGGTGAAGTAAATTTTATGGAATATACACAGCCGAGACACTTTCCTGCGAAGAGACAGTAGGGGTAATGCTAGTGTAGTTTTCATTGATGTGACGCTCGAGATGCGATGGTAATTTGAAAGGATGAAGCGCGCTGCCCGATTCTGCACTCGTTCTAATTCATAGATAAGCGAGTCATGACCAGGGTCCCAAACAGATGCTGCATATTCTAATCTGCTACGTACCAATACTTTGTAGAGTAAGAGTTTTAAGGAAACGGGTGCCTGATTAAAATTTCTTCGAAGGTAACCCAACGTGCTATTAGCTTTACCTGCAATATATTCAATGTGTGTCTTCCAAGACAATGTAGAAGTTATGTGGATACCTAGATACTTATAAGAATTTACAACTTCGAGAAGAACATTATTAATATGATACGACCTGATACTAGTGCTGTGTCGGTTAACATGCATGTACTTGCATTTGTTAACGTTTAACGCCATGCCCCAAGTCTCACACCATTCCTGAACCCGATCCATATCAGCCTGCAATTCTAGAACGTCTGAATGTCCCTTAATTGCCCGATAAATTACGCAGTCATCTGCGAAAAGACTCACTGAAGAAGTAATGTTTAGAGGCAAATCATTTATATAGACCAAAAAGAGCAATGGTCCCAACACGGAGCCCTGTGGGACCCCAGAGCCAACCGGGACCCTGGGCGAATCAAAGTTATTAACAGTTACAAATTGGGAACGGTTACTGAGAAAAGTAATCACCCACGCGAGGACGTTATCATCTATATTGAGGCTCCGTAATTTTAAAATGAGTAAATCATGAGGTACTTTGTCAAACGCTTTTGAGAAATCTAAAAAGATACAGTAAATGGGTGTGCCGTTGTCGTGAATAGAATGCAAATCATGTATAAAACATATTAGTTGCGTTTCACAGGAAAAGTTTTTAAGAAATCCATGCTGCGAGTCAGTAAAGAAAGAATTGCCCTCTAAAAATTTTACAAGCTGCGAATAAATTACGTGTTCCATTATTTTGCATGATATCGAAGTGATTGATACTGGTCTGTAATTTTCCGGACAAAGTTTATCACCTGACTTAAAGAATGGAATAATTCTTCCCACACTCCAATCATCCGGAAGACAGCCCGCTTCCAGAGATTGCTCAAATATTTTTGTTAAGATTATGGCGCTGTAGACCTTTTGACCTTGTCAGATTCGGGATTCATGATGTTTTTGACCTTGTCAGATTCGGGCATGGTGTCATTCACACGTCGACAAAGGTCGACGACGTCCTCAATATAGCTGGTAAAGGTCTCGCCAGTCTGCTGAGAGCGGACGCGCAAGCGCTGTTCTGCCCTCTGCTGGTGGACAGCCGGCCGACCGAACACTTCAGCACATGACGTCTTGAACACGCTCCATGTTGGGATGTTGTGTTTGTGGTTATAAAACCACAATTCGGCGACGCCAGTGAGATAAAATATCACGTGGCCCAGCTTGTCGGCTTCATCCCACTTATTGTTGGCGCTCACCAGTTCGTAGTGCTCGAGCCAGTCTTCGACGTCGGTCTCATCCGCACCGCTGAAGACCTTCGGCTATTGTAGCGGATGATGGCCAGGGCAGTTGAACTGGAGCGAAGGCGTCGATGTAGTGGTGTTGGCAGTCATGACAGGTGGTAGCGTGCGGCTTCGCAGCTCTAGGGTGTAGCAACGGGGATTAACAGCACCTTCCACCAAATGTGAGGAGGTTTATTAGCCGTTAAAAACAGCGACGAGACAGCGTGAAGAACCATCCAGTGATCAAGCCAGCAACGAACCGAAGCACGAGCCGAGAGAGCCGGGCGTCGGCGATGCTGCAGGCACATCTTCTTCTTCACAATCGCCCTGGCTGAAAAAGGAACCATCCTGGCGACTGAAGAGGTTTCAGGCAAAAGCTCATGGTACGGTTTCCGTCGGGAAACATGGACGATGTCACGTGCACGCCGGCGCATGTCGTCCGATCGGGAAACTGGTTCAATTAGGAAATTAACCGGAGAGGTTTTCTCCAAAACGGTGTAAGGCCCCTCGTACCGAGGGACAAGTTTCGAGGAGAGTCCCGGTGTTTGGTATGGGATGGCAAGCCACACAAGAGACCCTGGGGCATAGCTGGGATCCGGAAGAGAGGTGCTACGGGTTTCTGGCGTTGTTGCTCTTCCGAGGTGAACGCACGGGCGAGCTGGCGTCACTCTTCAGCTTGTCTAGCAGCATCGGAGATAAGTGAACACTCGGAAGCATCAGGACGGTAAGGAAGTAGGGTATCAATTGTATGGGAAGGCTCACGTCCGTAAAGAAGAAAGGTGAGAATTCTGTGGTGGTTTGTATTGCGGTGTTATATGCGAACGTGACGTATGGGAGAACACGGTCCCAGTTGATATGATCAGATGCCACGTACATTGAGAGCATATCACCTAGCGTGCGGTTGAACCGTTCCGTTAGTCCGTTAGTCTGCGGGTGGTATGCTGTCGTTTTCCGATGAATGACGTGGCATTCCGAAAGCAGAGTTTCGACGACCTCGGAAAGGAAAGCGCGGGCTCTGTCACTAAGGAGCTCTCGAGGTGCACCATGTCGAAGGATAAAGCGTTGCAAAATGAAAGAGGCGACATCCTGGGCTGTAGCGCTCGGCAAAGCGGCTGTTTCGGCGTAGCGTGTCAGGTGGTCAACCACCACAATAATCCACCGATTACCATCTGGTGTCAATGGAAGGGGACCGTAGAGGTCAACGCCGACGCGATCAAATGGCTTGGCAGGGCATGGAAGTGGCTGCAATGCGCCAGTCGCACGTGGCAGTGTTGATTTACGTCGCTGGCAGTCAGGACAGCACTGCACAAATTTACGTACAAAATTGTACATGCCACGCCAGTAATAGCGATGGCGAAGGCGTTCATATGTTTTGAACACTCCGGCGTGGCCACATTGCGGATCGTCGTGAAGGGAGGCGCATACTTGCGATCGTAAAGTGCGTGGAATGACCAGCAACCACCGGCGGCCATCGGGAGCGTAGTTGCGTCGATGAAGTTGATCGCGGATGGTGAAATGGAAAGCTTGACGTCGGAGGAATCGAGATACTGGAAGGTTGGGCGTGCCAGATAAATATTCGATAAGAGAGGCGATCCACGGGTCACGACGTTGTTCGGTGGCAATCGAGTCGAGATCTAGCGATGACAAGGTCTGGAGGCAAGTGTTTCCGCACGTCTGATCTGGTGGTAAAGGTGAGCGGGACAGGGCATCAGCGTCAGAGTGTTTGCGTCCGCAGCGGTATACGACGCGAATGTCGTACTCCTGGATGCTGAGTGCCCATCGCGCAAGGCGGCCAGAAGGGTCTTTCAACGTGGAGAGCCAGCAAAGCGCGTGGTGATCAGTTACTAGATCGAACGGGCAGCCGTATAAATACGGCCGGAACTTTCCAAGCGCCCACACCAGGGCCAAACACTCTTTTTCTGTCCCGCTGTAATTAGTTTCGGCTTTCGTCAGAGTGCGGCTAGCGTAGGCTACAACGTATTCTGAATAGCCGGGCTTTCGTTGAGCGAGGACCGCGCCTAGCCCGACGCCACTGGCCTCGCTGTGCACTTCGGTAGGAGCCGTCGGGTCGAAGTGGCGAAGAATAGGTGGGGAAGTGAGCAGACGGCGCAGAGTAGTGAAGGCAACGTCACATTCAGGGGACAAGGAGGTGAGGTTCACGTCACCGCAAAGAAGCTGGGTTAACGCTGACATGATAGATGCGAAATAGCGAACAAAGCGCCGAAAATAGGAACATAGGCCTACAAAACTGCGAAGTTCTTTCATGGTCGTCGGCTCGGGAAATTCTGCGACTGCTCGAAGTTTTGCTGGGTCTGGTTATACGCCCTGCTTGGACACGATGTGGCCTAGGATGACGAGCTCGCGTGCAGCGAAGCGGCATTTTTTCAGGTTAAGCTGCAGGCCAGCGTTGGTCAGACAACTCAAAACGTGCCTGAGGCGAAGGAGGTGCGTAGAAAAGCCATGGGAGAAAACCACGACATCGTCGAGGTAACAGAGGCACATATTCCATTTGAGGCCACGTAGTGTATTATCCATAAGACTTTCAAACGTGGCAGGTGCGTTACAACGCCCAAAGGGCATGACGTTAAATTCATATAGTCCGTCTGGTGTAATAAATGCCGTTTTTTGGCGATTGACTTCTGCCATTGGGACCTGCCAGTAGCCAGACCACAAATCTAGCGACGAGAAAAATTCCGCTCCGTGAAGGGTGTCAAAGGCGTCATCAATGCGCAGCAAAGGATAGACGTCCTTGCGGGTTATCTTATTAAAACGACGATAGTCCACGCAAAATCGGATAAATCCGTCTTTCTTACGCACCAGGACGACGGGAGACGCCCAGGGACTGTGAGATGGTCGAATGACGTCTCTACGAAGCATATCTCCGACTTGATCGTTGATGACGCGGCGCTCTTCAGCGGAGACATGGTACGGTCTTTGACGCAGTGGTTGGTGTAGGCCGGTGTCAACATGTTTGACTTGTGATGTGCGGCCCAGTTGAGGTTGCGACACAACGAACGAACTCCTGAACTCATGCAGAAGATCCAGCAGGTCGGCATGTTCGGTGGGAGTGAGAGTGTCGGCGATGGCGCTGGAAAACGTATCATTGGACGACTCCCCGAGTGCCGACAGTGCTTTTGGGTGGTCGCAGTAGTCGTTCGGGACATCAAACAAACAGTGTTTTTGGGTGGTTGCAGTAGTCATCCGGGACATTAAACAAAAACGAAGGGTCGAGATCCTGCACGCGGCCGAGACATTCCCCCGCAAGCAATGTGACAGGTGTGGAAAGCGGATTGCTTACGAACATGTTGCTTCTTCCGGCGGCAAGGTCAATTGTTGCGAAAGGCAGCGGCAAAGCTCGACGACATTTGAAGATATCGGAAGGCATAAAAAGAACTGTAGCGTCAGTGTAGGCGTTGCATGAAACGGGAACAAGGGCGAAATTTCCAAGCGGAATATCGGTATCTTCATGAACGAGTAACTTCGGCGGCTGATGAGAAGCGTCCAGTAATGGGATATCACACAAAGGTGAAAACTCAACTTCGGCACGTGCGCAGTCTATGACGCCATTATGGCGGGATAGGAAGTCCGACCCGAGGATGACGTCATGCGAACAGACAGGAAGAACAATAAACTCCACGATGTAAAGAATGCCTTCGATGGAGACTCTTGCAGTGCAGGCTGCGAGAGGCGTTACTTGCTGTGCGCTTGCGGTGTGAAGCGACAGTCCCGAAAGTGGCGTCGTTACTTTGCGTAATAAACGGCAGAGATTAGCGGCAATAACAGAAATAGCGGCGCCAGTGTCCACAAGGGCGAAAGTACAATAACCTTCAACAGTTAGTGCGACCACGTTAGCAGGAGAAAAGCGAGGGCTTAGACAGTTCGAAAATGGCGCAGTGCTTGCCTCTTGAACTGCGTTGCTTAGTTTTCCTGGTCGGAGGGTCCGGGCCGGCGACGCATGGGGGAGGGCGATCGCCGACGAGGAGAGGGTGCGCGTTGCGGCTGGAAGTCAAGGTGGCCAGTAAGCACATAGCGAGGTGGCGAGACCGGCCCGTACTGGACGAAGGGTTGGCTGCCGGCATGCGACGACCGGGCATAGTTGCCGAACGTCTGAGGTCGACGGAGGCAGTAGCGAGCAACGTGTCCGGGAGTGAAGCAACCGTAGCAAATCGGTCGGTTATCGGGCGTCCTCCAGGGATTGGCGACTGGTGCTGCCGCCCAAGGTGCAGTATAAGCAGCCGGGTGTGCGGGCTGTGAGCGCGTGGTGTAGGGTGGTTGCGGGAGCCTACGTACAGCGTCTGCATATGTGAGCGGCGCGGCTACGGGCTGCATCTCTTGCGAAAAGGCGACAGGAGGAGCCACAGGCTACGTTGCATAGGTTAGGGGCGCGGCCACAGGCTGAACGGCTGGCGGATAGGCGACAGGAGCGCCTACCGGCTGTGCGACACCCGGGCAGTGACCACGGCTAGATAGAGGTGACTCGTAGTGCGCAAGAGGAACAGCTTGTGCAACCTCTTCCGATATAGCAGTGCGAAGCGGGGCAGGTAGACGGGTGGTGGTCTCGTGAGTAAAGGGCACTAGGGAAAGTTGGCGGGCGACTGCCTCACGGACGAAGGCTCGGACTTGCTGAAGCAATGGTGAATTGTCGGGCATGGAGTCGAAACTGGACAGCGACTCACCACCAGGCTGAGGCTGCCTAGTCAGAGTGCGTTGCTTCTTCAACTCGTCGTAGCTCTGACACAAGCTGACGACTTCAGAAACTGTGCTTGGATTCCTTGCCAAGAGCATTTGAAATGCGCCGTCATCGATGCCCTTCAGGATGTTTTTGACCTTGTCAGATTCGGGCATGGTGTCAATCACACGTCGACAAAGGTCGACGACATCCTCAATATAGCTGGTAAAGGTCTCGCCAGTCTGCTGAGAGCGGACGCGCAAGCGCTGTTCTGCCCTCTGCTGGTGGACAGCCGGCCGACCGACCACTTCAGCACATGACGTCTTGAAGACGCTCCATGTGAGGATGTTGTGTTTGTGGTTATAAAACCACAATTCGGCGACGCCAGTGAGATAAAATATCACGTGGCCCAGCTTGTCGGCTTCATCCCACTTATTGTTGGCGCTCACCAGTTCGTAGTGCTCGAGCCAGTCTTCGACGTCGGTCTCATCCGCACCGCTGAAGACCTTCGGCTACCGTAGCGTAGGATGGCCAGGGCAGTTGAACTGGAGCGAAGGCGTCGATGTAGTGGCGTTGGCAGTCATGACAGGTGGTAGCGTGCGGCTTCGCCGCTCCAGGGTGTAGCAACGGGTATTAACAGCACCTTCCACCAAATTTGAGGAGGTTTATTAGCCGTTAAAGACAGCGACGAGACAGCGTGAAGAACCATCCAGCGATCGGCACAGCAACGAACCGAAGCACGAGCCGAGAGAGCCGGGCGTTGGCGATGCTGCTAGCTTTTGTTTTGTTTTGTTTCCCTGGGAGGTTGGCTCATACCCACTCAGGGGGATTGGCCAAGAAAGTGTAGTGCAGTTTTTCTGTAATCATTTTAACTATGTGTAAAGAATTGGTATTATAATAAGACTAATGTAAAAATAAAAACAACATAAAAGGAGCAAACGAAAAAAAAATTAGGTTGAGCAATTTTGAGATTTGAGGTGTTATGTTTACCACTTAGCTGCGTTTACTTCACTCTGCCCTTGGGAGTAATAAATAATTTTTTTTTTGTTTTTGTTTTTGATTGAAGATCACAAGGGTATACGCTTGGTTGCCTGAATATAATTGCAAACGGCATTGAAAGCATCCCTGTGGCAATGTCCCAAAGCTGAGGCGCCAAAGCTTAGCACCGTTTCCGCCGTCAATGTAAGGCCTATTTTCCGAAATGGAAATAACTAGTAACCTTTTTCTAAGTATCTCGTAAGCCCCGCCGCGGTGGTGTAGTGGCTAAGGTACTCGGCTGCTTACCCGCAGGTCGCGGGTTCGATTCCCGGCTGCGGCGGCTGCATTTCCGATGGAGGCGGAAATGTTGTAGGCCCGCGTACTCAGATTTGGGTGCACGTTAAAGAACCCCAGGTGGTCAAAATTTCCGGAGCCCTCCACTACGGCGTCTCTCATAATCATATGGTGGTTTTGGGACGTTAAACCTCACAAATCAATCAGTATCTCGTAGCGGCGACAATACAAAAAATAATGATCTAGTGATTCCATTTCTCCGCAGAATGCGCAGAGGGGTGATGTTGTCTGACCAGCTCTGTGTAGATATAGGTTTAGGGGGGGGACACGACATCGAAATTTAGTGATTAAAACTTCGATCTTTCTGGACTGACTCCAGTGGGGTTGCCATGGAAACATGAGGTGGTTATAGTCTGTCCATGTAATTACTTTTTCTATCGTATCAGTGGAGATTGCTGATTTTCGATATCTTATAGCCGTGATATATTCTACATCTGGCAGTATGGACAAAACTGGCCCATCAAGTGCGGCTCGTGCTAAGGAATCGGCCAATTCATTTAATCTTAATCCACAGTGACTCGGAACCCATAGTAATCTCAGGAGTCTCAACTGCGGCGGTACTAATGTTTTGAATGTGCTTAGAATTCGAGAGTTCTCTGAAGCTGTCAGAGCTGCACAAACTGAAAGAGAATCCGTCATTATTACTGCATTGTTTTGATTTGATGGAAGTTTTCGAAGAGCTAAAATAATCGCCAAGAGCTCCGCTTCAAAAACTGGAGTAAAATCAGGCAGTCTCACTGAAAAGGACCAGTCAAGCAAATCAGAGGCAATGCCTACACCTGCCTTTTGATTATTTACGGAAGCATCTGTGGCTATTATATTTTTAGTTTTTGCATGCTCCAAGTAATCTAATAATATGCTATTTAAAAATTTGAGGGATTGTAATTTGGCGTTTTGCGGGAATATATCATCATACTCAATAATAACATGACAATTCGAGTCATTAGTCTCAATTACATTTCTAATGTTCACATTTATACTTCGTAGATTTTTTGTACAAACATTATCTGAGGTGTGTGAAACCGTGGCCAATGAGCAAGAAAGAAGGCGTCTGGGTTTGCGATAAAAGCATATTGAGATCTTCTTGCCGGTAAGCTATAAAATTTTAAAAATGCTTGTACGGTCAAAATTCGAAATCGACAAAGCAGTGTAGGCAGGCGCGCTTCCTGGTACAGTACGTTGATAGCCACAAATCTAGGGAGTCCCAGACACATTCGCAGTGCTTCTCGCTCCAAGACAACTAGAGGTTTCGTTTTATAAGCAGGGCCACCCGAGAATAATATGCAGCCGAATTCCATGATGGGGCGCATGTACATCTTGTACAACGTTATCAAGGTGTGCCTCCGTAACCCATATTTCCGGTTACTTAGCTTGTGTAGTAAGCCTGAAGCCCGCTGTGCTTTGGTAGTTATATACTCTATGTGTGGACTCCAGTTAAGTTTGTCATTATAAATGATTCCCAAATATTTTATAGAGTTTACTTGCTGGATGGGTTCTTGTTTATATAGAATTGAAATTGAAATTGGTTCTGCAAGCGGAAACGCCATGAGCGCGCTTTTGTTGACATTTAACGATAACGAAATCGACTGCAACCAAATTTCCAACGTGTTAATATAGCTTTGTAATTTAAGTTGTAATGAGTAAATATCACAGTCAGCAGCAAAGAGTGCGATGTCATCAGCATAAATGTAGACAGTAACTTCTTGATCTGTTGGAATTGTGCTCATTAAAGCATTAAATAATATTGGAGATAAGACTGCTCCTTGGGGAACTCCGCGCGTTTGTTTAAATCTAGATGAGGAACATCCATCCTTGACGCAGTAGAATTCTCTTGATTTTAAGAATTCTGCCACCCACTCAATAAAATATTGTGGTAAGTTCAATCTCTCTAGCGTATTTAACAATATGAAGTGCTCCACACTGTCATACGCCTTGGCTATGTCAAGCGTTACTAAAGCAGCGTATTGCCTTCTTTTACGCGCGAGCTGTATTCGGCTCTCTAAATCAGCATGGGCACACCAAATTGAGAAATCACTACGAAAGCCGATTTGGTTCGGTTTTATTACTAAATTGTCTGCCATCCAGATACTTACTCGGCTATGTAGGACCCTCTCTACTAGTTTGACCATGTTAGATGTTAAAGAGATTGGTCTGATATTATCAACTGTTAATCCTCCACCCGGCTTTTTTAGTATAGGAATCACCTTTGCTATCCTCCAATCCTGCGGCACCCATGAGTTTTTTAAGGAGTAGTTAATAACATTGGCGACGTCTCGAGGCGATAAATTGAACAGAATTTTAATCATGGGTACTGTGATTCCATCTGGGCCAGGAGATGCACAGGGTAAATGTTTAATCACGTTGGATACTTCAGTATGTGTCACTTCTTCAAAGTCAGACTTTGTCGTAGACTTGTGCCAGTTGTTTGGCACTACTGAAGTGAATCTGCTTCCAGACCTTTACCGATAGCCTCTAAGGTAGTGGTCATTTCTTGTGCCGACAGATTATCACAAGCTACATTAACTGGTGATGGCAAGATTTTCCGAGCTCTCATATATCGGAACAGTGCTTTCATATGTTTAGGCTTCGACAGGTATTCATAATGTCTTCTGTCATAATCTTGTTTAGCCTGAGCTACCGTTCTTTTAAAGCCCGCAGCAATGAATTTATAATCGGTCCAGTTTTGTGGGGATTGATTATGTAAGAGCTGCTTCCAAGCTGCCTGACATCGTCGGTGCTCTCTTGTACATTCATCATTCCACCAACAGCTAAATACTCTTTTTGTGGATTCAACAGTAAATTCGGCTCTTTTGTAGGATCGTTTAATGACTGCGTTTATTTTCAGTGCTTTTTTATCATCGCTCTCTTCCGAGTGAAAAGCCAGTGCTGACTTCAGGTCATTCCTAAATTTAGTGTAATTTACAAATACTCTTACATTTGAACAAGATGGAATTATCGGACAAGAAATTTCAAAACTTATCGGTAAGTGGTCACTGTTGGTGCCACAGTCCAGCGCTTTCCAAGAAGAAGTACTAATGGCTGAACTGACAAAACTTAAATCTAAGGCCGACTTGGAGTGATTACGAATAAATGTGGGGGTTCTGACGTTGAGGCACGTCAGGTCATTGGCCATTGTCCACTCCCACAAGCGTTTCCCACTAAGATCAGTTCTAAAACCCCAACTCGTGTGTTGGGAATTAAAGTCTCCAACTAAAACTTTGTCTTTGCACCACGATTTGTAGCTAGATCCAAACTTCGTGTGTCTTGAACTCCATGCGGAAAATACATATTAACTAAAGTGAAAGGAGTGCAGTTGGGCAGTGTAATGTCTACTGCCAAAATTTCGCATTCTGGCGACATATGTTTGTATGAGCATTTGACTTTCATACTAATTCTATTACTAATAAAGAGAGCTAGACCCCCACCTCTCGATGGACGGTCTAATCGAAAAGATTGGAAGTTATTTAAATGGAACAAATTATGTACAGATAGCCATGTCTCTTGTAATGCTATAATATCAGGAGCGAATTTAGAAGTCAAGTATACCAAATCCGTAGATGCAGAATGGATTGATCGGCAATTCCAATGGAGAATCTTAAGCGACCCTATGGTTTCGAAAGAGCTGCTTCCGCTATAGCTTTCTCTAGAATGCTTTCTTTCAAGAAATCCCTCTTTGAAAGGCTCTCCTTTTCTTTCAGATACTTTTTGTTCTTTGTTTGTTTCAGTGAGTTAGTTTTCCTTGACACAGGGGATCTAGATCTCTTCAGGGACCTAGGGTCCAAATCCATGTCATCGGAATCTATTGTATATGCAGCTTTGTCTTCACTTACACTCTGTATATCTACTGCAGAGTGTGCTGTAGACGGAGAATACGATGGAGCGGTTTCAAATTCCTCATTTTGGCTGTGGACGCCTATTGCAGAGGCTCCTGCGGGCTGATAATACGATGGCGCAGTTTCAGATTCACCGTCAGTTATTGGTCGTGAACTCTCAACTTGTTGGGATACTAGGCCTGACTCTCCCGCTGTACCAAATATGCGAGTCATCTGGTTAGCCAAAATTTGAGATAGAGAATCGCAAAGGTTAGAAGTCAGTCGTTCCATGGCTTTTTCTAGAGCCTTTTCTATGGCCTCCGCTATATTCAGGGAAATCGACCCATTTATTTCCGAGAGATGTCGTGCTGCAACACTGGCATACCCCTGAGTTCTAGTCTGTATTTCCGCTAGGGCTTCTCGTCGAGAACAGCGCCTACGCCCTATAATTTCAAGAATTTGCATTTCTCGAGCCTTTGCAGAACAATCAGGATTATCTGCACAGTGTTGTTCGTTGCAGAGACAACATTTCTCTTCTTTAGCTTTGCAGTAATTTGTTTCGTGGTTGTCACCACACACTCGGCATCTGAGTTCTGACCTGCATCCTTTAATAGTGTGACCGTATCGCCAGCACTTCGTACACCGGAGTGGTCGCGGTGATAGCGGTTCCACTCTGTATATTAGTGGCCATGCCTTGATTTCGCTTGGGAGATTCACTCCAGCAAAGGTTACAATTACCGACTCAGTCGGCGTCTTCTGCTTTTCTACTAGTCGTGCACACCTATAAACGGAAATAGCACCAGTCATGGCAAACATCTCTAATACCTCAGACGGGGTCAAGTTAACATCGACACCGCGAACAATACCTTTCACACATGCCAGATGCGGGGGAATAAAGGCGCTCACCGGATTGGTCGCGAAACTCGAGCACTTCAATAAATCTTGGATACAGAGCTGATCAGATGAAAAACATAGAACACCACCTCTGCCGAACTGGCGGACCTCTGTGATGCTGTGAAAGTGAGACGTCACAGCTCTAAGCTCCGCCTGGATCACTTTCGGATTCTTCATCCGAATGAAGCCGTCGTTGCTAGGGACGAGGGCCACAGGAACTGCGGGAATGCCGTTGCGTAGAAACTGATCCACTGGTATATCCTGTGGCGGAAGTGAAGCAGACCAGGGGCAAGCCCCTGGTCCAGGTGAAGAAAACTGCATCTAAGTGAACTTTCTAGCGCTAAAAGCGCTTACTTAGTTGTAAAAGCACTATAGTAACACCTAATAAAGACAAAGAAACCACAGCCACTAAACAAACTTATGCCAAAACCCCAGAGCAAGCACGACCAGCTACTTGCGTGTTCGAGCGTTCAGGAGCCACGTTCCAGACGCAGGCACATCTTCTTCTTCACATATGCATTAGTGCCCAGGGCCAGCATCTTCGTGAGCGTCAGCGCTTCATATCAGCTTCTGGTGTTGCTAATACGCATGTTCTTGTTGGCATCGTTGCACAAGTCCAAACAACTAATTATATAAAGATATGCAACTCTTCAACATATGTCTGTGTGTGAAACTCTTGAATATATATTTAGCGTAATTTCATGACGTGTCATTCAGTAAAGAAATCGCCACATGGTCGCGTTCCTCCACATCCTTCGCATAATGTCGATTCCCAGGTACGTGGGATCTGCCGAATTTTTTCATTGACACAAGGCTGCTTGGTTGAACGACAATTTGAGAGAAAATATAGACACGTTAGAGGCACTTTGCGTCACCATGCACATCAACCCCTTGGCACACGTGATTTTTGCAGGACAGATGAGTACATCGTGACAATGTCATTACAGATGTCTTTCCAATCGAAGGCCCAATGATGACGAAGCAACATCATAAAAGCAGGCTATGATTTAAGACAAAACAACGCTAATAAAGCGTGAACTTCTTTCAAAATAAATCCGGAAATGCGTATGCGGTCGTTTTTATGCACCCTGCAGGTGAAGCACATAATTGTGGCTGGACGTCATATACACGCGTTCGTAAACCATGTGGCTGAAAATTAGTCATCGGGCTTAAGCGCAGCTACACGTTGGCATGTTGTAAACATTTACGATAGTTGACATGTATGCATGCTGGTGAAACAGTTCTCACAAAAAACTAGTAAAATGTGACTTTATAGCTAGAGCTGGTGCAAATAAACGTGTTAGCAGCCACATTTTACGGACAGCTGCAAATGAAGCATCATTTCCGTGTATCAGACAATATCAGCCGTCGGTTTTACATACGAAAGTGGTTTAAAAATTGTGTAAAAGTTTTTGCCCTGCTATTCACACACACACACACACACACACACAAACGAAGTTGTGGCGTTAGGACCGTTTCTCGCGGCAAATTCCAATTATTCAATATATTCTGCAGCCAGTGCGATTAAACGAGTATTTGAGAGTGATTGTACAGATTTTAGCGATAGTATGATCGTAAGGAAGCAGCACTTTCGAACAAAATTTTTGCTACATTGGCTCCTGAATTGTAATAAACGGGTTATATTACATCGTCATTATTAAAAGTGGCAATAAATCTATTGTGTGATTCTTCGCAAAAGACAAGGCTTCCACCATTTATTTCACGCTGCATTTTGCTTCCCATGAGCACCAATAAAAAAAAAATGCCTCCTACCTCAATCTGAAAATTTTTCAAGATCTTTCTGCACAACCTGCTATCTAAATTTATATCACACGCGATGGGCTCGCTAACGGCACATGGAATGAAAGACTGTATATAAATTTGCATCATACCAGCATCCTCAGAAGTGGCATATTTTTAATTAAATGTTCACAGCTTACTTTTTCCAGAACTTCTCGATTTGATTGATCGACTATGTAAGGTTTAACGTCCCAAAACCACTATATGATTATGAGAGACGCCGTAGTGAAGGGCTCCGGAAATTCTGACCAACTGGGGTTCTTTAACGTGCACCCAAATCTGAGCACACGGGCCTACAACATTTCCGGCTCCATCGGAAATGCAGCCGCCGCAGCTAGGATACGAACTCGCGACCTGCGGGTCAGCAGCCGAGTACCTTAGCCACTAGACCACCACGGCGGGGCCCAGAACATCTCAATACACGCTTTATTATGTCTTCGATCACTTAATAATAAGAGTGATCCTTATGAGAGTAAGCTTTAAAATAAAAGTGATGAAAACGCTGACATTATTTTCGACATTATGCCGACACATGATCTAATCCAAGTAGATAATGGGCCTACGCATGTGCAAGGGCTGTCCTCTTCCGTATTAGATGTATTTTTAAACTGCGCCTTTTCTGAGCATATTGTGTCAGTTGAAGATGGTTTGTCAAATAATTTTCTTTTTGTGGTCTGTGGGCTCATTGCCAAGAATACTGTTTGCGAAATTCTCAAAACCATATCTATTTAAGATTACTCGATAGCCGATGACGCCATTGTTGTTGACTACAAGGAAACCTGTCTCACAGGGTTTGCTGAGAGTGGCAGTGATGTGTGCATTGTGGGCAACCTTTGCCACAGTGTGGAAACATTGCATAGATACATTTATAGCTACTAAATCTGAGAAAGTCAATAAAAGTACGCCTTGGATGACGCGTGGTATATACTACAACTGAAGCGCAAAATCAAACGAATGAAGAAGAAGCCCGTGCTCGCAGGTATTATCAGTAAATTACAAGAAAAACTGGCATGTGCTGTACGTGATTCAAAAGACATGGCCTAACTTCATAAAAAACACCGAATAAGTTTAGGGAGTACCTCTGCGAAAGCAAGAGGTCTGTCACAGAAATCACAATTAGTGATGCAGTTATTACCAACCTAAACACCATCGCACAAAATTTCAATGTCTACTTACATAGCGTGTTCACCTATTAAAGTCCATGATTATCTCCTAGAGTACCTTTAGACTCAGGTGTCTTTCAACCCCATGAGGCGAACTTATATATAATACTAAGGCATTGTGTCTATGCTGCTAAGTTGAAAAACCAAAAACCCTCCGGTTCCTGACAACATCCCGAATGTGTTTATTAAGTGATACGCGGAAACTGTCGGTAAATTTTTGGTTGTGCTATTCAGAGAACCTTTGTTAAGTGCAAAAGTACCTAATGATGAGAGGATGGCTCGAGTTGCCCCACTTTTTAAGAAAAGCAATCGATCGTTGATACAGAACTACCACCCCATATCATTGACGTCATCATGCTGTAAAATGTTTGAGCACATAATCGCAAGTCTCATTATTGAATTCTTAGAAGAAAGCTCGATACTAACCACCTGTCAACACGGCTTTAAAGAAGGTTGCTCAACTATCACGCAATTAGTTATCGTAATAAAATTATTTGCTAAGGTTTTTGTATGTAAACGGTGTTAGAGATGGGAAGGAAGATGTTGCATGTGATGGCATCCGGATGGAGGAACTGAACGCCGACAAGAGGATACGAGAAACATAACAGAGGTTTATGACATTATTTACACTTATTTACAGAAAAGAAGGGATAGTGGTTTAACAAACCACGAGCGTGGTGGTTGAACACTACATAGTTCAGAGCCAGGTTCAGAGAGCGCCATGTCCAGCACTCTCCGCGTCGTTTTATGCCCTGTCGGGCTCCTCCTCTCAGAGCCGAACACCAATCACGCACACACAGGTGAGGGAGGCGAGCATACAAGGTCCACGTGAACACTGCACGGTGGTGGCGCCAGCAGGGCTGGTCCTCGTCGTGGGTGTGCCGTTAGACGAGCGTTCCCACGATCCTGGCCGCATACTTCAAAGGGCCCACTGCACAGCTCGCCCAATTAGCGGGGCGATCTGCGTGCGCTGTCCGTCGCGGTCTCTTTCAGAAAGACGCCGTCTTTGTTGGCCTCTCTCGAACGGCTAATGGCGTCTTGGCGACACGACGTCTTGGTCCTCCGGCTAGCACGTACAGTGCCTGACGAGCATAGGCAGTCGGCCGGTCGGCTTGGTGATTGGGGATCAAAAGGGAGCACCGCTCCTCTGTCAGCTCCGGCGCCGGCCACGACAGCTTTGCCGTCGCCCGATGAGTCGCCGAGTCCATTAGTCACCGCTTCTGCTTGAAGCGACGACAAAAGGTCCGCTTTTGAAAGACGTGAACTCGCCTCTGCCCGCCGCCTGGTCTGGAATAATCACTCAAATACTTGACAGCGTCGGTAAGACTGGGCGCCGAAGGGATTGAGAGATGAATCCCCAGGCCAAACCTACCAGATCCTCCGCCGCCCGGAAAATCTCGGCTGGCCAGCGCTCCCAACCGCTGGGCACGAAGAGAATGGGTGGTGACGAGGACGAAGGCCTGGCTTCTCTCTACAGCTGCGTACTCAAAACCAACTCCCAATCCAGCTCACAATGACCGACAACAGCAAGGCGAACAACACAACACAATACCATGCCGCAGTCAAGCACATTGGACCAGCTTACAACCCTCCAGGCTTCTCAAAACACAAACAAAAGAGAAACCTGTACGCTAAAATTTTGAAACAATTTTGTGCCGCCAAAGTTACAACAATCATGGCTGTGGAGATGCTTACTAAAGATGGAACAAATTGCCGTGTGAGAAAAGCACACAAAGGCAAATACAATTTGGCGCCATAAACGAGAATCACTCTTTCACAACTAGCTTTCTCCAACCATCCGCACTACTAAGTTGTAACTGACATTTAATTTCCTGACTAATTTCATGAAACACAACCAAATACAAAGGTTTCACACCAATGCTGCCCTACCCTATACACAAGTTATCTGGGCGCTTTCTTCATTCTCTCAATACATACTTGCAAGGTGTGGTCGAGAATACCTACTTTTATGACACCCTGACGCGAACAAAACTCTCTCACATCAAATCAAACTGCGTCTTATAAATCCTAGAAATGTATCTAGTCTCAAAATTTTGGTGAACGCAGTGCTTTCAGCTCAAGTGATCATATATGATCCCTAAGTGATCACAAAAACAACAAAACGAAGTAAACTTGGTCTGCTAACACGCTCCTTTGCTGGATGTAGTTTCATGTCAGCCCATGGTTTTAAAGAACGCACATGACTTTGCTGTGCGCTCTAGCACGACATCTTACTTTGATCCAAAGAGCGCTAGCATACCCACACGCACCTTACCATAGGTGATAGCTCTCTCACCTAGGTATCCTTAAAGCCTCATCTGAACGTAAATTTTCTCAAGATATCGAACTGTGTAAATCCTTAAAACGCATCTCTAATCTCAACGTTCGATATATAACATAATGCTCAGCTAAAGAATTTCACCTGATCCCTGAGCACATATTAAAATCACAAAGGGAAATGCAACTCGTGTACTAACACGCTCATTTGCTGGATGTAGTTTCATGTCAGCCCATGTTTTTAAAGAACGCACATTGCTGTGCGCCCTAGCACGACATCATACTCTCATCCAAAGAGCGTCAGCACACCAATCGCGCACCTAACCATAGGCCATTTCCCTGTAATTCAACTAAAACACTTACAATGCTTTTAAAAAGTCTAAAAGGGAAAACCTGCTGCTACACGAACTAGCTGGGGAGATGACAAAGGAACACTACTTTAAAACCAAAATTAAGCCAACAAACATGCTTCTAAGAAAATTCCCTTGTCACTCTCTCCAGCTTACAGCTGTCCCTCATCTCAATCGCACACGCGGCGGTCGAGGACTTGGCGGATGTCGAGGGTGCGCGAGGCAATGTTGCGCAAGTGCTACAAGCTGAACAGCGCAGTCATGCATCATTCGCGATTTCTGCGGGCTTTTGTCAATCTGGCGGAGGGAACCCGAGCAATGCCAGGGAAAGAGCGACGGTGTCCCCTTTGGTCTAGCCGAGCGGTCTTTAGCTATTGTGGTCTTTCTTCTAGGACCACGTCGCCACTCCTTTCCGCGAAAAGCTCTAAATCTCCCCCGCGCATACCGCCGCGAAGATGCACGCTGTAGACTACCATTATTTCGCCGCTTGTGCCTCACTGTACGACACAAAGGCCTCTCCGGCGAACTGGCCGATAACCCACTCTTTTTCCTTTTACCCCGATGCTTGCTTCCTCCTTCGTGCCTTCGCTTTGTCGCGCGCGTACCCTTCACCTGTCTACGGCGACGCTTGCGACCCGTTTTCTCACAACTAGGAAGTTCGCCTCGGGTTGCGCCATCGGCTGCTCTACAGCTCGAAGGCTCTTCTGTACCACCTGCGACACTATTTTGCCAGTTCGATTTCCCAGCACTGGTGCCATGTCGGGCCGATTCATTTGTCTTAACCTTGTACTCACGCACCCAACTAACCTGGCGCCTCCCATTTGATTTCATTTGCGATGGACCCGCTGGTCCCTTTTCTTTCGTCCGGCAGTTCAGACGTATACAAATGAACCTTGTCACTGACGCAAAATGCCCAGTTCTGCTTGCTGCGCTAATAGGCCTCAAACTTTTCTGAACATGCGTAGAGCTGCTTGCCTCACTCGCGACTTTGCGACGTCTCTTGCGTCTGCGCCGCTTCCTGCGACTCGTCTCTGAGCCTACTGCTCGCAGCTCAAGGTGGCTAACACTCTCACTACACTCGTCAGCTGCCGACGCCGCTCCGTCTAGATGATTTTCGAAAAAACCACCTATTTCACACTCTAGATCGGCGGACAGCTTGACGCTCTCAGGAACAGTGCGGCTGCTTTCCTTTAAACACTCTACCTCGCATTGCTGAGAGCTGTCTGCGACTGCACTGATATCCTCGTTACCCACTTTCGCTGCTTCTGAGCTTTCTTCGGTGTCCTTGCGTACTTCCACACTGTTTGCAAGATCCACCGTCGCGACAAACACAGTTGAGGTCTGTACCAACTTTTCTACAGCTATCCTAGCTGTTTCGCTAACATTTAATTGGCACAGCACCTCGTCGCACTCGCTCTGGCTTTTGTCGGCCTCTCTAATCAGCGCAGCACCTTTCGCAGGACTCGAATTTGGTTCGTCTTCGAACCTGCTGCGCTCTTCACACGTGCTAGCCTTCTCTAAAGCTCTGGGCTGCACCTCGCACTTCTCGTGCGCTACACTTGCGGATGGCCGAATCTTCCGCCGCCTTGCGTCGACTTTTTCTTCCGACAGTTCAATCACTAGGCTGAGTGCTCGCTCACGCTCTTCACCTCGCTCCCGTTTTTCTATCTCCCATTTTCGCTCACTATCTACCTTGGTGCGATAAGAGACACGCGGACCTCTCTCAGGCTTGGTTTTACTACCAGCACAACGTCGCGCGTTCTTCACGGGAGCGTTCGTGAGCTTGCACTCAAATCGCTTTCTGTCAACTCTGATGCCGAAGCACCGCAGTAAAGCTGCCTTAGCTACATCGTACCTATTGAACTGTTCCTCAGAAAGGTATAGTAACCTACCCATCAAGCTGCACGGAAGGACACTCGATAAGGCGAAAGACCAATAGTCCTCGTCGAGCTCTAGTTCTCTGCAAACTTTCTCGTAAGAGGTTAGATAACTCTCTAAATCCTCGCCCCCTTCGAATGCATGGATCCTAGAATTTACCTGAGACCATCGAAAGCACTGTATTGATCTTCTTCTCTCTTCCTGTTTTAATTTCAGGCTTTCCTCCCACTGCTCTCTCTCTTTCTGTCGTTCCAATCTTTCTTTTTCTTCTCTTTCTTTTCTATCCCTGTTTTCCTTTTCTTTTCTTTCCTGTTCCTTTCGTTTCCGTTCCTCTCGTTCGCGTTCCTCTCGCTCCCGTTTCTCCTTTTCCTGTTTTTCAAAAATTTCTACTGCGTTTTGAATCTCGTCCTCACTGGCTTTTTGCGCGATCAGCATCCAAATCGCTGTCCTACCCATTCCTTCCTCTATTTCAATGCCTAGATGCTTACCCACACACAAAAGTTCATCTCTTAGCATTGCCTTCCACGACATGATTGCCGTTGTACTTTGGTCCTGCATCTCACACATAATTAGGGGATCCCTACAACTCAAAACTCACAAAAGGTAATCTCCCTAACCCACACACAATCCAGCTTCTAATAAACTCACACAATTGAAGCCTGGAAAGTCAAAGCAAAGACCAAGCACTCACCACAGCACAGCACCATGTCGCGAAGTCGATCCCGCCGCTGCCAACCAGTTGTAAGATGTTGACGAAGGAGGAAGCAGGTCGTTGGAGGATGCGAAAAACAGAACAGAGGTTTATGACATTATTTACACTTATTTACAGAAAAGAAGGGATAGTGGTTTAACAAACCACGAGCGTGGTGGTTGAACACTACATAGTTCAGAGCCAGGTTCAGAGAGCGCCATGTCCAGCACTCTCCGCGTCGTTTTATGCCCTGTCGGGCTCCTCCTCTCAGAGCCGAACACCAATCACGCACACACAGGTGAGGGAGGCGAGCATACAAGGTCCACGTGAACACTGCACGGTGGTGGCACCAGCAGGGCTGGTCCTCGTCGTGGGTGTGCCGTTAGACGAGCGTTCCCACGATCCTGGCCGCATACTTCAAAGGGCCCACTGCACAGCTCGCCCAATTAGCGGGGCGATCTGCGTGCGCTGTCCGTCGCGGTCTCTTTCAGAAAGACGCCGTCTTTGTTGGCCTCTCTCGAACGGCTAATGGCGTCTTGGCGACACGACGTCTTGGTCCTCCGGCTAGCACGTACAGTGCCTGACGAGCATAGGCAGTCGGCCGGTCGGCTTGGTGATTGGGGATCAAAAGGGAGCACCGCTCCTCTGTCAGCTCCGGCGCCGGCCACGACAGCTTTGCCGTCGCCCGATGAGTCGCCGAGTCCATTAGTCACCGCTTCTGCTTGAAGCGACGACAAAAGGTCCGCTTTTGAAAGACGTGAACTCGCCTCTGCCCGCCGCCTGGTCTGGAATAATCACTCAAATACTTGACAGCGTCGGTAAAACTGGGCGCCGAAGGGATTGAGAGATGAATCCCCAGGCCAAACCTAACAACGGGTAAATCGATGCTGTCTTTTTGAATTTTAGTAAAACCTTCGAGAGAGTGATCTATGAGAAATTGAACCAAAAGCTAAGAACCACAAAATGTTCCCCAGATCTTCATTTTTTTTGGATCGCAGACTACTTGAATAACCGTGAACGGTATGTTACAAATGATGGGCACAGCTCGGGCTATCTGTCAGTCACTTCAGGTGTTCCCCAAGGCAGTGTCTTGGGTCCATTGCTTTTTCATAAATATAATAACGACATAACCTCTATCATCACACTTGGTACTCAAGTAAGACTGTTCGCAGATGACTGTCTTGTGTTTCGTATAATTAGGTCCATTGAAGATCAAAGAAAATTAGACACCAACCTGAACAACATATCCTTGTGGTGTAAAAAATGTGGTATGGCAGCGAACACCGACGAAACAGTCTCCTTTCACATTACTCCTGAAAAAGTGCAATTACATGTACAAAATGGCGTCTATTTCATTAAAACGAGTTAAGAAATATAAATACCTTGGCGTAACCTTCACCGAGAATTTTTCTTGGAACCTTCAAATCGAAAACATGTGTTCCGCCGCATTCCGCAAACTAGCTTATCTGCGACACAAACTTAGAAATTCAGAAATTCTCCTTCGAATGTTGAGTTATCACTTACCTAACCTACATTCGTCTGAAACTAGAAAATGCTTGCGTTGCGTGGGATCTGTATACTAAACTCAATATAAACAAACTCGAGAGAATGCAAAGAAAACCGGTTCGTTTTATTTATAATAAATACTAACGTTCAGACTCGCCGTCCCAACTAATGTTGGCTAATGTCATTCCTACTCTTCAACTGAGAAGACAGAATGCAACCGCCTGGATTTTTTACATAAACTTATTAACTACAAATCCAGCCTCGGCCCTTCACTTTATATGAGTCCTCATTACACAAGGGAAACACGGCACCATCGCTCTGATTCACAAACACCCATCCATGCCAGAACCAACACGTACAAGTTTTCCTTTTTCCCACGGACAAGTTCAGAATGGAATTCTCTGCCGACAGCTTAGAACCTGTGACAATCTGCATGACATGTAGCTTTATGCAGATTATTTATTAACATTGTCTTACAATTTTGTTACATTCCTTTGAATATCTACGTAAATGAATGTATGTGTATACTTTCATTGTAATAATATATGTTTAGCTCAGTGTAAAACTATGTGTGTCCTTTCTACAAGGACCACTACGTGGTCGGCAGTATGTACTAAATGCAAACAAAAAATAAAATAATGCAACGTGGTATTTGCTTCTGTAGTTTCATAACCGTGATCACACACTAACAATTTCATGACGTAAGTAGAAACTAACTATAGATACTTATGCTCGTCTTTCTTTTTTTAACCTTAAATTCACGTGAAACTCTCATATTCTGGTAGCAAAGTGTGGACCACATAAGAATAGCGGCGTCACATTATTCAATAAGCCTACCACAGTACCTTCCAGCTTAGCTCGAAACTCCCGTGTGCCCTTATACAAAAATGTATATGTAAAAGTGAATTGAGTAAAAGCGGTGCATTTAATGTGATCTTTCAATTGCTCTTGTAATTTCAAATGCTCCGCATATGCGCGATTCTCTGTGATCTATTTTTCAGGTTATTCAGGAGATGGCTACACCTGCTCCGATATCGACGAGTGTCTCTTCAACAATGGTGGCTGTTCCCAGAATCCCCGCGTAGACTGCTACAACACTCCCGGCTCCCGCTTCTGCGGTCCCTGTCCTCCAGGTCAGTGCAGTGCGAACCTTTCTTCTACATGTACACCATGTATGTGATACGAGGGGAAAGATGGCCCCCTTAGCTCAGCTGTTTGGACATCACTGGTTTTATACGAAGAGTGTGGGTTCAGTTCCCACATCCTTTCATCCTTCACACTGCATTGTTTTTTTTTCATCCATGTTAGTCAATATGTAGCCGCTAAGAGGTACTTGCTTTAGGCTTTTATGTTTGACGACTATCGCGAGTCATACAATGGGGCAAGGTTTATCCACAAACAAAGGGTAAATTCTGCCCCGGTGTACGACCTAGGATGGTTCCACTAGTCCCATCACTCTCACTAGTCACTATTCTCACAGTTCACCACCACTTTCACTACTGCTCCCGCCCTTCCTTCAGTTACCCACTAAATGCTCCGTCATTCCCATTTGATTTTAATTTCTTCCCCCTTCATTCAACGCTAATTCACGCTACCTCCTTCTCGACGTCTGAATTTTCTTTATCGTATACACTTTAGTGAAAAACTGCAAATTACACTACCTGTCTTCTTCTTGTCTTCAATGTTTGTTTCATTTATATGTGGTGGTTTTCAGAGTTTTCTCTTATTTCAGTGACGGAAGATAAC
The DNA here is from genome assembly GCF_013339725.1 of Rhipicephalus microplus. Lineage (NCBI taxonomy): Eukaryota > Metazoa > Arthropoda > Arachnida > Ixodida > Ixodidae > Rhipicephalus > Rhipicephalus microplus. Next base: position 137,373,579 of record NC_051170.1, read on the forward strand.
GGCCCTGCAGATTCATCTTCTTCTTTTGATAACGCCTATTCAACTTCCCAGGGCGTTACATAAAAGAAACAAAAAAGACACAATTTTCAAATATTACTTCACTTTACCAACTGTCACTCTTTACTCCGATAACTTTCAGGAGTTACTGTGTAGCGAACCGCACATGCATCTGGTTAACATTCGTGCTCGCCTTTAGTTATACCACTCGATTCTTAGTTATTCTTTTCTTCTAGGCCTCAGTGGTAGATTGATATTGAGTTGTTCTTTCACTAACGCTAACTAGAACAATGCAACCTCCTTTTTATGCTGTTCTTAGTTTTGAGTTATATTTCTGCTTTTGCTGTCAAACCTACCATTGGCGTTTCTATGCTTATACACAGGATACGTTGGTGATGGTGTCAGCTGTAATTACGTTGGTGCTTGCAACGTCAATAATGGAGGCTGCAGTCCCATAGCCACATGCATCGGTAAGTGAGTTGACAAAAAAAACATACCATATAGACACAAACATTCATATTCTTTATCTAATGCAAAAACGCGGTTAACGGTTCATTCACAACTTATCAAGTCGACAACATGTTTCTTTCTATTTTAAATATAGCTGCATATTGTATTAAGGACATATATAATTAACGCCTAGCCGAAACAGCCTTTGTGAACTTGAAATCAGACCCAGAAATATTTTTATTAGTATACACTAATGGTGATCTGCATTATGGTCTCAGACACACTGCATTTAAAAAAAAGCAGACTAGGACAGGATACGGCATACAACTGCTCCAATGGCAGATACCAACCTCCAGCTGCTCCAGATACCAGCTGCTTTTCTTTGCCAACCTTCCGGGAAAAAGTTAAACAGCTTCTGTTTAGCATTAATGTCATGTTCTTCTGTCTCCTCTTTTGTAGCTCTATTATTGTGTGCGAGTGTGCTTTTGTGTTTTTTTCTAAAAATGCTTTTTGTTGAATCTCTGTAAAAACTTTTTTGTGTGTGTGTGTAACAAGAGTTACTTTATTACACATATTAATGCTTACAGAGTTTGACTACAGGTTCAAGGAATGGATAAAAACTGTGTATGGTTTGCCTGATATTGTAGTATAGTTGGACATAAACTTGAATAAGGTTTTGAATTAGAGTTTCTAAGCTATTTGCGTTTTGTATTCAACTGCTGCTTGTGTGATTGTGCTGCCATAGGGCTAAGGGCCTAGTCAGGTGACTTTAAATGTTGCCTTTTGCCATAGCCCAAGGGCAACCTCTCTTATTGCCGAAAAATAAACAATAAACAGTAAACATCTGAACGAGAAAAGCCCAACCATAATTGATTTTGTTCGCATGTATCGAACGTATACAAGAAACGATCGAGCTCTGTGGTGATGCTGACTAGGGCAAACTAATCGTACGTGTGCAGTGAAGGTAAAGTTATTCAAATCCAAAAGTTTTAGCCATCCGTAAAACGTGCGAAGCTACAAAAGAACGCAGCATGAATTTTCCGGGTAGAAAGCTTCTAAAAAAACCTATTTATTAATCAGGACCCCAAAATTCCCAAGGAGGACAAATCCTTCTGCAACTGTGGTACACCCGCATACCCATTTCTGGGCTTTAAATCGCGTGATAGCGAGTAGATTTTGCAGCCTTATAGTGAACGACGTTGGGTCTGATGGTACTGCATAACAAAAGCAAAAAAACAGCGCTCAAGAGACGGGCACCACAAAAAACGACACACAATGAGCTCGTGTGAGCTCATGTGTCATTCTTTCTTGTCGCCGTTCATTCAGCGCTGGGTTTTTCGTTTCGTTTCGCAGATCAACCAACGTAAAATCTAGGCAGGAGCGAAACATGTAGTGTTCTTAGAAAGACTTCTTCGGTGAGACATTAGTGGTGCCAAGCCTGAAGCGGGGCACATAGGCCAGGGTGTCTCCGCTCCACTAATGTCGTCGGCTATTTCTCGGGCTCAGTGTCGCCTTCATCATGCTTGGTGAACCGGTGGCGAGTAAAGGGATGCACTCAGTGTGATGCAAAACTTTTTTTGTTATGATGAATCATGACTACATGACACATCACGATGACAGGAGACGCCGAGAAGCCGATCGCCTAAGGTGCAACGCATCCATAACAAATATAGGTGTCCGCTGACAAAACCGCGTATCTGCCACATAAAGTGGGCAAACCCCATCAAATTGTCGAAGAAAAAACATGCATGTGGCTAAAATACGCATGCTGCTAAAAGTGCCCCAGAAAATTGCGCACACTACAACAAACGCATGCGGCGAGCCACACAAGACGACGCATGTTTGGGCAAAAGCCCGCATGCCGTTCAAATTAAAAACATTAGGGGAACACATGCTACAGTGTAAGCGGACTCTCCGCATCTTTCTCCACTTTTCATGAGACTGTTATGCTTTAATCAAAATTCTGGTGACAATAAATTTCAATTGATGGTGTTGATGAATTTAGGTGACACTAACACGCACTGCCACTTGCCAGCTTCCAAGTTAGCTCGAGTAACACAATAAGATGCTGGTCTCCGACTCGGTCCCTATACTAGGTTAAATTTTTGGCAGCTAAGAAGGTTTCTTGTTGAAAACCTCACGCTGATTTTCTTGTAGCTTCGCGATTCGAATCAATTGTTGTTAGTTACTGCGCGTGATTCTTCCGAGCAGTGATACATTGAAAGGGCTGCGTGGAGAGTTCCACTCACTTTTAATTAAATGTGATTAAATATGTCACAAGGAGAGCTCATTTCTTTTGTCGGCTATGAGAAACTGCATTGCCGATAGGTGTCACAATACCTGAGCAAAATTATAAACGTTCAAGGAAGCAACAGCTAAGACAACCGCTATACACAGCAGGCTCTAGCGTGACATTCGCTCATTGTAGCACCGTTTCGCAGTTCGCTCAGGCACATTCCACGAGTGCCGCTGTCCACCGGGCTACGTAGGCAATGGAGTTGGACCAAGCGGCTGTCTGCGCCAAGGCGACCCCGGAGTTGGCCCATCTCAGCCTCAGCCAGTACCGGCGTTGCCCCCTGTTTTGGATCCGTGTGCGGCGCAGCCCTGCAGACACGGCTTTTGTCAGGTAACGTGTGCCCGCCCAGCGACTGTGGCAGCTTGTGGTGCCAGGTGTTCACGTAGTCAACCGATGAGAAATAACTGAGCTATACTCGGCCACAACTTTTCTTGGCACTGAAGGTAAAGCTATGGAGGCGGAGCTTCTGCAGACGTATAGCACTACGCGAAGTAGTCAGTTTTGTCACGCGTCTCGAAACGCTGTGTAAAGTGACAGGGCGCACCATCAGCGTTACATGTAGGCGCAGACGCCCCTTAGCGTTTGAGGTGCACGTAAAAAGGCGGGACTTTTTCACGCGTTCAAAAACGTTAAGTCACAACATATAAAATAAAAAGAGAGAGAGAGAGAATAAAATGAGGGAAATGCAGGAAGGTTAACCAGAAAATGGTGCATCCGGTTTGCTACCCTGCACTCGGGGAGGGAAGATGGGGAAGAAATATGGTAAAGTGGAGAGGGAAATAGACGCGCGCAAAAAGAAGAGGGGGGGGGGGCTGGGGTGCAATGGTCTATACAATAGGCCACTGCCACGTAAAAAGTTCAGTAAGGCCTTCACTTATTTTCTGTGAGCACACAAATCATGTCGCCTTTCAAGCACTGATTGTTCAGACAAAGGTCTGTCGTCAAGGCAAGCTAACCCAGCACCTAGCTGCCGTCTTTGCACGCTGTAACTAGGGCACTGACAGAGAACGTGCTCTATAGTTTCATCGCTGCCGCAATGACCACAAGCAGCACTGTCTTCCATGCCGATTCAGAAGGCGAAAGCTTTGGTGAAGGCGACACCAAGCCATAGTCAGCAAAGCACCATTGTCTCGAGTCGAGAGAGTCCAGATGGAGGCCGGAGTCGACGAGACGTGTCCAGTCTTTGCAGTCGCGTGTGCTGTAAGCACTCGGCGATCCACAGGGATTTTAATTCTGCATTAGCGATTTTTCGGATTGTCATTGCAGCATCAGTCCTTGAAAATGGTATAGATTCTTCTTCACCATCTTCGTGTGTTGATAGAGCAGCTGCATTGGTACGTTCATTGCCCAATATGCCGCAGTGACTTGGAAGCCACTGAAACGTGATTCTGTGTCCTTCGTCGAAGAGGTGGTGAAGCAGCTCTCTAATTTCCAGCACTGAGGTCCCCGGCGTAAGGCGAATATCAAACAGGCTTCTTGGTGTTTAATGACATTAACTGCGCTACGTAGAGCAACAAGTTCCGCAGCTGTCGCTGATGTCTGCTGGGATAACCGAAACTTCACCGTTGTCGCTGTTGCAGGAAAGATCACCGAACCTGCAGACCCATCCACTGTAGTTGAAGCGTCAGTATGAGTATGCTCACTGCACTTCTCATATAACAAGAGAAGATAAAGCTGCTTTAGCGCTGGATAAGAGAGCCGGGCTTTTGACCCTATGTCTGGAACAGTGAGTTCAACATGTGCATAAGTCATACTCCATGGGGGAGTTGAAATTCTGGATGGAGTTGTATATACCGTAGGAATACGTGTGCGATATGACAAGACTGGCAAAATGAGGTATGAGGGCGGCCTTCTGGCAGTGAAGCTAAATGATGGGCGGGGGCGCGAGTAAGATGCCTCACGTGTGCTCTGAGCACTTCTAATATTATATGCGTCTTGAGCGGGTAGCCATCAGCGATCTAGATTGTCTCAGCTGTTCATGAACATCGCGGTAGCCCCAGACAAACTCGCAGAGCCATAGCCTGGATGCTTTCGAGAGTCCGAATGCTGGTTCTACAGGTAATGTCAACACAGGCAAACTGTAGCGCAAATAGCCAAAAAAAAGCGTCCTGTACAATTGCATCATTGCATGTACTGAAGTCGCCCAGGTTTTTCCTCCAAGATACTTGAATAAGTTAGCAATTTCTGTCAGCCTCTTCTTGAAGTGGGCCACATGTGGGTCCCAGCAGAGGTCTCTATCAATGAATACGCCTAGAAATCTGTGCGTCCTGACATATGGTATGACTCGGCCGGCGATAGATATAGCGTATGTTCTCATTGGCTTTTGACTAAAAGCAATTCAATGCGCATTTCGCTAGCGAGATTTTCAGACCATGTTCCTTGAGGTACATTGATACCAACGTCCCAGCTTTCTGAAGTCTTGCGCGTACCTGAGGTCTTGTCACGCCAGATGCCCAGACGCAGATGTCGTCAGCGTACATGGATAACTTAACCACACTTGGTAGTCGTTCTACAAGACCAATGAGAACGAGGTTGAAGAGGGTTGGACTCAAGACGCCACCTTGTGGAACTCTACGATGCGTTGGGTGTTGGGAGGTAGGACCATCTGCAGTGTTCACAAATAAGGTCTGCCCTTGTAAATAACTGCGTGTCCAACAATACAGTTGTCCGCCTAGGCCCACTAACTAAATAGCTTCGAGGATGGCGTCATGTAGAATGTTGGTGTATGCTCCTTTTACGTCAAGGAACATAGCAGCAGATAGTCGTTTACATGCCTTTTTTTGCTGGACATATGTGATGAGATATATAACATTGTCGATAGAAGATCGGTGATGGCGAAAACCAACCGTGGCGTTCGGATATTTCTCATAGTATTCCATGTACCATTCAAGCTTGGCCAAGATCATTATCTCCATTACCTTTCCTACGCAACTTGAAAGTGCGATCGGTCGGTAAGAGGTAATGTCCAGGAGAGATTTGCCATGCTTAAGTATCGGTACCAAGCGGCTAATCTTCCAATCTTGCGAAACGACGCCAGCTTGCCAGGAATATATATATATATATATATATATATATATATATATATATATATTAAAATGAGGCGTTTTAGAGTGGCACTCTTTTATAAAACAGGAGAGCGTTCACGACACGTCAAGCGGTAATGGCGGAACTAGCCTTAGTACCCAGCCAACCAAAACGTCGTCTTCTTCACCGACTGAGTCATACCCCCTGCCTTTCTGAGTAGCCCTCATCTATATATATATCATCATCATCATCATCAGCCTGACTACGTCCACTGCAGGACAAAGGCCTCTCCCATGTTCCGCCAGTTAACCCGGTCCTGTGCTTGCTGCTGCCAATTTATACCCGCAAACTTCTTAATCTCATCTGCCCACCTAACCTTCTGTCTCCCCCTAACCCGCTTCCCTTCTCTGGGAATCCAGTCAGTTACCCTTAATGACCAGCGGTTATCCTGTCTACGCGCTACATGCCCTGCCCATGTCCATTTCTTCTTCTTGATTTCAGCTATGATATCCTTAACCCCCGTTTGTTCCCTAATCCACTCTGCTCTCTTCTTGTCTCTTAAGGTTACACCTACCATTTTTCTTTCCATTGCTCGCTGCGTCGTCCTCAACTTAAGCTGAACCCTCTTTGTAAGTCTCCAGGTTTCTGCTCCGTAGCTAAGTACCGGCAAGATACAGCTGTTATATACCTTCCTCTTGAGGGATAGTGGCAAACTACCTGTCATAATTTGAGAGTGCTTGCCGAATGTGCTCCACCCCATTCTTATTCTTCTAGTTACTTCAATCTCGTGGTTCGGCTCTGCGGTTATTACCTGCCCTAAGTAGACATAGTCTTTCACAACTTCAAGTGCACTATTACCTATCTCGAAGCGCTGCTCCTTGCTGAGGTTGTTGTACATTACTTTCGTTTTCTGCAGATTAATTTTAAGACCCACCTTTCTGCTCTCCTTGTCTAACTCCGTAATCATGAGTTGCAATTCGTCCCCCGAGTTACTCAGCAATGCAATGTCATCGGCGAAGCGCAGGTTACTAAGGTATTCTCCATTGACTCTTATCCCTAACTGTTCCCATTCTAGGCTTCTGAAAACCTCCTGTAAGCACGCGGTAAATAGCATTGGGGAAATTGTGTCCCCCTGCCTTACACCCTTCTTGATTGGTATTCTGTTGCTTTCTTTATGAAGCACTATGGTAGCAGTTGATCCCCTGTAGATTTCTTCCAGAATGTTTATATATACTTCATCTACGCCCTGATTCCGCAGTGTTTGCATGACGGCTGATATTTCTACTGAATCAAACGCCTTCTCGTAATCTATGAAGGCTATGTATAGAGGTTGGTTATACTCTGAGCATTTCTCTATTACCTGATTGATAGTATGAATGTGGTCAATTGTTGAGTAGCCTGTTCGAAATCCTGCTTGTTCCTTTGGTTGATTGAATTCTAATGTTTTCTTTACTCTGTTAGCAATTACCTTTGTAAATAGCTTATATACTACAGAGAGCAAGCTGATCGGCCTGTAATTCTTCAAGTCCTTGTCATCTCCTTTCTTATGTATTAAGATGATGTTAGCGTTCTTCCAAGACTCTGGTACTCTTCCCGTCAGGAGACACCTCGTAAACAGGGTGGCTAGTTTTTCTAACACAATCTGTCCTCCATCTTTCAGCAGATCTGATGTTACCTGATCCTCACCAGCAGCCTTGCCCCTTTGCATGCTCTCCAAAGCTTTTCTGACTTCTTCAATCATTACTGGTGGGGTGTAATCTGGGTTACTGCTAGTTCTTATAGTATTAAGGTCGTGGTTGTCTCGGCTACTGTACAGATCTCTGTAAAACTCCTCCGCTATTTTAACTATCCTATCCATATTCGTAGTTATTTTGCCTTCTTTGTCCCGCAGCGCATACATCTGATTTTCTCTATTCCAGGTTTCCTCTTCACTGCTTTGACGTTTACTCCGTTTTTCAGAGCGTGTTCGATTCTCTCCATGTTACACCTCCTTACATCGGATACCTTACCCTGATTAATCAATTTCGAACGCTCTGACAGTTCTATTTTGTCTGTTGTACTTGACACTTTCATGATTTGACGCTTCTTAATTAGGTTCTTCGTTTCCTGGGAAAGCTTGCCAGTGTCCTGTCTAACTACCCTGCCTCCAACTTCCACTGCACACTCCGTAATGATACTCGTCAGATTATCATTCATTGTATCTACGCTAAGGTTGGTTTCCTCACTAAGAGCCGAGTACCTGTTCTGCAGCGACACTCTGAATTCCTGCACTTTCCCTCTCAGTGCTAGCTGATTTATTGGCTTCTTGCGTATTAGTTTCTGCCGTTCCTTCTTCAAGTCTAGGCGAATTCGAGACCGTACCATTCTATGGTCACTGCATCGTACCTTGCCAATCACTTCCACATCTTGCACGATTCCAGGGTGTGCACTCATTATAAAGTCTATTTCGTTCTTATTTTCGCGATTAGGGCTCCTCCATGTCCACTTGCGGTTTCTCGTTTTCGGTAGAAGGTATTCAAAATCCGTAAATTATTGCGTTCTGCAAATTCTACTAGTTGCTCTCCTCTGGCGTTTCTAGTACCGATGCCATAATCTCCTACTGCCTGGTCTCCAGCCTGCTTCTTCCCTACCTTTGCATTAAAGTCGCCCATCACTATAGTATACTGTGTTTTTACCTTACTCATTGCCGATTCCACGTCTTCATAGAAGCTTTCAACTGAAACGTCATCATGGCTGGATGTAGGCGCGTAAGCCTGTACTACCTTCATCTTGTATCTTTTATTCAGTTTAATTACGATACCTACCACCCTTTCATTAATGCTATAGTATTCCTCTATGTTGCCAGCTATGTTTCTGTGAATTAGGAACCCCACTCCCAGTTCTCTTCTGTCTGCCAAGCCCCTGTAACAAAGGACGTGCCCATTCTGTAGCACCGTATAGGCCTCATCTGTCCTCCTAACCTCACTGAGCCCTATTATATCCCATTTAACACCCTCTAGCTCCTCGAATAGTACAGCTAGACTTCCCTCACTAGATAAGGTTCTAGCATTAAACGTTGCCAAGTTCAGGTTCCAATGGCGGCCTGTCCGGATCCAGAGATTCCTAGCACCCTCTGCTGCGTTGCAGATCTGACCGCCGCCGTGGTCAGTTGCTTCGCAGCTGCTGGGGACTGAGGGCCGTGAGTTATTGGACGTAAGCATGTGGGAGGTAGTGGCCAGGCACTGCACCAGGGTGGCCAATCCTTCTCTGGTGAGGGAGTGCGTTTTTTTCGGCGGTGTTTGCCGGTGAGGCCGCACCCCAGGCCTCTTAATGCAGTTCCATCAACACGCGGATTTTTTTTTTTTTTAATCCGGTTGGGAACTGCGGGGGTACCGGGATTTGAACACGGACCTCTTGCATGCGAGGCGGATGCTCTACCACTACGCCATCGCCGCCACTCATATATATACATACATACATATATATACACATATATATACATACATACATATATATACACATATATATACATACATACATACATATACACATATATATACATACATATATATACACATACATACATATACACATACATACATATATATATACATACATACATACATACATACATACATATATATATATATATATATACATATATATATATATATATATATATATATACATATATATATATATATATATATATATATATATATATATATATATATAGATATATATATATATATATATATATATATATATATATCGGTCTGTGTATGAAGTTTTCTTTCTTGATATCTCTCGCTCTCTCTCTGTGAGTGGGTGGGGTACGCTGACAAGTCAGGTAGGTTTGCCCCCCAACTCGCGAAAGAGTTAGTACGCCACTGGGTATAAAACGCTTCTGTCATGGATCTGCTTACACAATACACATTGACCAACTTTTGATGAAGCACTGGCCAAAATATACAAGTCTACTTATTTGAACCCTTCAATTTAGCGTTGACTCACGCAGAATGCAGCTAAGCACCGGTAAAGGTGAGACACCATTTCCGCCTTTTTTTTTTTTTTCTCAACGAGCCAGCTTCGCAGTTCTCAGCAGAGTTTTTTTTTTTTTTTTTAAGAAATTGAACATTGGGCGAGTTGATACGTCTCATTAAATTAGAAAAAAAATATTGCACAAAAAATATTCCGATCAGAAGTGCAACAAGAATCGCAAAAGCGACGCAAAAAGTGAATCTAACCTCGAGAGGAGCACAGTGTCGCAAAAAAAGTGCATACACGCTAACGGCTGCTCCGTGGCAGAAGCTCATCTGCAGAGAAACGGATCGCAACAGCAACAACGATGAGCCCATGCACTGAACTAATGGACACGTCCATTCGGTCAATTCCTTCAGGGACACTGAAGTGACACGCTAAATAAGTTTAATGATTGATATGTGGGGTTTAACGTCCCAAAATTACCATATGATTATGAAAGACGCCGTAGTGGAGGGCTCCGGGAATTTCGACCTCCTGGGGCTCTTTAACGTGCACCCAAATCTGAGCACACGGGCCTACAACAGCTAAATAAGTTTAAAGGCCAACTCTAGCGATTTTTCGAGGTCAATCAATCTCAATGAAATTCGCTGGGTATGTTCCTTTGCAAATTTAAGTCCTTTATGCAAAATCACAAGTTTGAGTGATGCACTAATCGTTTGCAAATGCATTTTAAAAATTGCCTCGAACAGGTCACCCCACTTGCCAGAAATATCGGCAACACTGTCTGTGTGACGTCATGTTTGACACGTAAACGGAAGTGACGCAGCCGATGGCATCACTACTTTGGCCGCTACGGCGTTTGCTGTGCTTTCCACAAGGCGACGGCGGCGGTGTTTAGCACGGGTGTAGCACGGGAATGCTTCCTTCCTTCCTCTGTGGTGTTTGCCCAGTGCTTCGCTGGTCTGGCTTTGACAGTTTTCATACTCCGCGCCGGCGGGACCAGTATACGGCCTCCAGCTCTACCAAATAGTACGTCATACGCAGACAGGCTCGGTTGGGTTTGGGTTTCGCTATTGCCCATTTTTTTATTATTAAAAATATTTTTTCTGATTTCCTGAGCATTACAGCTATTGAGCTCGTGACAAGAGTGTCAGGAACATAGAAACACCATAACCTTGACATGTTCTAAAGATCACCGGAGTTGGCCTTTAAACAGACGAACCGTTCTCTAACAACTCTACGCACTGCCGTTCTTGTCACTATCGTGTTAGAAGAATGTATTTGTCGGCTCTAATTAATGTATACTGACGTAATTATGGCGTGTGGTGGCCGCCGGAAAGAGCGCTGATTGATTGATTGATTTATCCGTCCGAAAACAGTACTAGTACTACCATCTTTAGCGGCACTTGGAAACCAGGATTTTTTTTTTTTTCATTTGCCTTCTTCGGTTCAATCCGTAGCTTAGGATTTCTCCTCCACTTGAACCTTGGTTTGCGCTGACGGCTTCTTAATATCGTTAACATCACGCGTATTAGCCGTGATTTGCGCTTTTCGCGATGTCACTGGTATTCTTCGACCGTCACACTTAACGCGGACCTTGAAGTCAGCAGGGAATCGATGGCCACGTACAGTTAGAATAACCGTTGTGCGTAAGGAACGAGAGATGTGGAACATTTTCTCTTTATGCGCATGGTGCATTATAATTGAGCGGCTTCGTTGCGCGCTGCTCAGCAGTTGAAAAATAAAATACCGAGCCTGCTTGTTGACGGCGAGTGCTTTTTTTGAGGCAACGGTGAATTGCGAGTTTTTGGTCGGGAGCAAATGTTTTTTTTTTCTTTTTCTTCCTCATTGGAGATACCATACTGAGTTGTATCGGTGTCTTCAGCGCTCAGTGATGGTGCCAGGCACCATGCTGCCCGACTATGGCGCTTCAATTGCTCAGCACTGCCATTCGTGGCGCCCCAATCACAAAACATCGAATACTTGTCGCGGTAAAAAAAAGAAATAAAGTGTACTGGTTGTTAATTTCAAGCACACGGAACTAACTGCGTGCCTGCCGTGTTTGTGTCCAGCAACAGACAACTTGGCATTGCCAACTCTTATATCCTTCTCTAGTGAACTGCCTCCCACCTATAGTGTAATTCTGCAAAAGACCATAACAATGCTATCGCGTTTATTGGGGACGCAAATGTGGACATATACTCGTGGGACGTGCATACGTGTGTCAGTCTCTTCGAAAATTCGGATGATCAGCTGTGTGGCCAGCAACTGCTGAAAAAAAAATGCAATGGTAGCAGTTAATACGTATAATTGGATACCACTTCTAAGATACAACATTTAAGGGGGGCTAGTTTTAAAGTAATGTGGCAGATAGCTTATACATTCCCTTGCGTGGAGAAACTGTTTTGGGCGATCGCATCCCAGAGGCTTTTGACTGAACACAATAAGAGTTGATTGTACGCTCCCCTGAGCGGTTTCCATTGAAACTGCGTACGCACAGTCAATAACTGAAAGTAATCACTTTAGACACCGAATTTACACACACTGTGTACACACACACACACACACACAAACACACACACACACACACACACAAACACACACAAACAAAGAAATTATTTTTATTAGAAACACGGTGGCCAATATTCTCTTCAACTCAACGGGAAAAGCTGATAAGCGCTTTATTTAATCACAATGTCTCATTTATAGGGGCTTCTGTAAGGTTTAAGTTGTCCAGCAGGAAGTGCTCGATGCGGACAAACGAGATGGGCGCTTCGCTTCGAGCCGGTATTTCCAGCGCGTTGCCACCGTCTCGCGACAGACTCCGCGGGTGCAAGACGTCACCGAAACGGATGTCGAAACAAACCTCGCGCATCCTCGAATCGCCACCGCGCGCGCCTCCGGAATTATGATGATTGTTTATGTTGTTGTATATAAAAAGGGTTCTCATTTAAAAACATCCAGTCACCCTGCAACTGATGTTTTGACGCGTGCTGCAATACCATGCTTCAGATATTAGCGTTAAACTTTTTGACGAGCCGTTTCGTAGTTCATTGCGTCCAGAAAAGAAGTATTATATTTTGTTTGTTTTTTACGTGCGAAGCACATCAGAGGCAACACCTTTC
>NC_051170.1:137386533-137549033 GCF_013339725.1 Rhipicephalus microplus
CTACTTCTTGGGAATAATAACTACAGACGACTTCGCTGAACGACAGCGGGCCGACCCGGAACTTAAGGCCCTAATAGATACCTCGAAGGCAGGACTTCCGAAGTCCCGAAGGTATTCAAGCGCGCACTTGCGTCGTTCTTCCTACGAATGGTCTTCTACAAAAGAAAAACTTTCACCGCTTCGAGCTAAGTACCTCCTGTGGTGCGTTCAGCTCTGCGACCAGAACTCCTGCAGGCCCTGCACGACGATCCGACGGCAGGGCACCTCGGTGTTTCTCGCACGCTCGCGAGGATACAAGAAAGGTACTACTGGCCACGTGTTACCACCAACGTCACTCGTTATGTGAGGACATGCCGGGATTGTCAGCGACGCAAGACACCGCCACAAGGCCAGCGGGACTTTTGCAGCCAATTGATACACCTTGCCGACCTTTCCAGCAGATTGGTATGGACCTACTAGGGCCGTTCCCGACGTCGGCTTTCGGAAACAAGTGGATCGTGGTAGCTACCGACTACCTCACCCGCTACGCCGAGACAAAAGCCCTGGCAAAAGGCAGTACATCCGAGGTAGCTAAGTTCTTCGTCGAAAATATCGTCCTACGTCACGGCGCCCAGGAGGGTCCTTATCACCGACAGAGGAACGGCATTCACTGCCGACTTAACTCAAGCGATCTTGGCATACAGCCAAACAAACCACCGCCGGCGACAGCGTACCACCCACAGACCAACGGCCTCACCGAGCGGCTTAACAAGACGATCGCGACATGCTGTCAATGTACGTCGATGTCGAACACAAGACGTCGGACGCCATTCTTCCGTATGTGACCTTCGCATACAACACGGCGGTGCAGGAGACGACGCAGATATCTCCATACAAATTGGTCTACGGAAGGAGCCGGCAACGACGCTCGATGCCATGTTACCCAACGTCACCGACGAAGAAAGCCTCGATGTGAGCGAGTACCTTCAACGTGCCGAAGAAGCCCGACAACTTGCGCGTCTCCGTATCAAGAATCAACAGACGACAGACAGCCACCGTTACAACCTTCGACGACGCTTCGTGGAATACCAGCCCGGTGAACGCGTTTGGGTGTGGACGCCGATACGCCGACGTGGACTAAGTGAAAGCTTCTGCGACGCTACTTCGGACCGTACAGGGTGGCTCGACGTCTCGGCCCACTTGATTACGAGGTTGTGCTCGACGGCATCACGAACTCTCAACGACGCCGATCGCGACGTGAAGTCGTGCATGTCGCGCGCCTCAAGCCGTTTCATGCGCGTTAACAAACTGAAACAGTTTTTTTTGTATTATTGTTTCATCGTAATTTATTCATTGTACTTTCTTGCATTATTATTGTACCTTCATCTTTAGTTAAAGCATCGGGACGATGCCTTTTTTTTTCAGAGGGGGGCAATGCCACGTTTCATTTTCCAAGTTTTCGTTATCGTCCCAAAACACCATACGATTCTCAGCGCAAACCGCGCCTGCAGTTTTCGAGAAGGTTCCGGACTGTAGTAGATCATTTAGATAAGATCACGCCCACTGTGCGAACGGTACAGATTGTTCAGGAACCTACACCACCGCCAGCGATAACGCTAGAACATTCGATGGCAAGAGTATGAATGCCGACGCGCTTCGCCGCTTGTCAGTTGTTGAACGAAGGCCGACGCTCTGTTCGCCGCTATCAGTCCGAGACTGCTATCTGTGCAAGACTGCTGCTGTAATAGGACTTTCCGTTTACTGGGCACAGGTTCGCCCAAATAAACAGTTAAATCCGAACACGAAGTTTCCTGTCTTCGGCCACGTCACGACCCCGTGACAATATTATAAAATAAAAGAAATGCGAATATCTTAGAGGTGTGAGGCGCATGCATCTTGTCTCAATTATCTCCACGTGGAAAACAAATAAAGAACATTTGATGATTGATTGATTGATTGATTGATTGATGATTGATTGATTGATTGATTGATTGATTGATTGATTGATATGTGTGGTTTAACATCTCGAACGACTATATGATTATGAGAAACGCCATAGTTGAGGGCCCCGGAAATCTCAACCACCTGGGGTTCTTTAACGTGCAGCCAAATCTGACCACATGGGCCTACAGCATTTTCACCTCCATCGAAAATGCAGCCGCCACAGCTGAAATTCGATCCCATGACCTGCGGACCAGCAACCAAGTGAAGAAGACATTCTCGAATAGAAAGAGGGTGAAGGGTGGGGTTAAGTGACGCAGTAACTGTCTCTCAGGCGAGGACACCACAACCTTAGCCACTATAGACCACCGCGGGGGGAAGGGGGGGGGGTTGCAAAGAGAAACATTTGTATTTCACGTTAAAATACGTGCGCTACTTATGAACTACCTTCACTGGTGGTAGGATGCACGGGATTAAGCTCCACAGCTTTCCCTTCAGTGCGAAGAAAAGTTGTTGCCGAGTATAGTTGGCCCTTATCCCGCGAACAGAACGGAGAAGCCGAGACACAATAGGAGTCGCAGAATGAAACTGCTGCTCGAAAAGAATACGATCGCACTGCACATGGCAAGTGTGCCGTATAAAGCCGTGTGCACTCATCGAAGTTAGTAGAAAATGAAATCCAAAATTACTTCTAGATGGCATAGTCTCTATGAATAAAAAGCTTGTTTCCATGACAACCCTTGCGCCAAGTATTCGAAGACTTGCAAAGACGAACAAAATATTTTTGTGAGATAGTCGCCGCAGCGATTTCTCTTTAGGACCAGAAACATACCTTGCAAGTATTTGCAAATGTGACCAATTCAAAATAGTAGCTCGAAACTAATAAATGTGCAATACTGAGGGTTCTTAAAATGCATTCAATATGCTTTATGGACACCCTAAACTGCACCTAAGACAAACAGCACCTAACAGCACCTAAGCACACATGTCCTATCATTGAATTTACTACTTACATGGTATTGGCACACTCCTTTGTTAAGTTTTGCTATCGCTCCATTGCACGCGTTAATGCAGCGTTGCACAACCACGCCGATCCACTCAAGAACCATCGATACAATTGAAGAACCTTTTCATGTGATTAAGCCCACAACAAAAAAAACAGATTCTTCTGGCACTTTCGTGGCCGTTAGCGATAGCGCTGGAATATTCGACGGCACATCTATAAACGCCTACGCGCGTCACCGCTTGTTTATCGACGGCTGATACTCTGTTCGCTGCAGACACTCTGTGCCAGTGTGTACCGGTGCAATCTGACTTTCTGTTTACCGGCCTCACGTTCAGCCTAATAAACTGTTTCATTTTGGACAAGTCGTCTCTGCCTTCGTCGACGTCACGACCACGTGACAATATTCACGTATTGTTTACCAAGCTTTCTTAAAATTTCTACTTACGGGTGTAATTTACCCGTTTCGGATATATTATTAAATAAATTGTGCAAAGTGTGTGGCTGTTCACTTCCAAACTCTGGCGTTACGTACATAGGTTTGATCATCGATAAGGTCCGTGTTTCGATGAAATATCATTAAGACATCGACGTCCACTATGAAAAGTGTTTCCGACAGTTCCTGGATGTATACATGAATGCACTACGTGGGTTCAGAGATGAATGTCAACTGCCTCACTTAAATAACCCATAAGTTAACCAATTGTAATTATTAAGAAGAACCGAAAATGACTTCTGCAAGCCACTCAGTGCCTTCCTATAAATGCCGATCACGTAATCGTGGTGTCACTCCACAAATTTAGGCGACGCTGTTGCTGATGAAATAATTCAATTCATTACAATGCATAGCCAGCTGCAATCTGACTCGTACAATTACCTCCTTGTGCAGATATAGCACTTGAATCATTTCTCCAAATCTTCATCATTATTGTTAAAGTGTAATGAAAACAATGGCAGAAAGATATGGGCGAAGCTTGCACAAAGATACGCAAGCCTTCAAACAGTGAAACTGGATGATCGTCAAGGCTAATCTCTTTTTGTCTAGTTCTAGGTTTCTGTCTTTGGTAATTTTTAGGCTATCTACAGATTATCCTAGCAGTTTCTACGTTCTTTGTCAGCGCAGAGAGTTACCAATATTCTAGTTACACCGCAGACAGTCACAGACAACAGCTGGGTATTTCATCGCTGGCATAAGCTTTCTTTGGCTTCGGGCTATTCTCGCAGCTGCCATGGCCTTTCCCAATCCCTACTATTCTTACGTTGTCCACACTTGGAGTCTAGTCCTCACCACCATAGCTAGGTTGATTCTGCGTTGAGTCTCAGCGCAGACAGGTTCGATTACACCACAGGCACGCGCACATCATTGTCGGCGTCAGCCTTCCAACGCTGCGGGGTCATCTCGAAGCCAACGTAGCCTTTTCTATTCGCTATTATTCTCTCGTTGGATGTACTCGCAGTATTAGGCTCCTCACCGTACCTCGGAGCCACTTGCTCGCTTGCTTGCTTGCTTGCTTGCTTGCTCGCTCGCTTGCTTGCTTGCTTGCTTGTTCACTTGCTTGCTTGATACTTTGCTTCCTTGTTCCTTGATTTATGCCTCCTACCAACTGCAGGGCATCGGCCATGAAACCGGAGGTCAATTTAAACAAAATTTTAATTTTGAAAACGTATTTTGGTGAAGTGTTGCCCACTTCATTTTTGTAGTTGAAGTTGTATGTATGCAGATGTCCCTGACTTTTGAAGCCAGAGCTCGGTTATGATAGGGATAGTTTTTTGATAGGCTGCACAACTTTCCGTGGGACATGCTCATTTGTTGGACTAACTTTTGCCTCCTTCATATAAGTGTACCAGGGGGACTAATGGAATTAACTCTATTCCTGTGGCACAAAGAGGTTTCGAATGGTAGTTTTTTTTTTGCTTAGGCCAGACAGAGGCACGTAGCCGATAGGTGGCCCTATTTAGGGCTAGCCTAAAGAGCATCGCGGTTAAACTTTTGAGTTGCTCACAAGAAAAATATTACACACTGAGTTTGATGGACTTTTCTACTGACTGTCTCAAGGCTTGGTGAGAGATAGTCGAAACATTTAGACGGCCAGCCACTGATTAATTAATAATTAGGTTTCGCAATTGAAAACCTTCATTGCGGTGCCGTTCACGCTGCCACATTACTTGCTTCTTATGTACTTAAGTACAACAGACAAAATATGTCTCAAGTATGCGTAAATTATTGGGTTCTGCGAATTCTACTAGTAGCTCTCCTCTGGCGTTTCTAGTACCGATGCCATAATCTCTTACTGCCTGGTCTCCAGCCTGCTTCTTCCCTACCTTTGCATTAAAGTCTCCCATCAGTATTGTGTACTGTGCTTTTACCTTACTCATTGCCGAATCCACGTCTTCATAGAAGCTTTCAACTGAAGCATCATCATGGTTGGATGTAGGCGCGTAAGCCTGTACCACCTTCATCTTGTATCTCTAATTCAGTTTAATTACGATACCTACCACCCTTTCATTAATTCTATAGTATTCCTCTATGTTGCCAGCTATGCTTCTGTGAATTAGGAAGCCCACTCCCAGTTCTCTTCTGTCAGCCAAGCCCCGATAGCAAAGGACATGCCCATTCTGTAGCACCGTATAGGCCTCATCTGTCCTCCTAACCTCACTAAGCCCTATCATATCCCATTTAACACCCTCTAGCTGCTCGAATAGTACAGCTACACTTCCCTCACTATATATGGTTCTAGCGTTAAACGTTGCCAAGTTTAGGTTCCAATGGCGGCCTGTCGGGATCCAGAGATTCTTAGCACCCTCTGCTGCGTTGCAGATCTGACCGCCGCCACGGTCAGTTGCTTCGCAGCTGCTGGGGACTGAGGGCCGTGAGTTATTTGACGTAAGCATGTGGGAGGTAGTGGCCAGATACTGCACCAGGGTGGCCAATCCTTCTCTGGTGAGGGAGTGCGTTCCCGGCGGTGGTTACCGGTGAGGCCGCACCCCAGGCCTCGTAATGCAGTTCCATCACCACGCGGATCTTTTTTTTTAGTCTGGTTGGGAACTGCGCGGCACCGGGATTTGAACCACGGACCTTTTGCATGCGAGGCGGATGCTCTAACCACTACGTATGTCTCAAGTACAACAGACAAAATAGAACTGGCAGAGCTTTCGAAGTTGATTAACAGGCGTAAGGTATCCGATGTAAGAAGGTATAACATGGAGAGAATTGAACACGCTCTGAAAAACGGAGGAAGTGTCAAAGCAGGGAAGAGGAAACTTGGGATAGGCGAAAATCGGATGTATGCACTAAAGGACAAAGAAGGCAAAATAACTACCAATATGGATAGGATAGTTAAAATAGCGGAGGAGTTTTACAGAGATCTGTACAGTAGCCGAGACAACCACGACCTTAATACTATAAGAACTAGCAGTAACCCAGATGACACCCCACCAGTAATGATAGAAGAAGTCAGAAAAGCTTTGGAGAGCATGCAAAGAGGCAAAGCTGCTGGTGAGGATCAGGTAACATCAGATCTGCTGAAAGATGGAGGACAGATTGTGTTAGAAAAACTAGCCACTCTGTTTACGAAGTGTCTCCTGACGGGAAAAGTACCAGAGTCTTGGAAGAACGCTAACATCATCTTAATACATAAGAAAGGAGATGACAAGGACTTGAAGAATTACAGGCCGATTAGCTTGCTCTCTGTAGTATGCAAGCAATTTACAAAGGTAATTGCTAACAGAGTAAAGAAACATTAGAATTCAATCAACCAAAGGAACAAGCAGGATTCGAACAGGCTACTCAACAATCGACCACATTCATACTATCAATCAGGTTATAGAGAAATGCTCAGAGTATAACCAAACACTATACATAGCCTTCATAGATTACGAGAAGGCGTTTGATTCAGTAGAAATATCAGCCGTCATGCAGACACTGCGGAATAAGGGCGTCGATAAAGCATATATAAACATCCTGGAAGAAATCTACAGGGAATCAACTGCTACCATAGTGCTTCTAAAAAAAAGCAACAGAATACCAATCAAGAAGGGTGTAAGGCAGGGGGACACAATCTCCCCAATGCTATTTACCGCGTGCTTACAGGAGGTTTTCAGAAGCCTAGAATGGGAACAGTTAGGGATAAGAGTTAATGGAGAGTACCTTAGTAACCTGCGCTTCGCCGATGACATTGCATTGCTGAGTAACTCAGGGGACGAATTGCAACTCATGATTACGGAGTTAGACAAGGAGAGCAGAAAGGTGGGTCTTAAAATGAATCTGCAGAAACGAAAGTAATGTACAACAACCTCGGAAAAGAGCAGCGCTTCGAGATAGGTAATAGTGCTCTTCAAGTTGTAAAAGACTATGTCTACTTAGGGCAGGTAATAGCTGCGTAGCCGAACCACGAGATTGAAGTGACTAGAAAAATAAGAATTGGGTGGAGCACATTTGCCAAGCACACTCAAATATTGACAGGTAGATTGCCACTATCCCTCAAGAGGAAGGTATATAACAGCTGTATCTTGCCGGTACTTAGCTACGGAGCAGAAACCTGGAGACTTACAAAGAAGGTTCAGCTTAAATTGAGGACGACGCAGCGAGCAATGGAAAAAAAATGGTAGGTGTAACCTTAAGAGACAAGAAGAGAGCAGAGTGAATTAGGGAACAAACGGGGGTTAAGGATATCATAGCTGAAATCAAGAAGAAGAAATGGACATGGGCCGGGCATATAGCGCGTAGACAGGATAACCGCTGGTCGTTAAGGGTAACTGACTGGATTCCCAGAGAAGGCAAGCGGGTTAGGGGGAGACAGAAGGTTAGGTGGGCAGATGAGATTAAGAAGTTTGCGGGTATAAATTGGCAGCAGCAGGCACGGGACCGGGTTAACTAACGGAACATGGGAGAGGCCTTTGTCCTGCAGTGGACGTAGTCAGGCTGAGGATGATGATGATGATGATGATGTACCTAAGGTCCCGCCATGGTGGTCTAGTGGCTAAGGTACTCGGCTGCTGACCCACAGTTGGATAGAATCCCGGCTGCGGCGGCTGCATTTCCGACGGAGGCGGAAATGTTGTAGGCCCATGCGCTCAGATTTGGGTGCACGTTGAAGAACACCAGGTAGTCTAAATTTCCGCAGCCGTCCACTACAACGTCTCTCGTAATCATATAGTGGTTTTGTTACGTTAAACCCCACATATAAATCAATCAATCAATCAAACATGTACCTAAACAATTTTGTTATTTCTCGCCTTAACTAGACCAGCTGAATAAGCTCGCAGAGATAAACAACTGATAACATTACCACACGCACAACTGAAGTTTTGTTTTGTGTTACTGGTCAGCAAGAGTGTAAAAATTTTAGCACGACGCATTGCTCGATAAATGCAGAATAATATAGGCAGCTAACAAATACTAGCTTGTACAGCAGTAAAAACCTTTCTGGGGAATTTTATTTCCCAGTCAATTCCTTGTACGATTATTCCGCTTCTCCTTAGGCAGTACAATGGTCATGTTTGAAAAAGGAATAAAACCTATGCACTTTATTACAAGCTATGTCGTACTTCACGTTTACTCTATATCTTTGATACTAGTGTCTCATTATTTTAGTTCCTTTAGCTAAGGGTCCCTTTTCTTCTTCTTCTACGTGGCATACTATCCCCTAGAGTTTACGTATGATGAACATATAGCTGGCTCTTAGGTGGCCAACGTTTTCATCGTTTCACAATGTCATTAGCAAGTAATTTACTTGCTCACTAGTCGGCTTGTGAGGTCTCCTACTCAGCGAACATGCATAGACACAAGCACACCACTGCACATAAACGCCCGCACGAACTTGGAGCAGTATTTATTCGTAATTTTGTAGAGGAGTGCTAAATCACCAAGATCATGCTATATCACAATCGCTAAGCGACAACGCACCCTGTCCTACAGGTCCGGGGCAACGACTTCGTGTGCGTCTGCGAGACTGGCTACTCTGGTCGGCTGTGCGACAGCACAAGCGACGCGTGTTCCAGCTCCCCGTGCCTTAACAATGGCACATGCAGCGGTGGTCCTGCGGGTGGTTTCGTGTGCAGCTGCACTCCGGACTGGACCGGGCCCACTTGCGACGACCCGAGGCAAAGTGAGTGGGTGGAACAATGGCCAAGGAGCCACTATTTATGCAGATGCCGCTTCATGTTTTATTGAAATGGTAGTTATATGTGAACTCTCCAAGCGCATTTTTGCCGTCATCTTTGGTGTGATGTCCCGCATAACATCTAAATTCATAACATAGACGCGCGATTGATGTGCTATATGTGCGAGTGAAAACGCGTGAGGCTAGCCAACAATTGGGGCTAAGAAAACTGCGTATTTATATTAAAAAATAAAGTCCCAAACCCATGATATTGTGTATAAAGGATACTGTAGAGATGGGTCATGTAAATTTTGACCAGGAACTACGCAATGTCACAGAACCGGCACAGAAGCAATAGTCATCAGTAAAGGTTTGATGCATTTGAGTGCGCTGTGTTCTCGGCACCCAGTTTGTCCTGGAACGTTAGGCAAAACGAAGGTCGCTTCAGTGGCTGCAGTGGTCAAATTGCCTTATGCCACAGTTTTTATGTGTGGCGCCTGATCAGATGCCCAAAGAGTGAATCGATAGCCTTACTCGTACAACATTGCAATTTTTACTGTGCTCTTGCTGCGAATTAGCGACTTGTTATGTTTATATTATTCTCAAAATGTCACAACAGTGCCACATGCGAAGTAACAGGTGAGCAAATTGTGTTATTTTCTTGTTCCACATCTTTTGGACACATTCATAATCTACCTGGGGATGGCGCAGTCACCATTGAGTACTCGTGTATATATGTGCATATAGAGTGCATTGACTAAGAGCACGCCACATCCCATCAAAACGAGTTTGTCTTCTCCTGCTTATTCCGCAGACGCCGCTATGATAATGTCTCGCTACATCAACAATTTCATAAGTCTTGACACGCACGTAACAATTTAAAGACCTGTCTAGGTTTTGTTGTGACAGTTGTAATTGCTAACTCTACGTATGCGTATACTTTCTGGTACATTGCATGGTCTTGTTTGACGTAAAACTACGAGCTTGGCGAATGTATGAACAAACAGTTAATAAAAGGCAGATTAAAAAGAAACTGGTGAAACTTCGCAAGGCCTTCTGTAAATATTTCCTACAATTTTTCGAGTTAACACGTAACTTATCAAGTGTTGATCTCGACACACGTTGCTTTTATTAAAAATTTCTTCCCGTCTGCTGTTATCAGTTGTGTTCCGAAGAAATGCTTTCTTGTAAGCGTAACAATGTTCGGCTAAGCAGTTACTTGAGTTCTGTTTTGTTGCCTTCAAAAGAACAGAACTTTATGGGCAATTTAGCAATACTTTGACGTAGTATTGCATCGTAGTAGTGCATCTATAAGACATCACTACTCACACCTTGGCACTTCAATGTCTGTACGCAGGCTGTGATGACACTATATACGGCATCAACGGAACTCTTCGCTACCCTGAAAATGGCGACCAGTACACTCACAAGCGTGATTGTAGGTGGATCATCCAGACGAATCAAGAAATGGTACAGTAGCTGCTTAGCTCACTCAATTGTGGCTTCTTCGTAGACATGTCAACGATAGGACACGAAACCAACTCACCATAAAACCTGACGGAATACTTGTGCGTAGCGGTTGAGCAAGGTCGACCGCAGCGTGATTGCGGTCACGGAGAACCAGCAGAGTGTTTTAATGGTTGCCGGCACCAGGCGCCCTGCTTTTTCCCAATGAAGGTGCAAAAACATGCTGCTCACCAAGTGCTGCCGAGGCTAAACACCCTTGATGACTTTCGGTTTCGTCCCCCTATGTCCCTGAATAGCAGATTTGGGCAAGAAGAGCGTTAGAAAATAGCCCGCTGATTTTCTGCCCTTTCTTTCCGTCATTTGGCAAAATGTATTCAAATAAATGGTATTTTGAGCTACATAAAAACTACAAGAAACTGCCTTGAACATTACGCACGTTCTTTTTATCTGAAAAAGTAATAAGGGTTTTTCCTTACCCTTGAAAAAACGTGAAAACGTCCTTTCAGTTTCGACGTTATCAGCTGTGAAATAAGGAGACCGGAAGTTTTTTTGTGGACACAACGCTTGCAATCCTGAAACCGTCTATAAAGCGCTCCCGTTCTCGACGACCAGGTTATCGTCACGACGAGTTGGCGCGTGCTCTTATCTCCCACGCGTACTTTGGCGCGTGGAGAGAATGGGGGGGGGGGGGGACGCTCACGCATACGCTCACTTATCTCGCTGTAGGGAGAACCATACGCCTTGGGGTTTCACCGGAACGATTTTGTTGTAATAACCGGGCGCACAAAGGTCACTGCACTCGCTGCGCAGTCTCCGTTCGCGAAAAGGGTGCGCTTTTCAGACACTGTGAAGTAACAACTGAGACACTTATTCACGTTTATCTTAGAGTACGTTTGTTGCGTCATTAGATATATTTAGTCACGCGTGCGCAGCAGCTGTACGGGTGCAGCCTGCTAGCCATTCGCGATGGCAAGCCACGTCCGTATGGCTGCTGTGAACGCGCAACTAAATCTGTCTATATACCTGTGCGTCAGCAACGTGGGGCACGTTTCGATCTGCTTGCCATCCTTCGCGTGACACTCCAATTTGTTGCTATCACATTCATTCCTTTGCCTTTGCAGCAAACTGTGACTTTTTTAAATCCTAAAAAATTGCGTGATCATGGCGCAATGGATGGTGTGCGCGGTGTATGTTGTCACGGATCCAGAAGTCATAGGCTTGACTACCGCTGGTGGAAATTTTTTTCTTTGCGATCTGATCATGTGTATTTATTCAACGTAATTTCCCCGACAAAAATACGTCACTAAAGTCTTGCTGGACCCCAACATAAAAACCATTTTCGTGCAAAAACAAAGAAGCCAGGCCTGCGCGGTAGACGCAGCGCGGTCACAGCGAAAGCTAGAAGAGTGGCCGTTCAGAGCCTCTTCTGAACACACATTGGGTAACTACTGCAAGCACACTTGCTTGATACCAACTACGGCATTATTAATATTTTTTGCTAGTAGGCCGGCATTCGCTATGCTATTTTTGTCATTCTTCTGAGAAGTGTGGTTTACGCTGAACGCTTGCGAGGAAGGTTGTGCCAATTGTTCATGCAGTGGCTGATGACGATGAGGAATTATGCCTGAAGTGGATATACGCCACAGTTCATAGGTGAATAAGAACAAGCTTTTGTAATGGGTTGTAGCATTGGACGACCCAGTCGTTACGTTATTCGCATTGTGCGACACCTGGTTGCTCTTTCGCTGTTTTAAAACGCCTTATAAGTCGTATTAACGCGAATGCTTCCCAGACATCAAGCCTGCCTAAGGCAAGTTTGCGAACAAGCCCAAAGCACCAGTGTGGCTCAGTAGTGAATTACTGGGCTCACGCCCAGCAAACCTGGTCTCAATCCTTAAAGTCTTATTGGCACTAGGTTTTTTTTTTCGTCTAATTTTGTGCGATGTGGTTACGGACACCGGCGGCGGCGGCGGCGGCTGCGGTGGTGTACAATGGTGGCGCGTCACATAAGTTGTGATTTTATAAAAGCTTGCGCTGTAAAAAGGATTGCCCCTACTCCCACTAAACGAAACTATGTCAGGATGCAAATTAGCGCTGATGTTTCTTTGCATTTTTATTGGTTGTTTCATTTTGTTTGTTTCCGTGTATGTTTCACTTTGGTGTGGTGTTGTGTATATGCTGTGTACCGCTTATTTTACCCCCTCTGGTTTTTGCGTATAACCGCGTGAGTGCCGCCCAGCGCTGCTAAGAGAGTAAAACGGAAGGAGCGTGCCCAGCATTGGATACGAGCGCACAGCTGTGGCGGGACTATAAATGGGAGAGGAGAAACGAAGCGGAGGCAGCGCTCTGCCGCATCCTCTTTCCGACTCTTCCGGTTTCCTCAAACTCATGCGAGAAGAGGGGGAGGATATGCGCTTGCACAGTGGTGGAGCGGACGGTCTCCTAAGGATGAACACAGCTTCGAGCATAGGTTGCTTTGCATCTAAAACGGCAGAAAAAGTCCATCTGGTGAGCGTCTTGTTTGCTACACATGGAAAGGGGGCGTACTCTAAAGATGGTGTTGGTGCTGGGCTAAATGTTATAAATGCATTCACTCTGGTGCTCACCGCCCATAAAATCATTCGCGCACAAACCGATGCGATGCGAGTAGGTCTCGTCGTTGCTGCTTGCGTTATTAGCCGAAGTTATGAACGAGAATTGCAACATGACGAAGAACCATGGCAAGGCGTCTCTGTCAAAGTGACGCCGATTCATTTAGCCGTTATTTCTGTTTTCCAGGACGAAAATTTTATTGTCACACGCAAAACTACTCAGCCGTCCCATACCTACCTGCAGGTCCCAAAAGAAAAAAAATGGCCCTGTATTTACATGTTTCACTGCAAATTTCGTCGAAAGATGATACTGTTGCGTCCGGAGAGAGTGAATAAAACGTTTATTTGATGTTTTGCGTGACAAAAGTGGTGAATGGAATTCTGGAGGTGCTGCGTGAGACATGAGCACTATCTGGCTGTACTTTAAAAAAAAAAGAAAAGGTTTCCCTTTGATATAGCAAGTGCGCAGCGTGTGTGCGCCATTTTAGAGGTCATAATTTGTAGAATGCAAGGCGACGGGTAGGTGCCACCACCGTATCATCTCGGCAATGCGCAGGAAACACCCGCCTATTTGTGCATAGCACTGCATTGTCAGCGCAGCGTAATAAGCGCTATGATTTTCAAAATTACTTGTGTATGTCTTTCATAGTCTAACAAAACACTCCACAGGTATCGACGTGTTGAGTTCGGGCCTCAGATAGGTGCAATATTTAATTTTAATAGAAAATACGCGCAAGTATGAACGCTCAAATCAGAACAATAATAGAGGACGTGCGGATGTGGTTGGATTTTAGCCATTTTGAGCGATACACAAAAAAATTCGACTGACTGATAGAGAGACCGAAATGTTTGCGTCCACCTAGGAAGCTGTCAGCTGCCTTAATAAAGTTGTTTGCTACTACTAGCCGAAGAAAGGCTATCGTCTTTAAAAAAAAACGCGAAATTCGAGATCATCATGTTGAAGTAAGGATCCTTTTTAGGTGGGCGTGATGCCAGCGTTTTTGAAAACAGGCTTCCATTATTAGGCCTAAAATCCAACGGGGGCAAAAGTAATGCACACAAATTATGGGCACTGCTGCTAAGCCGTCTAAGTTGGCAAGTTAGGCAGTTATGATAATACGTGGGAAGCTTTTGACGTAAAAATCAGCTCACACATGTCAATGCTCTTATTCGCTTGCCCGCAGTGTTAGCTCCGGCATGGCGACAAAGTGAGGGCCTCTTATAATTGTCCCAGCATTATCATTGACACAGGTGACATAGTCGGGCTGATGGTGACTTACAAAGCCCATATGCGCGATTCTTGTCGGTCTCACCTACCTCCTAAGTGCAAGGTACGAATATAAAGAAACAGGAAACTGCGACGAAAATACAAAACCTCAAGTTCTTTATGCGTGTTTCTTCTTGGTGAGTGAATTTTATTGCGCTTCTATGTTTTGTTCCAAAACAATTAAAGTTATGCTCTATAACTGTCACATTTTTCCCGGTCTATTACGCCCAGCCTGATTCCTAACCACAACGTTACCCTTGGCAGGTGCTGAATCTGACCTTCACCTCATTCAACCTGGAGGAGGGTCACGAGTGTGCATTCGACTACCTGGAGATCCACGACGGCCCCACGTCATCCCGCCGCACCATTGGGCGCTACTGCGGCACACAGCTGAGTGGCAGTAGCATTGTATCGAGCCAGTCGGCGATCTACTTGCACTTCCACTCGGACAGTTCTGTTGGCGCCGATGGGTTCGTGATCGAGTGGACGAGTGTTGAGCCTGGTGCGTAGTTCCTGCCTTTCACCACCATTCTCACCATCCATCTCAGCACGCCCACTGAAGGGCAAAAACCTCACCCACGTTCCGCGAATCAACCGGTCTTGTACTTCCTGCTTCCACGTTATACCCGCAAGCTTGTTAATCTCATCTGCTCACCTAAGTTTCTGTCTCCATCTCAGACGTTCACCTTCTCTTGGAATCTAAAGATTTACACTTAATGACCTGCGGTTGCCTTTTCTACGCTCTACGTGCCCTTTTCATGTACATTTTTTCTTTACTTCGACTATGATATCCTTAGCGCCGGTTTGTTCCCTGAACCACTTCGCTGATTGCCTCTTAAACGGGTAATGACTCATTTCGTGGCGATAGCCTGTGGGGGCAATTTTCGTGTACATGCATTTATCGTCTCCAAAATAATAACAATGAATAGAGAATAGAATGAATGAAATGAACTCTATTTGTACCAGCCTCTTTGTACTTCAGCCCTAAGGTGGGTGGCCTCCTCAGCCCAGGTAGCCATGGTACGCTGCCGCCACTCGAGCCTGTTTCACCAATTGTAGCGGGTTGTCAGGGTCCTGCGTCACCAGCAAAGCCTCCCACTGGTCTTCGAATGCTTCCTATTTATCCGTTCCTTTCTCTTCGTTTGCGTTTGCACTTGGCGGGGACGACGGTGGTATGTTCGGATTGTTGCGACACTCGAGCACCATGTGGCGCAGAGTGTTGCGCGTGTCTGGAGGGCAAAACTTGCAGTCCCACCTGAACTTTCCTGGATACATAGCGTGCATCAATGTTCCGTGCGGGTTAGTTCCAGCTTGTGGTCTTCTCCATGTCAACGCTTGTTCTCTACTCAGACTCTTTTGTGCTGGCGGGTACCACTTTCGCCGCTTCCCGTAGTGTGCCAAAATGTCTGCGTACTTCTTCGGTATGCTCTCATGCTCGTCGTGACAGCTGTCGGTACGTGGTCTCAGCGTGTCGGAGACGGCTTTGTGTGAATTATCTCGAGCCACGGCGTGCGCCACCAGGTTTTGCGCGAGAAACTCATTTCCCGGGGTCCAAAGGATGGTTATTTCGTTCACCTTGGTGTTTTTAAGACATGTAGTGCTGCATTTCTGATCTTTCCGTTCATCCATCTTCTACAGGCTTCTTGCGATTCTGTTATCATGGTAGCCCACGTATTCTTGCATGTAGTGATGACCAGGGCTATGCCTAGCTCTTCCGCTGTACTCGCGTCCTTGGCACATATGGATGCTGCTCTTGATTCTTTGCCACTTTGGTCGACCGAGCTTATAGCAAAACGGTCATTTGTAAGGTAAGCGGCTGCGTCCGTGTATCTCACATTTTCTTCATTGCTGTTGGTGCGTTCTAAAGTCTGCTCGACAGTTTTATCCTGGCTTGTCTTCCTTTGTCATATTCGGGATGCATGTTCCTTGGGATACTGCTTGTAAGTTATTTTTCATCTTGTATTGAATACGCTGAGGGACGTGCATGTCATCCTCGATGCGGTAACCCAAATCTTGGAGCAGGGCTCAACCCGTATTCGTCAGCTGCAGTCTCTCCAGCTGGTTGACATGGTGTGCTTTCGTGAGCTCTTCGCATGTTATGTGCACTCAGATTTTAAGCAAGTTTTCCGTGAATGTGGAAGAGGACAGGCCCATGTCCATCTTGTAGATGTTTCTGATAAATCTAAGTTTAATCCTCTGGCTATTCTTCATATCTGCATATGGGGTCTCGCACGTGATAATGCTTTTGACTAACACCTGGATCATTATCGTGCAGTCTTCTTCTTTCAGTCCGTGGCTTTTGCTTGTCACCCTTTTTATTAGGTGACTGGCCTGTTACACGGTTTTCTGAACCTTCTCTAACTTGCTGCGATGCTCGTCAGTAGGGAAGCACTCTTCACTGATAAATCTGTGTTGGCTTTATTAGGAGATGTCCGCACTTTTCATGTATTTACCCAGGCATCGCGTAGCGCAGCTTCTCAAGAGAGGTTGCTGCTGCGGTGGCTCGCGGCCCTTGGACACAAGCGCTGATGAGGCACTTGTGCTAGTGCCAATTATCTCCATCACGCTTTCATTAACAAAACATTTCACCACCCATTCTCACTAAACATTTCACGTCACTGTCATGATTTTATCACTTTTATGTTTTACCCGCCTTGGCACGAGGAATTTCAAGGCCCTTATACAGCCACTCAACATATTCATTGTTGCCATCTCCTGTCCTGTGACCTGGTGCTCTTTAGCTATCAAATGGCCCTTGCGCAATAAAACGTCGCAAATAATCATGTCTTAAGGAAGACAAGTCGACTTGTCGAAACGTTGGCTCGAAACAAACCCTGTTTACGAATTTTTATTCATCACTGCAATGTCATCAACGAATACCAGGTTACTAAGGTTACTTACCTATAATTCGTTGCCCTAATTTAGTCCTAATTCTTCCCTATCTAGGGCACTGAAAACCTGCAAGCACACCATGAATAGCATTGGAGAGATTGCGCCTCCCTGCCTTGCACCTTCTTTATTAGAATCTCGCCACTTTCATTTCGAGGACTATGGTAGCTGTGAATTTACTGTAGATTTCTTTCGGATTGTGAATATGTGCATCGCTGATGCTTTCGTTCTGCCAGGCCCAGCTGCATGACTGCTGATATTTTGACTGAATGAAATGTCTTTTGCTTTATCAGCAATCAATCAACTAACCAAGTTGTTATTGTAGAAATACAAGTAATGGAAATTACAATCAATTCCAGTCACAGCTGTTGTGTTCAAAGATGGCTGCGGGTCCTTGTCAACCTGTCTGTTTTGGAGAGCAGCTTTTATCTGCAGCGGTCTTTTACCAATTTTATTGATGAAAAATAAACTATATTTCGATTATTTGCATCCTTTCGGTTGGATAACTGCAGAGACGCAGAAGCACTTGCTACCTATTCATTATTTGAATTTTGTTTCTAGCGAAAACACATCCGGTACACCTGAATATAACCTCTTCGAAGCATTTATAGGAATGATTTCTAATGTTTGAATTTATCTAATTTTTTTCACTGGTTTTGAGAAACATTAACACCATGGTATGCATAAAAATAAATGTTACTCTACGTTATTTTCCAAACAACTCTGAACGCGCGGTGCAGCTACTTCAAATGTAGCATTACCGTGGCGACAAATTATGTATTATTTATTGTTTTTCTATTAATAAGCTTTGACCTTTGCCCTTTGGTACAGTCATATATGTGTTAATGAGCCCGTTCAGAGCGAATTCTTGAGTAAACCGATTTCTCACTCCTAAATGTGCTCGTGTGTCAAACGGCAAATGTCGTCATGATTAAGGCTGTGAGAATAGTTTATCGTACGAGCTCCAGCTATACCTGTGGTATGAGGAGACTCACATAGTAGAGGCGTGGTCAATTCTGATCACCTGAAGTGACCATTAGACTGTCTTCGGAGCCTTGAAGTGTATTCAGTGCAGCTTTCTTCTAGTCAGCTGTTATCATAATCACCCACCACGGAAGGTCACCAAGAGTACATCTCTGTTTTCTCCAATAACTAAATCTTACCCTTATTTACAGTTATGGATACTACCCGTGGGATGAACGGTGCACCGCCACGGTGGTATATAATTTAAGGCCCACGCTCATTCAGTAAACTCACCGCCTATGCAATTGTACCGCTAAACTATTTTCCCGCACAGCACCATTTACCTGGGATTATCCTGCTTGTTTTCTGTGCGTGTTTTTCAAACTGTTCATTCGCAGAGTGCGGCAAAGTGATGCCGGTGGCGAACATGGGTTCGGTGAGTTCTCCGGGGTACCCCGATCACTACCCTTCGAACCGGAACTGCCTGTGGACACTGGCTGTGCCGCCAGGAAAGAGGATCCAACTGCACATCGCCACCGTCCAGATGGAACACCACCCTAACTGCTCCTACGACTACTTGAAGGTACTCTTTTACTGTAGTAGCGAAATCACTACTTATGCAAGATTGTTTTAAAGGTGAAAGCTTGCAGTCGGCCGCGCAATGCTGGAAACGTAGTGACGCTGGCTGATTTGAAGGCATTTCTTGTTCGCCCTTTCTCCGACCGCGTACTTAGGATATGCTCGTCGCGGCCGCTCTCCTACAGAGACAAGCCTCTCTCCCCGATGCACTGCTTTTTCTACGGGAGTACGTACGTCCTTTGCGCATCGCATGAATATATCCTAGCGAGCGGTAGTGGCCCGGCGGAACTTGTTTCCGTGAGGTATCTCCATCGCTGGGCATGACTTAGCGGTAGTAGCTGCAAGGCCGACGCTATTACGCTGCGCCACTTTGTACGACGTCTTCAGGCTATGCCAGGTGTTTTGGCAACTAAGGCGTCTCTAGTTGTAATGGTTATGGTGCAGCTGACTTTACGCGAATGGTGCATTTTTGACGGCAGGCTTAAACAGGCTCCACTGCTAAAACGGTCCGTTTTAAAGTTTAATGCTGCTGAGATACGCCCTAAGGAAGACTTGCTTGTTCACGTGACAGCGGACGATCACGGTTGTGTGAGCTTCGATGGAGACATGATTACATATATAAAACGTGAAGTACCTTAGACGACAGTGTACTCACTTAAGTTGGAATGTTCTGTTGAAACATGTTTTAAAGTTTCTTTGTTGTCGGTGAGGGCGTATCATTCACATAAAACAAAAATCAGTGGTGCGAACGAAATCAAGGCATACGAAGTAAATCGAGACAGCTCCAGTCTTATCGCATAACTTATCGTATTTGTCACTTGCATATTGCCAAAAGCGGGTTTCTTACGTCGTTTTCAATAGCGCAATTAAGATATGAGACTGCAGATTACCGGAACTAAAATGTAGGAGGTTGTGTGGCTACGTTGCAGATCTACGACGGTGCCACAGAGCAAGACCGCCAGCTGGCTGTCTTCTGTGGCACAAACAATTCAGCCGGCGAGCGCCCCATCCTCAGCTCTGGACACAACATGCTCATCCGATTCCATTCAGATGAGTCCAGCACCGACTCTGGTTTTTACGCCACCTATGCGGCCGTACCATGTGAGTGTCTCCAAATTCTGGCATTGCATGAAGGGGCCGTCCGTATGAAATCCATAAATTTGCACGAACACGTCATGAAAGAAACATTCTGGTCAGACAAATCCCGCTTTAAGATATGGCAAACCGTTACATTTTTCAGAAGGATATACTGATACCAATAAGGGAAAATATAGGGACAGATGGCGCTTCATTTCTGCCCAGTAAAAGCTGAAAAGCTTCTCAGCGATACAAGCCTTGAAAGCGCTGCCCATTTTTTTGTTCATGAGTAATATACACCGAGCATGAGTGAATTCCTACATTGCAGCTGCACAAAGCAAGTATGCACTTATACTTCTGGTAAATACAGGCAGCTGGAGTGGCAAATCGTCAGACAAATAACCGCCAGCGGAACTGCACAGCCTATCCCGGGAGTTTTGCATTTTTGACGTAATTATTGTTTTGCGAAGTAGGTGTGAAGTGGCATGTAGTGAAATTATGAAGACGATTCTGTGTTTCTTGGTATATATTACATTTAGACAAAACTGTATATGTCCTCATAAATTATTTTGAAGCAGGCAGGCTGGAACTTACCCGTTTTAACTGGACTGTATCGGAATACGATTAAAAACACAAAAAAGCACCATGGTTTGCGATAGCTTTCAATAATAAATAGCCGATGTGCGGGAGCCTATATATGTCCAGATGCACCCCTTTTTATTATGGCTGCAATCTGCTGGGCCACTGTCACACAAAAAAAAATTTTACAAACGTGCCTTCTGCATATTTCTGTGTCCTCTTGCTCTTCGTCGGCTGGTTTTTATTCACAGTTTGTATTGGACGTCTTCCGAAAAATATTGAAAAAAGGATCACCAATCGATTTACGTGGCATTTGACCTTTGTCAGACAATAGGAATGATGATTTACCCTACGATTTAATAATGCTTATGGGCCTCTATTGCTTATGGCTCTAAAGAAAAGCGGATGACTGCTGCGTCCTAGCTGTGCTAGCTTTTCGGCAGTGCGCTTCGCGGAATATTGATATTCAGGAACTCAACGCAGGAGAATCTGAGCCTGAGTGCTTTCACAGGGTCGGACCTTTGGCTATCTTAAAATAGTTTTGATTGAACCGTCTCTCCAGCGTGACCAACACTTCATTGCTTTACCATTATGGTCTATTTTGTTTCTGTTGTTTTTTTTTTCACTTTTTTGTGTCGCAAGCTTAAAGCATGCATAACATCCATCATGCTTGTTCACTGTCACTTTAGGGTTTGTAGGTGCACGTAGCTTGTCAAATGCCTGAAAGAAATAACAGAAAGAAAAAAATGTGGAACATTTAAGCTTCACCTTTAGGAGTTCAACGTGATAGCAATATCCTGTTCCTAGTGCGTACTTCAAATACTTAGTGCAAGAAATATTTCCGAACTTGCTATGCACCCATTACGTGGCCTTACGGTATTAGGCCAGTAACATTTGTGCTTTGTGTAGTGGTTGACTGGCTTTAAACCATGAAGTCCTTGTGATAATTTCTTGCTCTGACGTCCGGTGACAATGTACGCTTGCAATGTACCACGTAATATTATTACGATATTTCATATTTTATTGTGAAGCATGTATATAGGCCACGCGTGTTTGTAAAGCATGAATAATACTTTTCCTGAATTTCCAAACAAAGGGAGTTATCTTCAATGAATTCACGAAAATACGCGTGGTTGTGTAGTAAACAACCCGCTTGCCACTTAAAAGACCCGGGTTCTATTCCCACTCAGACCCAAAACTTTTTAGGGTATGTTAATTTGCATCTTTCTTGATTGTTTAATCATGCACAATAAAATGATTTTTCGCCCCAAGCCAACGACGGCGACACCGACACAGGGATTCCCGCAAAAGGAGCTCTTTAACGCTATTGCGATAACATACTATGGCGCAGTCCACAACATGCCCACCGTCTGTGGGGGCGGACATAGAGGTCATTGGCTCTATTCTTGAGGACGGCACTTTTTCCTTCGGCTATTTGTTCATTTGCAGTTTTACGATATCCTTTCCTCTCAGAAATGCGTCATTGAAGTCTTGGTGGATACCGGCATAAAACACTTAAAAATTATATACATTGCAAATGATCATAACTCAGTCAAGCAGACATTTGTAGAACAACGACTGTCTGCACCAGGCACGGAATGTTACTTTTGTCGGAGTAATGAATTAGCTTGCTGCTTGAAAATAAAAAATGCTTCAAAAATTTTCACCAGACGTTGCTGTTTGCGCCTTCCGAATGTGTTCGTCCACTATATCTGGCATTATTAATGAGCAGCTTTGTCATCTTTTTGCCGAAAACTATTTTTCTCTTGATGGTAATGCTCATGCCAGGCAAGCGAATGGTTGGTCCGATTCACATTTCGCAAGAGGTTGGTCGGAAGCAGTGACATCTAGGGCACGGTTCCTGTGTGCAGCGATCCCTGGTTGCGGCGGTGTCATGTCGCTTGACAAAGGTCGCTTCACGTCGCCGGGCCACCCGAACCCCTATGAGAATGGGCTGCTCTGCGAGTGGGAGATACGGGCGTCACCAGGCGAACGGCTGCGCCTCATCTTCGAACGCTTCGAGCTGGAAAGCCACCCGAACTGCAAGTGGGATGCCCTGGAGGTATGGTGGTATGCTTTCCCTGTACAGGCGAAATAGGAAGCGTTGAGCGGGGTGCTTTTTATGAATTGGCTTTAATGCTGAAACCTACCCCGTAGCTTCACAGTGGCCCTGGTGAGTGAGGTCTGTTTTGGCGATGATTACGAGGTCAGCGAAAAAAAAAATAACTTGGACAAAGGAAACAGCAAGAATTTCACAGGCGGATCGTATCGAAAAAAATTGTTTTAAAACGCTGTTTTTATAGGGTTATTCGTGCAATTATTCCTGCAGCTGCGTGGCTTTCGTTGTGACCACAAATGATTAGAAACCGATGGTTATATTTCCAATGGGTCTTTTTTCTTAAAGTTCAGATTTTGTTTTTACAGTAAAAGCTGGGCAACTCGCACTATATTAATGCGAACTTACATTTAATTGAAACTGACGCCCTGGTACCAGCAGCCTTGTGTATTTCCATGGGGGAAAACTCCCAACAATTCTAACGCGTCGATATCCGCAATGGCTAATTGAATCTGGGAGCCCCCTGGCTTTCACCGTTCCAGGCATGAGTCAGCCCAGAGTAATAACAATGTTCAGCGAAACCAAACCAGATTTACTACAGGTGCAAAACAGCAAAACAGCAGCTCTTATACGCAAATAAGAATTTAGACGCTGCCCTGGAGATCTTGAGTAAGCTCCAAACGATGCTCATGGAGCTGCGACGAAAAAGACGCAAACAAATCCAAATGACTCATTTCTTATCATTTTCATCTAATTAACTCTAGCATGTAAATAAACGTGTTTTCGAGTACAAAGAGCGTCACATATTTTGAGATTCAGGCTCACTGCTCGCATGAATGCATATGAGTACTTGTTTTTAATGTATCACTGATTGATCAATTCTTTTCGCTGTTCGAGCTCCAAGAATTTAATTTTCAAATAACCTGCCACCAATGGGTAGCAGCGCTTATTCGCGACAACGGGTCTTGAGGGGTATTCTTTGGAGTGTACTTACGCAGTGTGGTAAAAGTTTCATTTATTTTGGCCCCCGCCCACTAGTTGAAACTCCACTTTTTTGTAACAATTCTGCAGTCGCCTTTGAGTTCGAAATACCGATCATTTACTGCCGTATATTGCACCTAAATCATAGGAAGATGTCGTGTATGGGGCGTCACAAGTTTCTACAGATGTTTTCTGTCTGTTTTTTATGTTTAGGAGTGCCAAACCTTTTTTCATGTTTATGAGCGTCTATTCTGCGCATGATCTCGTCTCTCCCTTCTTGTGTGTCCTGTTTAGTTCCCTATCTCACGATGGGGTTCTATGATTGCAAAGTTTTCAAAAAGATGCTACGTGACGACTCGTTATAGGGTTTCTGGTAAAACCTTCCGTACCCATCAAGAGATGCTTTGCTACAAGTCACCATAGCTAAAACATATGTCATTACAGATGCTTCCTGTGACAACTGCGAGGCAATTTCATCCTACGCATTTCGTTCATCATGCAACCATAAACAAGTAGCAGCAGGAGAAGTAAGAGTTAGACGAGCTAGTCAACGCCAAAGGCTTGTCTTTTGTATAATACAATAAACTGGCAAATTCTTCTAATAATCTAGCAACTTCCGCCCACATGGCTGCTGAATTGGCCAGGAATTGCTCCGGGCGAGTTTGTTTCAATTGCGTGTCTCTATTCATCCCCGTCGGCCACTGGGCTGTTGCCCTCCACACGCGTCAATTCTAAAACCTGATCTCACAACCATAGATTAGAAACTGAGTGCACTGTCAATATGCACTTTAAGATGAAGTCTCCTTTCTTTTGTCTTCACTGTAATTGCTGTTGTTCTTCCGTCTCCTGTTTCCCGCTGTCGCGTGAAACCTATATGCGTGTCTTTGGTTGACCTCCATGCCATTACTTCTTTTAGCCTTTCCCTCGGGGTTTTCTGTTTTCAAAGGTATATCCTATGGGCGAAACGTTAGTTATCACTTCGAACTGCAATCTACTTGGATATACCATACCCAATGCCGCAATGCGCTATTGTACAGTACGAAGAGCAAAATGGTTAACCAAAAATTTTAACCACTTCCACCCAATATGAAGGCTCTGTGAATTGCGGAGCATTGCTTTGTATATGTCTCTCCTGTGTCTATGCTGGGTTTATCTGCTCTTTTTTCTTGTTCTCTGTAGTCCTCTACTTTCTTTTCTTCTTTTTTTGAGATTTTCTACATTCTTTTGTACAGCCTTAAATCTTGCCGCTGGCGTTACTCATTCAATTCCCTCTTCCGTAGATCTGTGTCTAATCAGCACCACTTCCATTAGAGGAGGCATTAAATTTCCGACACTTTTCGCTGTTGCTTCCCTGGCTAAGACCACGGTTGCTACATTTAGGAGCGAAGCTTGTTAGGCCGCGCACCCCGTGGTCGCCGCCGTCGAAGCTCCCCGCCACATCACCGCTCGTACCTCTCTCCCACCTTGTGCAAACTTGACCGGGGAACACGGACACCAGGCTAACTGGATAGCAGTGGCTTACTGTTTCATTCGACAAAGATCGACACATAAGACAATCGATACAGATAACTGCAGGCTTTTTATAGTCTTGGCCAGGGCGTTATATCATAGACACGTCGGCAGGCGCGCAGGCAGTCAGCATAGTGGCCGCACCGACCTTATCACCAATAGCATCCAGCTAGCGCCCAGACCAATGGCGTCATACGTGCCATTATTCATATGTAACGCACCTGTCTCCCTCTTTCTTCGTCTTTGCCCTCTCCCCTCAAACCGGCAAACGCGCGAACCATCACTGCGCCCTGTCGTATTCAACGCAGTGCCATTTTTAGGGTTACACTGCGCCCATTAGTCTGGGCGCAGTGGACAGGCTTGCACTTTGCTGAACGCTTCGCGCACTCACTCCCTCAGTCATTTCCGCCACCGAGGGCAACAGACTTCTGAAGTCTGAAGGCAGGGTGGGGGCCTGGTGTCTCACCACCCTGCCGCTTTCATGAAAGCAAGCAGCGAGATCAGGTGCATAGTCATAGCCATTTGCGTCTCATTTCTTAGGAGCTTCAGTCATCAGCTGTATTCGCACACAGAATGACTGCTAGTTTTATGGGCGAAGCTTCCTATGCTGTGGGTTGTGCGTCCACGATGTATTTAGTAGTAGTAGTAGTAGGTAGCCACCTCCATGGCCGGACTAGAGGAGTGGCACGCGCGCATCCTTTTCCATTGAGGAGGAAACCCGCGCACGTTAGTCATAAATAAAAAGATAGTTGTGTCTGGTGATATAACTTGCAGAAACTTACGGAGACATACATTGGTGACTTAATCTCCAATAAAGTTTGCCTTAAAATCAATCGTTACTATAAAGAAAAAACTAGTATCAGAAGGACGCACTTAGAGCACTATCTGACCAGAAAGGGTTGCTACTGTTATGCCTGCGAGTCCACAGC
This sequence comes from Rhipicephalus microplus, assembly GCF_013339725.1. Taxonomy (NCBI): domain Eukaryota; kingdom Metazoa; phylum Arthropoda; class Arachnida; order Ixodida; family Ixodidae; genus Rhipicephalus; species Rhipicephalus microplus. The sequence continues at coordinate 137,412,445 of NC_051170.1, forward strand.
GAACATCCGTGCCTCTGAAAAAGGCAATCTGTGTCAAGGCCAGCCGCGAGCCGCCTGACGCGATCAACAACTCAACGGCGTCACCACGCCACGGTGCCTTTCTGGCGCGCACGTGCAGTGAGTCATCTCAGCCGCGAGCCCATCGAATAAACAACCGGCGTCTTCCTGTCTGGCGGCTGACGCAATGATTGGCGACGTCACTCGTCCTTTGGTGCAGCCACCTGCAGCGCAGCCTCTCCAGATTTGATGAGAAAGAAGGACGCGGCCCAGCGGCGACCTCATTGGAGCATTCTGACCTCGCGACCAACGGCGCTTCTGGTTGGACATATGGGTTGGACCCGGTGCATATAAAAGAAGCCCTGCGGCGCGTCGAGAGAGACCGCTTTGACAGCGGACCCCTTCGACAGCAGACCTATGTGTTAGAGAGGAGAGCTCGGCTCTTCGAGTCTCTGTCGGCCCCAGTGCCGAATTTGTAACGCCTCTGTATATATGCTGTACATAAACCTTGTTTAACTCACCGTCGTCTCGTCCGCACGTCTATCATCTCTGCGCAGAAGCAGTCGCGAGCTGAGAAACCTACGCTACCAAACGGCAGGTGACCTTTCCGGCGGAGTTCGAAGCAGTGGAGCCTTCGGGACCGTGTTGGCGTCGCCGTCTTTCGAAACAGTGGTTGCAGCGGTGAGATTCGTAGCGCCCTTCGTAACGTCGTCGGAGGCGCGCGTCGCAACAGTGGTGGCAGCGGCGGGATTGGCCGGCGTCGCAACAGTGGTTGGCAGCTGCGGGATCGGCCGGCGTCAGCGACATCGATGCGCGTCGCAACAGTGGTTGGCAGCTGCGGGATCGGCCGGCGTCCGCGGCATCGATGCGGTGAGTGCCTGATGTTCTGCCCTCAGTTCACCAGACTACTCTAGCTCAGGTTGTAGTAGTTTAGAGAAGGGCTGTGTGAAGCATTTAGGTGAGCTTTGATCGTTTCAAGCAAAGTCGAAGTGCTTTGAAACCGAAGTTAATGCGGAGGGGGTGAACACGGGAGTGTGAAAAAATTGCTTGCGCGTCTTGCTAGTTGACTTATAGTGGTACGGCAAGTAAATTGTTAACAGGGGCAAACAGCAAGAGGCTAGTGTGAACGATGGAGAACCTTAAAGTGAAGGAACTCATCGAAATTTGTGAGGAACACGGCATTACTTTGGGCCGTGCGAAACGAAAGCAAGCGATCCTTGAGATCATGAAGGATGAGGGAGTGTCAGCTGAGGAAGTCGATGAGGCCTGGGTGGATATCAAAGCACGCCGCGAGGAGGCTGACAGGCGAGAAGCTCGCGAACGTGAAGAAGCTGAAAGGCGAGAAGCTCGCGAACGTGAAGAAGCTGAAAGGCGAGAAGCTCGTGAACGTGAAGAACCTGAAAGGCGAGAAGCTCGCGAACGTGAAGAAGCTGAAAGGCGAGAAGGCCGCGAGGAGGCCGAAAGACAGGAGCCCCTCGAGTTGAAACGAATAAAATTGGCAATACTACAGTGTTCGCAGGCGCCTAGCGTAGCTTCTCCAACAGTTCAAGTCAGCGGTTACAGAATTCTGGACCAACTGCCACCGTTCGTAGTAGGCGAGGACATGGCGAAGTATCTCGTCAAGTTTGAACACGTCTGTGAGCGAAACGCTTTGGAGTGGTCTCTTTGGGCGCAGAACCTGTTAGCTTTTCTTCCCGGCGAAGTGTCCGACGCGATAACTTGCTTGTCCAGGGAAGCGTTTGAGAGCTATGACGAGGTTAAGGAAGAGCTCTTGAGACGTTATAAGTTGTCACCCGAGGCTTTCAGGCAAAGGTTCCGGTATGCTGAAAAGGGGTGACGAGTCACACGTTGACTTCGCGTTTCGTCTTAAAGCCGATTTAATTGAATGGCTCAAGGGCAAAGGTGTTTATGACGACCGCGATAAAGTGGTTGAATGCGTTGCATTGGAGCAATTCTACCGCTGCATCGAGGAGGATGTCAAACTTTGGCTGCAGGACAAACTTGGTGAAGTACAGCTAAACAAGGCAGCAGAGTTACCTGAGGAGTATTATACTCGCCGAAAGTTGCATAGCAGGGCAGTGCGCGTCGAAAAGGATGAAAGGAAAGAGGGCTTTTCAAAGAAACCTGATCAACGGAAACCCGCTCCGCACCGTAATTTCAAGAAGGACCCGTCTCTTACGAAGGACAGTGTAGGGGAAGGGCAAACAGAAGCGGAGAAATCGAGTGAGGTTCCTAAACAACGCACTGATACCACAAGGGCGTTTGAATCACGGAAGCCACTAATCTGCTACAACTGCAAAAAGGAAGGGCACATCGCGATAAACTGTAAGCAACAGTTTGCAACTATCCGAGAATTGGAAAACAAACAGAAGCCGAGAATCTGCTACAACTGCAAAAAGGAAGGGCACATCGCGATAAACTGTCAGCAAAAGTTTGCAACTATCCTAGAATCGGAAAACAAACGGAAGCCGCTAATCTGCTACAACTGCAAAAAGGAAGGGCACATCGCGATAAACTGTAACCAAAAGTTTGCTTTTGCAACAATCTGAGAATCGGAAAAGAACATGCGGTTGTTGGAGCCGTATATCCAAGAAATTAGTCTGAATGGGAAAAAGTGTCGAGTACTTCGTGACTCAGCAGCAACCATGGACGTTGTCCATCCTTCATTGGTGTCTCCAGATGACTTTACAGGAGAAGGCGCGTGGATTAGGCAAGTCGCCGAGGAGCAGAGTGTTTGCTTACCAATCGCTACGGTTGTCATTGAAGGCCCGTTCAGTAAGCTTCGCACCGAAGCGGCGATGTCTGCCACGCTTCCCGATCGTTTTCCTTATCTTTTCTCTAACAACTCGGAGCAGCTTCTCAAAGAGCAGGGTAAATCGTTCTTCTCCAACTTAGCGTACAAGGCCCTCACGCGATCGCAAGCGCGGAAGCTTTCGCGGGAGCTTGATCTTGTTCTGTGTGATAAAACAGGTTCAAAAGCAGCATATCTGTGTGATCTTAGTGGCGAGTCGACGGAACCTCAAACGCGAAATTCTCCGTGTGCGTCGTTTGAGCAGTCACTCGAGCGGCCCGTCACCGAAGAGACCGGCGCGGTATGCGTAGGGGGAGATGACATGGCGCCATTGAGTCAGAGCGAGAGGGCTGCAACGCTCTCGCCTGTAGCGGAAAGTTGGAGCGAGCTGTCGAGGGTTGATCGAGAGACGCTCATTCAAGAGCAGCATGAGGACCTCTCGATTAAAGCGCTAGTGGAAAGCCACATGAAAGCTGCACAAGTGTTGTCGAAGGAGTATAACGACAAATCGGCGAAAAAGCGCGCTTTTGAAGTAGGAGTCAGGTAATGCTGCTGCAGCCGTTCAAAAGGAACAAGCTTGAGGTTCATTGGGAAGGGCCCGCCAATGTAATATCGAAGCTTTCCGATACGAATTATGAAATGAAATTAGGAAGGCGGCCGAACAAAATTTACTACGGTAACTTGATGAAACCATACGTTCAACGTCAAGCGGTCGTAAATCTGCTGTTGATTGCTTCAGAGGAAGAGGGAGCGGAAATTTTGAGTTTTAGTGATGTAATCGAAAGGGGATCCGAGGTAATCTTGGATCAGTTGAACCTAGAGCCTAGGTTAAGTGATGTCCAGAAGGAGGACCAGAGAAGGCATGTTTCTTTTTACGAGAAATCTGGAATCCCATATTGTAGTTACACAGATGTGCAACGTCGCAAGTACGAAAAGCCCTTAGTACCGCATAGGTATCGTCGCCTAAAAGTGGCCGGTTACTGAGGTGGAGCATGATACTCTAACAGCACCACTTGGACGTTCGCTACAAAAAAAGGAAAGCTAAACGCAAATGGAGACGCATTGAGCCGTGCGTTTAGTTAGTACCTTCTCCACTTTTCGGTTTCTCGCTGCGATTGGGGGCAAAATTTTGACCGCATCACGACCTTAGCTGAGCGCTATCGTCCAGAGTGAGCTCAAGGAGCCAACTTTATGTTGCTGTACGTTACGTTGCTGAACGTGTAAAAAAATGAGTTCTCATTTAAGAGTCTTGTGTCCCACATGTGCCTCTTGATGTAGAGGGAACAAAATTCCGATGGACACGTAGCTAGGTATATGTTGTACTATACTTTGTCTGGTGTTCTGTCGGGTGACCGAGGGCACTTGCTTGTGTCGTGTGTTGTCTGTTGTCGAACCGTTCTTGGCAAGTTGCCGAACCATTGACAAGTGCTGAAACCAAGGATCGTCACAGACGAGTGAAGCTGGCTGGCAAGTTGTGGCGACAAGCCAGTGGAGCTGGGATTCGTCCTCAAGAATGAGATGTGTTCCCGGAACAGAGTCTGGAGCTGTATTCTCCCCATGGCGCTGGAGGCGAACCTGAAGGGACCTGGCGAACGAGCGCGCCTGACATCTGAGCCACGTGGTAGCAGCTCGTCTTTCCGGCGCATTGTCTGGCGGTGGGGGTCCTGTTATGCCTGCGAGTCCACAGTGAACGCCCGTGCCTCTGAAAAAGGCGATCTGTGTCAAGGCCAGCCGCGAGCCGCCTGACGCGATCAACAACTCAACGGCGTCATCATGCCACGGCGCCTTTCTGGCACGCACGTGCAGTGAGTCATCTCAGCCGCGAGCCCGTCGAGTAAACAACCAGCGTCTTCCTGTCTGGTGGCTGACGCAATGCGCGGCGACGTCACTCGTCCTTGGGTGCAGCCACCTGCAGCGCAGCCTCTCCAGATTCGATGAGAAAGAAGGACGCGGCCTAGCGGCGACCTCATTAGAGGATTCTGACCTCGCGACCAGCGGCGCTTCGGGTTGGACATTTGGGTTGGACCCGGGCCATATAAAAGAAGCCCTGCGGCGCGTCGAGAGAGACCCCCTTTGACAGCGGACCCATTTGAGAGTAGAGCTATGTGTTAGAGAGAAGAGCTCGGCTCTTCGCGTCTCTTTCGGCCCCAGTGCCGAATTTGTAACGCCTCTGTATATATGCTGTTCATAAACGTTGTTTAACTCACCGTCGTCCTGTCCGCTGGTCTATCAGCTCTGCGCAGAAGCAGTCGCGAGCTGAGAAACCTACGCTACCAAATGGCAGGTGACCTTTCCGGTGGAGTTCGAAGCAGTGGCGCCTTCGGGACCGTGTTGGCGTCGCCGTCTTTCGAAACAGTGGTTGCAGCGGTGAGATTCGTAGCGCCCTTCGTAACGTCGTCGGAGGCGCGCTTCGCAACACCACGTTAAACTCGCTGGGCGTAACCTCCTTGGTTTTAGCAACCTTTAGCGAGTGTTCGGCCGCAGTGTCATCAATATAGTGAACTAGTATATAGCCTTGAGCTAGAGGCGGTGAGAAGGTGTGAAGTAGACACGAAGCGCAGGCCGTAAGAAAGTGCGCGTGTGCGACATCTCGTTTAGTCCTTGGAATTTCCGCTGGATGGCGGTACTTCTATATGCTGAATCTATGATGAAAATATGTGAGATGGCGGTACTTGAAGTGTTCACTAGATGGATGGACGTATGGACAGATGGATGGACAGGCATATGCACGAACGGATGGACGGATGGACAGATGGACGCATGGACGAACGCACGGACGGATGCATGGACGGATGTATGGACGGACAGATGGACGGACGGACGGATGGACGCATGGATGGTCGCACATACGGACGCACGGACGGAAGAAAGTGAGAACGAACACACGGACGGAAGCTTCGCCCCACTCATAATCGTGCCCTCCGTGGATATGCTGATTCTTTACTTAGGGGCCCTGCTTGGATAGACTATCTGGCCCTTCGGCAATGCTAACGCTGGTGGGCAAGCAAGTGCTGCTGTTCCAAACGTGCTGCTTGCTCGGATCATGTGCATTAAACATGGCATTAAACGTGGCATTAACATGGGACCAATACGAGGAGCCAACGCGAGAGATGAGTCTCCTTGACGTAAGCGCGAGACATGAAACGATGACAGGGTGGTTCCTTAAACTGCCGTGCAGTTAAAAGCTGGTGTTTTGGTCTCTGACTTTTCATATTCTCTAAGGCAATGAAAGACGGAGTGGTTTTGATAGTATTACCACGCTCGAATTAGACAGACAACGAAGACGATGTGTGCGCCAACAGTCTCGCATAGAGGAACATACATAAAGAGTGGACACTCCCGTAGAACCCTGCAGCCCAGCTACTGCGCTGCTTTCAGCACCACGAGTGGTTGGTCAGACCCGATAATGTCTTCAGCATGAATAGAGTAACATTTTTTTTTCTGACGCTGGAAGTGCAGCCCGTACCTACCTGCTCCGAAAGCGAGTGTCTTTACCACTAGGCTACACACCCATGCTTCCACAAAGCGAATACATGTACAGTACATAAAAACCACATGAATGGGCCTCTCTGTGCAAAGCAAATGCAGAAAGACTACACTTTCTAGCCTTCTTTACTATCGTCTGTTGTAAGGAATTAAATGTCCTCAGTGAGACATCGTGTAGAGTGGACATGGAAAATTACACAAAAAATAATAAAATTTCATCTTCGCAAAAAAATTGATGCCAAACTTGGGTAATAAATGCCTTCTTCAGGAGGCCATTACATGCCTTAACGAAGGATTAAAAGCGAGCACGGGTACGCCATGTAGCGGTTGATCACACCCTTTCTTTCTGGGCTGCAAAAAGGCTCCAGGGGCCACTCTTTATATAGTATATCTCTCTATGAGTCTCTTGAAAAGGAACACTTACTGAAGAAGACGCCGTGCTTTTGTTTTATGTCTTTGCACTTGGCTGCTGCATATAAACACGCCGTTGGTTCTCGGACTCAATGTCTCGGTGGTCCGCTTACGTTAACCGCGACACTGGTGGAGGTGCTCGGCTGAAAGCCTGCCAATGCTCTACACCCCATCTGGGAGCAGTTTAGCAAGTCCCGACACGCAGTCACCTGTTACGACACCAGTGCATCGCTTCAGTCGGTGGTTGCTAGGCCTCTCTTCTGAGCTAACCTCCTTGAACGAACATTCTACCAGGCATATCGTACCTCTGCCAATGGCATCCGTCAGCCTGCCACAGATGGTCCAAGGTTTACAAGGCAGCCCTGTTTCCAATCGAGCCCAGGTAACACTTTTTCAGCCACTTGTACATGATCGCTTCAGTGGTGCCCCACATGAAGATGTTGAACATTGGCTTGAGCTTTACGAGCGTCTTGCCGACATCAACCAGTAGAATGATCAACAGAAGCTCGCCCGAACGTACTTCACTCTCGATGACAGCGCTCACACGTGGCTTGAGAATCGAAAACGCCGTATATCGACGTGGGATGAGTTTCGTCAGCAGCTGATTGACACCTTTGCTAGCGTCGACTGTCGAGAGCGGGCTCATCAGTTGCTCGAGTTAAGACTTCAAAAACCTAACGAAACTGTGAAAATGTTTGCTGAAGACGTGACGTGCCTGTGTCATCAGGCTAATCCCAATATGTTCGAGGAAAAGAAGTTGCGCTACCTTATGCGCGGTGTGAAAGAACGACTATTCACCAGGCCTGTGCGCAATGCCATGGCTAACTACCATGGCCAACTTTTTTAAAAGAAGCCACTACCATTGAGCGCGCTCTGCACCAAATATCAAGGCAGCATGAACGCTCGTCCATTGCCACCCCAACCAACGCCGCTTCGGTGGCTTTGGACACTCAGGGCTCCCTACGAGACCTGATCAGAGATATTGTTCGAGAAGAACTTCAGAAGTTTTGGACTCCACCACTGAATACACCAGTCACCGCTGTTGCCGCAGTCGTTCATGATTGACTTAGCACGCTTTCTTAGCAGCTGATCTCGGTCCCGAGCAGCGTCAAATGAGTTACGCCAACGCTGTCTGCCATCCACCACCCATCCCGCCTATCACGTCATTCTACCAGCTACCTGCAGATGCACCTTCGTCGCAACATTTGCAGGAGGCTTTCAGACGTCGGCCCATTTCTCCGATGTCCTCATGCCACCAGCCATAACCTGCCGCGCCTTACTCACCCGCCCAAGAGAACATAGGAAGCCCACAATTTCGCAGAACCGACGCTTGGCGCACTGTCGATCGGCGCCCCCTCTGCTTCAACTGTGGTGTTGCCGGCCATATAGCTTGCTAGTGTTGGTACCGCGATACATCGCTTCGCCCGCCTCGACCAGGGTATGACGGTCACCTTGCCAACACCGACTACATTGTTCGTCAGGACGAACCTGGTTTTCGAGGACCTCCAACGACGTGGTCTCCCTATCACGAGTCGCTTCGCAATCACCAGCCCAACTCCGCCCACCTGTCACGCTCTCCATCTTCTGCACAGACATCGTCACCGAGTCAACATACTTTAGTGACCTTCGGTGAACAAGGTTGCCCAGCTCTTAGCGTGGAAACTAACGGTGGTGACCTCTCGGGGTAAGGTCGCAGCCCGAGCACAAGGCGATAAAAATTCTCCAGTACTCTATGTATACCGCTACAGAACGAGCGACGCCGACGAATAATAAAACCGACGGAATGGTGAGCGCCGACCTCGAATTACTTATTGATCGTGAGCAAGTGATGGCCTTAGTAGATACAAGTGCTGATTTGTTTAAAATAAGTCACAATTGGGCCGATCACCTTAGAAAAGTAAGAACGCCGTGGACAGGACCACATATAAGAACAGCGCGTGGTCAATTGCTGATTCCTACTGAAAGATGCACAGCAAGAATGAACATAGGAGATTCCTCTTTTGTCGCGACTTTCATCGTTCTTCCAGAGTGCTGCAAAGATGTAATTATATCAATGGGCTTTCTCAGGGAGCATGGCGCAATAATCAACATCCTGGACCACGTGGTACCGTTTTACGAGAGTGCTCGTCTGACTGATTCTTCATCACCAGAGCACAAATCGTTTCGTCTCAAAGACCACGATATAGTTGTGCCACCTCAATCATGTGCTCTAGTTTCGGTAGCATGTGACGTACCGTTCAACGGTGAAAGAGTCGCCGACCAACTAGCCTTGCTGCTTTTCACGCACAAGATTTCAGTAGCACGAGGAACAGTCAGTGTCACTGACAGCTGAACGAACTTGCTGTTGACCAATTTCACCTCTGAGCGATGGCACCTTCCAAAAGGTGCAAGTTCGGCATATTTTGACGATATTGCAGATGTTTGTGACATCTTTTCAGCACTCAAAACCACGCCTAAACAAGACCCACATGACCTCGCACCTAACTTTGACGTCAGCCTTACTTTAACTCAGCAACAGCGGGAACGCCTCCTTGCGGTCTTAGCCCGAGTTCTACGGCTGTTTTGCATCGAACTCGAAATTTGGCCGGACATCCTTGACCAACCACCAAATCATCACAGAGGACAAGGCTAGACCAATACATCAAAATCTGTACCGTATGGCTTCAAAAGAACGAGAAGCGATAGAACAGCAGGTAACAAAAATGCTTCAAGACGACGTGGTTCAACCTTCGCATTGCTCTTGGGCGTCACCTGTTGTTCTAATAAAGAAGAAGGACGGCAGCCTGCGTTTCTGTGTGGACTATCGAAAGCTAAATCAGGTGACGTGTACCCGCGTCCCCGCATAGATGATTCAATCGACAGGCTTCGAAACGCACCTTACTTCATGCCCGTGAACGTATAGGGTGAATATTGGCAAAATAAGTTAACCCCAAGGTCGCGAAAAAAACGCTTTCGTGACACTGGACGGATTGTACGAATTTAAAGTCTTACCATTAGGCTTGTGCTCTGCGCCTGCTACTTTTCAGCGTCTCATGAATACCGTGCTCTCTGGGAATAAATGCGGAATCTGACTAGTATACCTTAACGACGTCATTGTGTTTTCTGCAACATTCGACGAACACCTTGAAGGATTGCAGGTGGTCTTGCAAGTCATACGGAACGCAGGCCTGACGCTCAAGCCGGAGAAGTGTCACTTTTGCTTTGAGGAACTACAGTTTTTTTTGGCCATGTCGTCAGTTACGCAAGAGTTCGTCCAATCCCGAAAAAGTTTCCGCCATCGCACAGCTTCCAACACCATCAAAAAAAGACAGTCAGGCGTTTTCTGGATCTCTGCGCACATTATCGGTGGTTTCTACTAGATTTTGCGCGCAATGCGCCGCCTTTTACTCGTCTCACGAGCGATGATGTTGCATTTGTTTGGGGCGACGAACAGGAACCTGCTTTCAATGACTTGCGGCAACGTCTACACATGACCGCCGTGCTTGCCCATTTCGATGAGACAGCCCTTACAATGCTTTATATTTATTCCAGCAATGTGGGCCTCGGAGCTGTGCTTGTGTAGCGTCAGGACGACGAGGAAAAAGTGCTCGCTTACGCAATCAGAATTCTCTCACGCACAGAAGCAAATTATTCCACAACTGAAAAAGAATATCTCGCCGTGGTGTGAGCAGTTGTGAAATTTCGCCCATACCTGTACGGCCGCACATTCTAGGTTATCAGTGACCACCATTCGTTGTGGTGGTTGACAAGTCTGAAAGATCCTTCCGGGCGATTGGCACGCTGGAGCCTTAGACTACAGGAATTTGATATAACGATGATGTCATCATCATCATCAGCCTGACCACGTCCACTGCAGGACAAAGGCCTCTCCCATGTTCCGCCAGTCACCTTGGTCCTGTGTTTGCTGCTGCCAATTTACACCCGCAAACTTCTTAATTTTATCTGCCCTCCTAACCTTCTGTCTCCCCCTAACCCGCTTGTCTTCTCTGGAAATACAGCTAGTTACCCTTAATGACCAGCGGTTATCCTGCCTACGCGCTACATGCCCGACTTATGTCTATTTTCTCTTCTTGATTTCAACTACGATATCCCTAACCCCCGTTTCTTCCCTAATCCACGCTGCTCTCTTCTTGTCTTTTAAGGTTACACCTACCATTTTGTTTCCATTGCTCGCTGCGTCATCCTCAATTTATGCTGAACCCTCTTTGTAGGTCTCCAGGTTTCTACTCCATAGCAAAGTACCGGCGAGATGCAGCTGTTATATACCTTGCTTTTGGGGGATAGTGGCAATATAGACCTGTCATAATTTGAGAGTGCTTGCCAAATGTGCTCCACCCCATTCTTATTCTTGTAGTTACTTCAATCTCATGGTTCGGCTCCGCGGTTATTACCTGCCCTAAGTAGACATAGCCTTGAAGTGCACTATTCCCTATCTCAAAGCGCTGCTCCCTTCCGAGGCTGTTGTACATTACTTTAGTTTTCTGCAGATTAATTTTAGGACCCACCTTTCTGCTCTCCTTGTCTAACTCCGTAATCATGAGATGCAATTCGTCCCCTGAGTTACTCAGCAATGCAATGTCATCGGCGAAGCGCAGGTTACTATGGTGTGCAATGGTGTACAAGTCAGGAAAACGACACACGGACGCCAACTGCCTGTCTCGATCACCGATAGAGTCGGCTACTTCTCAACGACTGAACGATAGAGGCGGCTGCTTGATGAAGAGACAGCATTCCTCGGAATCCTCGACACGTCAACCATTGGAGATCACCAGTATGCCAATCCTGAGCTACTTGACTAGATTAATTATTTAGAAGGACGAAGCCAGAACGTTCCCAAAGCCTTTGAAAAATAACTATCGTTGTTCTGTATGCAAAACAATGTCCTTTACAAGATGAACTTCTCGTCACATGGGTCAACCTACCTGCTTGTCGTCCCTACCACTCTTCGTTCTGATGTATTGCAAGCGTGCCACAACGAGGTCACATCTGGACATTTAGGCTACACGCGTACACTGGGCAGGGTTCGGGAGAGGAATCACTGGCCTAGGCTCGCCACTGCCGTGAAAGATTATGTTCGAACCTGCCTCTATTGCCAGCGGTGCAAGTCACCTCCGACAAAACCAGCCGGTTTGTTACACCCTGTCCAGATCCCGCCAAAGCTATTTTAGTACATCAGAGTGGACCTTTTGGCCCACTTCCCACCTTACTGCTGGCAACCACTGGGTTTTAGTGGCGACTGAATACCTTACTCGCTACGCCGAGACAAAAGCCGTCCAGAAAGGCACAACAGAGAAGGTAGAACGGTTCTTCATAGAGAACATTGTGCTGAGACACAGTGCGCCGTCGATCGCTATAACATATCGTGGAACTGCATTCACGGCCGTGATTTTAGATCATGTGTTGGTGCTCAGGGATACTATTCATCGTAAGTCGACAGCCTACCATCCACAAACCAAGGGGTTGACCGAGCGGCTCAACAAAACTCTGGAAGACATGCTTTCAATGTATGTGGACGTGGATCGCAAAAATTGGGACAAGATTCTCTATTAAAGAACGTTTGCACACAATACTGCAAAACAAAAAAATACACAGATGACCCCATTCAGGCTTGATCACGGATGAGAAGTAAGGAAGATGTTGGACGCGATGCTGCCACACGAATGCGATGACAACAATACGAGTGCCGACGTGTGCATTCAATGCGCAGAAGAAGCCAGGAAACTCACACTTATGTGAATATACCAGCAGCAAGAGTACGACGCAGGTCGCTAAAACGTACGACATACAACTGTAACGTATGAAACTGGGGACAGGGTATGGGTGTGGACGCCTGCACGAAGACGGGGACTGCCCGGAAAGTTGCTCAGAAGATACTTCGGACCTTATCGAGTGCTGCGACGACTAAGTGGCGTTATCTACAAGGTCGTCCCGGCTAGCCCAAACTGTACAAGGCGTCGCCAGCACCGACCTGAACTTGTTCACGTATTGCGCATTAAACCACACGTCAGCGAGTGACTCTGCCAAGCACCGTCACTTGTGCAAAGTTACTTTATGCACGAATGACCAGTTCAGCTATAGCATCGGGGCAATGCTCTTGTAAGGGGAGGCAAATGCCCTGCTCTAAATAGACAGACAACGAAGGCGATGTGTGCGCCAACATTCTCGTGAAAGTGGACACTGGCCGAAGAAGGCAACGTGCTTTTGTTTTATGTCCTTGCTCTTGGCTGCTGCATAACAACACGTCGTCGGTTCTCGGACTCAACGCCTCGGTGGCCTGCTTACGTTGAACCGCGACAATATGCGACCGACTGGCGTTCAACAGCATGCATTGAAATCGCACAGTGCTCAGTCACCTAGTATTTTGCTACCATTGAAATGGGAACAGCATGGCCGCGAATGAGCCGCGTCCGTCGGATAAGCAGCCGAGTGCCCCAAACACTGGGTCCCTACGTCTGCCCTTTGTGAGAAAAAGTTTAAAATTCCTCTCTACATTTGGTTTCAGACAATGAACATCGTATGTTAGTAGTTGCTTACCACCACATAATTAAAATACCTTGAAATGCATTGTGGAGAAAGTAACGCACGAAAAAACGCAAGTGTGGTATTTCGCTTTGAGAGCGTAAGCAGGCGCTAGAGCACCGGTTTCTAGACCTCGCTAAAATGTTTGTGTTGTTGATTAAGCATACTCGAATGGCTGTACTATTAGAGGCGAAACACCTTAGAGCCTCGGTTGTCGGCGTGTCAAGTAGTCGTCATGGTCTATCGTAAATTGTTATGTGCCACGAAAATTGAATCAATTTCCCACTGCTCGCCACTCGTCATGGTATGCATATAACGAGTTAAAGGCACATCTTTATTACTAAAAGCATGATGTTTCACTTAGCAGCGACGTCAAAATTTACCATGACACTCAAGTTTCTTAACTGAAACCAGAGACACAAGCGGGCATTTCAACGGTAAGGTCATTTATTTGAAACACCACTTCTTGAAACATGTCTCAGATGTGACAATGCTGTACTCGCCACCAGTTATTTAAGAATAGAGAAGATAACAGTTGGCCCCAAAATAGCCGAAAACTTGAGTAAAGCTGAAACGCTTTTACTCGCCCGGTTTCACATCCGGCACCACTAGTGACTCATAAAAAAAAACCTCTCTGATTTTCACGTAGATCTTACCTTCATAATCTGATCAAAAAATGTATCTCAAAATAATGCGGCAAAACACTCGGTCAGGTTCTTCTTCCTTTTCTGTCTCTCATTGCCCATTAGCGGCCATTTTGCTGTGAGAAACATCGGCTCGCGATGCATCCTTCGCCCCTCGTCAGGTTTTGTGCACGTTAGTTGATCGAGCTGAAACATCGTTTGCTTCATGCTTCTCCCCTTCCTTACTCTTTTCTTGTGTTTCTAGCTTGCTTCTTCTTTCTTTCTACATTTCTCTCACTTAAGCCATTTATTTTCCTTTATTTTAATCTCTCCATTCCCATGTCTGCCTTTGTTTTCTATTTCTCTTTTTTATTCTTCCAGTTCAATGCTTCACTCTTTCCCCTAATGATCTCTCTTCTCACCCTGAACTGCCTTTTACATTCCCGTTGCCATACTACACTGTATAAATCTATACTATGCAACGCTAGCGTGCCTGGACAAGACAAGTCTTTATGACCCTCGCCTTGGGATAGCGCGTACATGGGTTCGAGTCCAGCATTACCGAGAAATTGTTTCCGGAGGTGTTTACAAGTCAGAGTCTACACTATAGGCTGTGGTCTCTGCAGATCTACGACGGCAGTGACGATCGTTCACCGCTTCTGCGTCGTGTGTGTGGCGACTACGTACCTTCTCCCGTGCTCTCAACGGGCAGCTCGCTTTTTCTCCGCTTCAAGACGGACGAGAACACGCGCCTCCAGGGCTTCAGCGCACTCTACGAGACAGGTAAGGTTGCGGTGGAGAACGTCTTGCAGTACATTTGGGCCACTAGAAGAGCGTGCATCATACGGTGCCTAAGGTCTGTAGCGTGTTCACTTAGAAATGCAGCATTGCGGCTCGAGATAAGAGTTAAACGTTGATTCTGGCAGACCGAATAACGAGCAATGTTGCAGTCGTGGGATGTTCACACTGAATGGCACGTTGAAGTATACTGTAGTAGCAGGAATATACTAGGTGAGAAGCATACTAGTAATCCATTGAGACTTTGTTGCAGACACTACTTCGAATAAATTTCATGGCCTGATGGGATAAACGAACGTGTAAATATAGGCAGCAGAAACACATTGATATGAGTGATGGCCTGATTTACAAGCGCCTGTTCACGCTGCATATTCATCGGCAAAGACTCCAACGAAAGATGAAAAATTATCGCATCAGCAATACACTGGCGACGACAAGACGGAAATTAGCGACTACATGAGCGTGCCGAGAAAACCTCGCTCACTGTCACACAGGCTGACACAATCGTCTCGAGTTGCACTTCATTGCCTAGTTTAATGGTACAAGAACCTCTAGTATTAGGTGCGCGTTCGTAGTGCAACTTATTCTCGTAAAGTAGGGGATGAAAACCACCTCTATTACAATTCAATGTTAAATTAGCCTTTTGTTTCGTTTTATAAAGCAGATGTCCCGACGACTTTGTAATGTACGCAGCATCCAGTTTGGAATAAGTAAAGACTTCCTTAACTAGTGCCATTCAGTATAACACGGCGATGGCGAAACACACGAATGAGCTGGCATAAATATTACTGTGAAGATCTACACACTTTCAGCGACTTAGTTTTGCGTTGTCTTCTCGACACTCCAAGAAAAAAAAAAGGATCCTTTGGATCTTTTTTGAGGGTTATTACTTCTCACGCATACGACTTTCTTTAAAGAGACTCGTGAATTTTTTTTTCAGAAAGTCTTGTGCTCTTTTCGTATAATCTTGCAAGCAAAAAAACGCTTAAGGTAGCTTTGTAAAGGGAATCATATACATGAAAATTCAAGACTTGCCAAAAGTAGTACCACATAATATTTGTTTTTAGAGTGTGGTACGGTCTCTGTGACACGTATTTTTTATTATTCTTCTTTATGGGATGTTGCTGGTCATACGCTCTGTCAGTTGGCGCTTCTCCTACGCGCCCTGTTTTGAGATTGTGCCACATTCGTTTTGCTACATGTAAAATGCTCCCGAAGATCAAATTTACCACAAAAATGTAGCTATTACTAGCCAGAATTTTAAATGTGTTGTCCTGTGCCAAAATACGATATATTTGCTGCTTTGAACGTGTTCTAAAACAAACGTTCTCGCCACGTATAAATTGGTCGAAATTAGCGCGAGAACCATACTGTAGCGTGTGAGAAAATAGATCGTTTATAGAACGTTTACATAATGGCATGACCGTTCCCAGTCTTCCAACGCACAATCGGGGTATTGAAAAAACACATAGGAGTTAATTTGTCAGTTAATCATACTGTACATCACCGCACAAAGTTAATGGAAAACTAAATGAAAAGATAGTGCCAAGCTTTTTTACTAATTTAAGAGCTGGTCGTAAATGACTACTCCCAGATTCATGAATATCCTTTTTTAACGAAATTATAATCAAATAAGAATATTGCGTACTTTTACACAGTATGTAGTTGATGGTCATCATACTCATCTCTCTAACGCTTTTGAACAAACACGCTTTGGTATACGATGTGAGATAATTTGAACAAAATGCTTTCAGTGGTGGTTCACACAAATAAGAAGTATTTCTTCAAGTGTTTTCCTGTGGAAACCAAAGATGTAGCCAGAGACTATGGAGCGTCTTGAAGTGGGAATGTCGTGAACTCATGCGTCCACCATGCATTCTAGGAGCTATTCCTGCTGAGTACTTTTGACAATGTAGGTGAGAACTACTTTTTAATGCGAATTAACAGCACCTCGTTAAGGCTCTTTTACTAAAAGAGTACGTGAAGCTCACAATGCTGTTCTAAACAAAATGGGCATAATTGGCTTGCAAACCAAAATTGCCTCCACTTTGGAAGCCTGGCTTTGAAAAAAAAGTTCCACCCAAGCAACTCGGTGGCACATTCTGAAAGCAAGCGATGATAAACTGAAAGAATCCCTTTTGTAAGAATGCAGTGGAAAGTGGAACTTCAGCGTTTTGCTCTGCACGTGCGGTTCACACATTTCTCTCTGCGGCTATATAGGCTAATGAGAGCTCTTCTAAAACCTGAGCGGTTTTTGCCGGTGGATTAAAACGTAGGCACACACATTCACATGTACGTACAAACATACATTAATGATAAATAAACGTCTTCCACCTGCACCTCCAGAAAAACATTATTATGGCACCACTGAAGCTGAGAGGCCTGTGGTAACAGCACTTATTTTACTTATGCCACTTCTGGCAGGGGTCTCGAACAAGTGGCCTGCCACCCTTCCCCAACATACCGCCATGGCCTGGCGATACTTCGAAAGGCTAGGATGGTCGTTATGTTCGGAATTGCCTACTTGAGCGAACAATATTCTCCTTGCTGGAGGTGTCGAGGATTAACAGCTGTGATTGACCAATGAGGATCATTTCCGCACAAGGAGATATTTTGGGCATTTCTTCTCTCGTCGCAGCTAAGCGCTGCCGAGCATTATGTTTGCATGGTTAGAAACACTGAGTTGATTCAAGTAAGGTACACAGATGATACTAGTTCTAACCATTTTTATGTAAGGAACCCCGTACTGTCACCATGACCTGAAACATAACCGGGGCAGAAGAATTGTTTCAAAGTTAGTGTCTGCTGATAAAATTCATCCTTGACACCGGTGCCGACAAGTGTCTCGAGTTTTGACGTCAAACCCCCTTCATTATGACCCATATATGAAGTTATGGAAAAGGTCATCTTTCAGATGTGAGCGTTCGCTCTTGCCTTCTTCAAGAACTCTTGCCCCCGTTCTTGCACTTGTTCAACTAAATTACGTCACTCACGCCCACTAGCTGAGGTGGGCTTGAGACGCCTGACGTATAGCGTTGAATAAGAGAACTAATCAGTCAGGAAACAAGATTTGTAGTCCTGAGTAATTGCATTACTCTAAGCACATATTCTGCAAGTGTTCCGTTTTTATATAGCTCCGTCACTAATCTCTAAGTACACATATGACTATGTTTCAAGAGCGGATGACTCAAAAGAACGGCACTGAAGCTTTTTACATACTTACTATTTGCATTCCTCGTCTCATTACGGAAGTTTGCATGTCTGGCAGGCTTTAGTGATCACACCTTATTCTATTTCCCGAGCCCAACAGTCTCAGGGCCGAAGAGTCATCCTGTTGGTAACAATGAAGCCGGATTCATTTCTGTGAAATGTATTAGTCTTCCAGCTACAAAACACGCAAAACAAATGTTCTGTGTTGCCGAACGTCTTTCGCAGTGTGTGGTGGTCGGTGGACGGGACTTCAGGGCGAGCTTACATCGCCTCGTTACCCTTCGGTGTATCCTCGCAACCGGCATTGCAACTACACCATCCTGGTGCCACCGGGCAACGTCATCAAGCTCGCTTTCCAGACATTCGACGTTGAAAACGATGACAACTGCAACTACGACTATCTTGAGGTTGGTGCACACAGATATACAGCGCTGAGCCTACAGTGAATGCGGTGACATTTGCATTGAATTACGCAGAAGGAGAGCTGTTCTGTGATCTTCTTTGGCTAATGCACTCTGCAGAGAGCAGCACAATAATGAAAACGTGTAACCCAGGTGGGCTAGATGAACCACTATAAGTTATTTTGTGTAATCTGCTCAACACTTTCTCTCTTTTAATATGGTCACTGTATGAGCTAGGAAAAGTGCTCCCATCATTTCTATAATCTCATACCATGTAAGATCGGCAGAGTTGCTCAAGGAACAGGGTCATGCGAAAAGCAATGGTTCTCCCACCGAATGTACTTCAAGTCTATTCAGCAAACCATATAAGGATTTCCTTCTGTGCGAAGGAATGCTTTATAGTTGGGAAAATTCACCCTGATCCAAAGATCAAGTTCATACCGAAAGCCTGTCTCGAAACGTTGCTCTACACTCTGCACCAGGTATTCAGTAAAAATTGTTCTAAGCGCAAAGACTCATAATAATTGGTTTGCTTCTGTAACTTCCTGCCTCCGTCAGCTGAACGAAAAGATGTTTTTAATGAGGTACTTTAGAGGCCTCTTCAAGCTGAATTGGTGCAAAGACCTCGGCGCGTACCACAGTTTCTGTCTCATCGCTAAATGGTATACATTCCTCCGCAAAAGCAGTTCTACTTATGCAGGCTCTTCCTCCTTGCGAGCTTGGTGAACAGAGAACTTGGCAGCATAAAGTATTATCTAGTGTTTGTCGTACTACTGCGTGGTCATTGCAATTACTGAATTGGAGCATTTCTGTCACTACATGTTCGAAGTGTCACATGAAATTAAATGCAGAAATGACATGAAGCTCACGGGTAGGTTGAAACTTTAATAGATGAAGAATCCTTTAACCGGGGCTTCAGCGACAAAATGTTAGGATTTTACGTCTCTAAAGCGTGAAGGAAAGCCGTAAAAGTCGTTGTATGAGTATAACTTTGTTGGTGTTCAGGATGGTTAAATTAAGTATAGACAAATTCTGCGGCACAACACAGCACATAATCATGTTTTAACGCAAGAAAAACGAATATCTTTCATGATCGCAAAGGTACCAAAAGTGAACATCGCATTTGATTTTTTCCTGGCTAAAACAGACTGGTAGCCACTTTCCCTTTTCCAGTTCTATCGCCTTGGGTTCAACTTATGCATTCAACAGATGGTCAGTCTACACCTGCCCAATCGGCCTGTAAAAACACCCCCATCAGGCAGAAGCTGCAAAGAGGGTAGCATTCATAACACAAACAAGGATAAAGAACACTTAGACCCATCTTTGTTATAGATGACCTAATGAAAACAAAAGCTAGATAGTTACGCTGTGGAAAGCCTACGAAAGACTATTTGCGGATTTTACTTGTGAATTAGCACGTATGAGCTAACTGCTTAATGAATTAGTGTGGACGGGAAAACAGGTTTTTTTTTATAGTAAATGGATGAGCCTATCTTTTTGCTGTAAGAGAGTATATGTACTGCACACAACCCTAATTCACGTTGTTTTCACTTTGACCGTCGTTGATTATTATTGTTATTATTATTATTATTATTATTATTATTATTATTATTATTATTATTATTATTATTATTATTATTATTATTATTATTATTATTATTATTATTATTATTATTATTATTATTATTATTATTATTATTATTATTATTATTATTATTATTATTATTACGTGTGATTTAACATTGAAAGTTGGCTACTAAATTACACCTACTGCATGTATACACAAAAACACAGCGAGTTCAGTCTGTGCCGCCATATTTAGGGAGAACGTCGCGCCAGCTGTCGCAACTGCGGCAAAGCATTACTCTCGACTGTCATGCTATAGCAGACGCTCCGCCATTCACACGCGCAACTTTCCAACCCGAGTCCGGCTGCAAGCATGTTTGGCGCTTTCCCTCTCCTAGAAATTTGCACTGTTTTCTTGTGAAACGTCAAGAAGATCTTCCTCGACAATCCGTATAGTCTACAGTACGTCCACTGCAGTCTCCAGAAGCAAGTTCTTGAAGTGTGCACTATCGCAATGGAAACAAACAACGTGAACAGCTGAAAGCGTGGCTTGCAACTCAATAGAACTGCGACATGCCTTGAGTGAGGCGAAGCTTGTGCTTTCAGCCGATGTAACCGTAGCGCTAGAATCACGCTCCAGCTTGCTCTCATGCACCGCATGTGTTTATCATTTGCCAGTCATGCATGCCTGGCACAAGAAATACACACGCGGTGCGAATATGCCAGCCAGGGCAAGATTTGATAGTGCTACGGTGACGCCGGCTGAAAGCACGGATTCACCTAGCGACAGTCAAAGTATGTCACAGTTCGACTGAGTCGAAAACCACTCTTTCCGCTGTTCAAGTTTCATTTCATCGTGATAGTACGCCATTACATTTGTCATCAACCTGTGCAATAAGTGCATGCACGCGTGAGTCGTGATATCTCCTACTATTGACACGCAGCCTGCGAAATGGTACGGCAACGATTTGGTGCCGCATACTACAGCCATAGCCCAGGCAAATTACTGCTGCAAATCTGAATAGCTGGCGTCACGCTTGAATACACACAGTAAGTGAAGTTACTCGTATAATTTTACCGCACTCATAGTATTTCCTGAGGGTTGCAATTATTCACTGGCAGCAGAGCTCGTCGTTTTTCGTTGCAAATGAATTATCTGTGCAATCTGACAACACCACATCGGCACGATTCCCGCGTCGTGTTCTGATCTTCACAGACAGTACTGGGTATTTTTTCCTCTTGCGCTGATTCTTTTTGCATACGAAGACGGTGCAGTAGTGCGCAGACTTCTTGTAAGTGGGAGCGGCGTGAAGAGGTGCTTTATTGTATTTCGAAGTCCCAAGAGACGCCGTTTGCCATGTCAACTTGGCGCAACCATTCCACGCCTTGGTATTTCAGAACAAAATGGCCATCCGGGTGCATAGTATACGTGCTTGTCTATAGATCACCATTGCAAGTCTTGTACAATAAATAGGTCTATCCTACTGCATGCAACCATGCACTTGCGTCGTTCCACACGCATAACAGGGTTGTGCTTTAGAATCATTTCGTTTGTTAAGGGGATAACACATCGCTGGTATATTTCCTTCTTACAGATCAGTGAACTGGCCCGCAACGGGTCCACCACTCGGGTCGGTCGCTACTGCGGCTCTTCGCTGCCGCCTGTCATTACGTCGACGTACAACCAGCTGCGCTTGGTGTTCCACACCGACCACTCCAACGAACACCACGGATTCTTGGCGAACTACACGGCGGTTGATATCGGTAAGCTATGAGCGCTAATTCAACAGACATGCCACCTGTTCTAGACCGAAAAGATAACGTGTTGTATGCGGTGAAATTAGGCTATCAATTGATGTTATTTTTTATGTATGAAATAATGG
This sequence comes from Rhipicephalus microplus, assembly GCF_013339725.1. Taxonomy (NCBI): domain Eukaryota; kingdom Metazoa; phylum Arthropoda; class Arachnida; order Ixodida; family Ixodidae; genus Rhipicephalus; species Rhipicephalus microplus. The sequence goes on from NC_051170.1 coordinate 137,434,130, forward strand.
AATCACGCTCATAGTAAAGCGATGGAACATGGATCCTCTTAAGCAGTGTAAAAATAAACACAAGCTGGAGGCGTTTTTTTTTTCAATACCGAAGTGTTTTATACTAGGATACAACAAATCTCCAGTGACGTATTTTCATTACATATATCACGTTACTTATTATACACTCACAAATGGCAAATAAAAAAAAAACAATGTTCCTTCGCCGGGAGTCGAAGATATACAAGCTCTCCCTCCACATTGCGCAGCGAGCAACAACTCGGTCACAAATCAAACATTCTTAAAGATACTCACGGCGAGCTATTTATATACAGCAGTTTCTGTCGGCAGCACTCAGAGATGAGCGAATGCAGCGTGTTTTTGTTATATCAAGCGCGACAGGCGCGAAGGTGTGCTTTGAAGGTCGTATAGTTTCGAGCATTGCGGTGCGTGGGCCCTTAGTGCGTCTTGTGCTGGCGTTAAAGTTCTAGAAAACATTAGGGTCTCTTCGCTCACAGCAGCGGCCGCGCTTGCGAAGGAAGCATGCTGCTCAGACCAATGAAGTAATTGGGGTAGTTGTTAGTTCGTGCTCGTTGACGTGCTTAGAAGTAGGCGCAGGTTAAACAACCCCACGTGGTCCAACTTTCAGGGGTCCTTCACTACGGCGTCTCTCATAATTATATCGTGGTTTGGGGCGTTAAGTCCCACATATTTCTCCCAGCTCGTGCTCGTCCTTTGTATACCTTTGCGTTCGTTTCGCGCCTCCTCCTTTGTGTTTGAGCAGCGCGCTTTAAGGGTCAGCTTTGACAGTTGTTAGTTCGGGATCGTCCTGTGTATGTGTTTTTCTTTCGCGCGTCCTTCTCGATTGAGCAGAGCGTTGCTTATCTAGAGCTGCCTGTCGCTTTTTCGCGTGGACGATACAATTTGTCGCTATAACACCCATTCATTTGCTCTTGTGCCAAAACAATGCCCAAGGAACGCTCAACGAACTCCATGATGACACGTTTTAGTTACGTGTCTTATCGATTCCTGTGACAGAGGGATCAGCCATGTTCTTTTTCTAGATCATGCTGGATAAACTACAGACTTATAAGTTCAAATATAGCTAAACGCTCAAAGCAAAATAAACTTACCAATCAAGCAAGACTACGCCATAAACCCATACCAAACTGGTGCATTTTGACCTGAATTCTTCCCGAATGTGACCGAAATGTGGAACAGACTGCCGAACCCTATTGCTTTTTGGACAGATATCACCGACCTCAGAAAGGCAGTTGAGGAGTATTCACGGGCATTTTCGTTGTGATGATATAAATATCTGACTTTTACGCGCTCAAACCAAGATATCATTATAAGCCAGGCTCCAGTGGAGGGCTCCGGAAATTGTGACTATCTTGTGTTCTTCAGTGTGTGCCGACGTCACACAGTACACAGGCCTCTATCGTTTTGTCTTCATCTAAATGTGACCAATGCAACCGGGATCGAACCCGCGACCTTTGGGTTAGCAGCCAAGCAGTAAGCACCATAACCGCTGCACCACCATGGCGGAGAGTTTGCAAATTAGTTTTGGCAATGCGAAGTGTTATTTCTACTTTTATATTCGCCGTAAATATTTTTAAATAGTCAGTCGATTTCGATCTGGGCAGCATTCAAGTGAAGATCTTATGTCATTGTGAAGTGCCGAGTGTTACGCAGCTTTACATAATTTGTACGTATACCTAACGTATCATGATTTGTAGAGTCCTCTCTGTTATGACGCTCTATGAGGCATACTTCACCACGGCAGCTATTTCGGCCTGTTGGTTTGCCATTAGCGGGTATAACGTTGTGCGTAAAAGACACGGACTCAAGAAGCGACGACGTAGCACGCATGACGCAACATAGGGATCCCTCTACTAATAATTAATAAGGGATGATTATTACCTTCTTAGGTTGCGGTGGCGTGCTCACCGAGTCTGGCAGCCTGGCGAGCCCTGCGACTCGTTCCGCGGCCAGCGATCACAGCGACGGCGGAGACGACGGCGCCAGCGGGGGCATCGGGGAGGCTTACCGGCACAACGTGATGTGCCGCTGGATCCTGCGTGCCCCGCCGGGCCACGCGGTGCGACTCAGTTTCACGCACTTCGTGCTCGAGGACTCGTCCAACTGCTCGTACGATTACATCGAGATACACGACACCTCGGACCAGATGATTGGAAGGTACGTGCGCGAAGAAGCGCTCAGTCATGGCGGCCGCCAGAATGCCCGCAGAGCCTGAACGTCTTCAACGAGTAATAGAAGGAGCATAATTAAAAACAAAAAGGTAAGGCTACGGCAGCCTCGCACAAATGGGACCAGACTTGATAATGATGATGATGAGCCTTTAGCTTTGCTGGCACTCGCCCACAAAGGGGGATCGGCCAAGAACCAGGTGGCAGCATCATCAAGTGTGTTAGTTATGACTCAGGCATTCAGGTAGTCTCGTAGCCAGAAATAATAATAACAATGGACCAGACTTCAAGGCAGTGCGGAGCTGGGCGGCCATTGCTTTGCTTTGCTTTCCTAGATGCATGGCATGTACCCACTTTGGGGCATTGGACAAGAATGACACGTAGATACTGTTAAATGTTATTAAGCCAAGCTGTGAAATTTAAAACCAAAAATAGAGAAATTAAATGGCAATGATACGTAACATATCCAATTTAACTACAAGTAATATGCTTTTGAGCCTGTATTCCAGACTGCCGTAATAACCTGACGGGAATAATTTTGAAAATTCAAGTTTTAACTTAACGAAATGACAAAGAATTTTAAATACCAAATCAAATTGGTACTCGTTGAGTATTCAAAATGAAATTACACACGGCATCAAAGGCATCACTGTGGCAGCATCCCAAACCTTCTTGTTTCACAAGCCTCCTTTCTTTCTTTTCGGTTTTCCTCTGCTCTGTGGTTGTTTTCATCTTTTACAGTCTTCTTTCTTCTTCCTCTGTCTTTGTCTCTTGTTTTTTTTAAGGCAAAGCATTTATTAGCAAACTTCGACGACATTGAGCGTATCTATCTATCTATCTATCTATCTATCTATCTATCTATCATTCTATCTATCTATTTATCCATCTATCTATCTATCTATCTATCTATCTATCCATCTATCTATCTATCTATCTATCCGCTTACGTTTGGGTGCTCTCGTGGTCACCCCTTAACTTGGCGTGAACCAAAATTAGCATGGAAGGGTAAGATGGTTTGAGGAATATTGCGCTCTGGTCAAGACACGAATAAATAATGTCACTGTCCTGATGCGTACTTCGTCAAACACTTCCCACCAGACAGTGGCGCATATCCACAGGTATGTGCCGCTGCTATGCGGGTATGTGACACAGGTGATTGAAACTTAGTGTCTATTCAGGAACGAGGAGAACACACATGGGCAATTGCAACGTGTGAGCGTTAAAAAATACCCGACATTGGTAGCGGTGACCCCAAAATTACAAAGAATAAATGTCTGGGTCGCAGCTGGAATCAAACCCAAGCATTCTGCGGGGTAATGACGCATTTCACCACAGAAATACGCCAGGTCTCAGAACTATACTTTTCAAATGAACGCTGATCTTCGTGAAACGTCATTAGTCGTTGCAGTGCTATCTACCCAATTTTATAAACGTTATTTATGTACTCCTTTATGACAGCCGTCACGTCGGGTTAACGTCAATTGTGGTTATTTGCTATGCGCTGTAGTTGATTTGTGTAGCAGTGTCCAGGAACAGCATCCTTGCGAGCATCAGCGCTTCATATCAGCTTCCGGTGTTGCTAATAGGCGCATTCCAGTTGGCTTTGTTGCACAAGTGCAAACAACTGGTTATATAAACATCTGCAACTCTGCAACATGCGTGTGTGCGTGTAAAATTTGTACATATGTTTATCATAATTCCATGACGTGTCACTTAATATAAAAAATGGAACACGTAACCTTCCCTCCGCATGCTTTGCGTAACGTAGGTTCCAAGGTACGTGGGATGTCCCGATATTTTTTTCTCCTTGTTGCTATTCATTTCTATTGTTGTTGGTACTTTTCTATTCCTTTCTCTCTCTTTCGATTTCCGTCTTGCGTGCTCTTTTTCTTTTCAATTTTCAAGCACCATTTGCTTAAGTTTAAGCGCCATAATGCTTAAGCTTAAGCGTTTAAGTAAAATGGGTTTAAGTTTAAGTAAAATTTCTCTTGGCGCGAGCACGCGCTCACGGTGCTACAGTCGGCTACGCTGCATGTGGTTCTGCGTGCGTTACGCCCAGCAACAATGACAGCATATGACGAAGCGGCTCGTTTCCTCGCTTTCTCTCGATTTTTGTCTTTCTCTGTCTTTCACATTTTCTTAACTTTCTCTGCTTCTTTTTCACTCTTCTTCGTTTCTATTTCTTTTTCAGTCTTCCTCTCTTTTTTTTTAATTCTTCTATATCTTTATCTCTCTAGCCTTTTCCTTCATTTCTCTATATTTTCTCGTTCTCTTTGTTTCTACCACTTCCTTATTTTCTCTCTTCAGTTTTCTTTCTCTCTCCTTTTAGTTTTCCTGCTTTGTCCGTGCTTCACTTCGCAAAGTGGAGTTTTTTATTCTTTATTCATCAGATACCCCGCAGCACCCGAAGGCGTTATAGCAGGGGGGTTACATCAATAAATGACGTACATCTCCGTTCACCGACACAATACAACTTTGTTCACACATAAATAACTGAAATACATTTTCGTTCACACACATAGCAGAATTTTGTTCACACATAATATATCTTCGTTCAGGTTACAACACGGGTTTACAGCAGTGAATAAAATAAATCTTCGTTCCCACTATGTACTTGCATTTCAGTTAGCCTGTTCCACTGTTTAATCGTTCTAGGAAAAAATTAATTGGCATACATGTCCGTTTTAGCTGGGTATTCCCGAATTTGGCAACTATGATCAAAACGTTTTGAAGTGTAATGAGGGTTGTGTAGGTATATTTCTCTATTAATTCCAGTTTTATTGTAGTAAATGCAGTAAAGAAATTTTAATCTCTGCTTCTGGCGGCGGTCAGAAAGACACTCCCATCCTATCTCAGCCTTCATTGCAGTGCAGCTCTCCCCTCTTCCGTACCGTCCCAAGACGAATCTGGCAGCACGATTTTGTAATTGTTCCAGAGCAGCAATGAAGGTTACCTCGGCGGGGTCCCACACGACACAACCGTATTCTAAGATAGGTCTGATACAAGTAGTGTATGCCATACGTTTTAAATTCACATGCGAACATCGCAGGTTTCTTTGAATGAAATTTAAAGCCTTACCAGCTTTGGCTATGAGAGTGTCAACCTGAGGCCTCCATGAACATTCAGATGATAGTATTATACCTAGGTACTTATATGTACTCTCTTGTTTCAACTGTACATTGTTCAGATGGTACTGTGACTGAAATGGTTTCATCTTTTTGGTAAATGAAATATGTACACGCTTTGTTATATTCAAATTCATTTTCCATTTGGTACACCAGCTATAAATGAGCGATAAGTCTTTCTGAAGTTCTAATACATCATTGTGATCAAAACGTTTTCTGTACACAACACAGTCATCCGCAAACAACCGTATAGAAGATGAAATTCCTGCAGAGATATCATTAACATAAATTAAAAACAATAGCGGACCCAGGACGGAGCCTTGTGGGACCCCTGAGGTAACATCGGTGTATTCGGAGCATTTTCCATTCAGTACTACGGTTTGTGTTCTTTGAGAAAGGTAACATTCGATCCATTTAAAAACAGTCTTATCAATGTTCAGGGTGGTAAGCTTAAACAGTAAGAGTGAATGTGACACCGTGTCAAACGCTTTCCGAAAATCCAAGAACACACCGTCAACCTTTCCTACAGTATCTACGCCCGATATTACGTCATGATAAAATTCAACTAATTGTGTTGTGCAAGACAGCCCTCTGCGAAATCCATGCTGCTCGTTGATTAGTACCTTATGCTTGTTTAAATGAGTTATTATTTTTTTGTATAAAATATGTTCGAGGATTTTACACGGGATAGATGTAAGCGAGATTGGTCTATAATTACTAACGTCTTTTTTGGACCCACCTTTATGTATCGGTACCACGTGCGCGATTTTTCAGTCATGTGGTAAGGTACCTGTCGCTAAAGATCTTTCAAAAATTGCATAAAGATACATAGAAATTGGCCCCGCACAACGCTTGAGTACACGCGGAGAAATCCCATCTGGACCACTAGATTTACTCTCATCAACGTCCTGCAATAGTTTTTCAATTCCATTAACACTAAGCTCGACAGGAAGCATAGGCGAAATGCTCATAATAGTTTGATGATAATTACAGCTGTGTTTAGGTAAGAATACCGAGTGGAAAAAGTTGTTTAGGCATGCAGCCTTATCCTCGTCATTCGTAATTACCGTGCCATTTAACGCTCGTACCTGCGTTGTCATTTTGTTGTCATTTAACGCTCGCACCTGCGTTACTCGTTACGTGGGGATGAGGACCTCACAGAGGACAAATCGCGCCCAGCCTTCAAGCTCTCATAATATCAGCTTCAACTTTGGACTGTCCAGAGTGCGTGCGATGGGGCAGTTAAGCTAGGTCTAACTCTCCCCACGCGGGTGCGGCGTGCGCGGTGTCGCCCTGAGGGGTGGTACTTCTTCGGATCCTTAAATGAAGTTCTTCCAACTGTACTGGCTTTACTCGGCAGTGGGGCTTGCTAAGTTCCAGTGGCGCGTGCCCAGCTGTGTTTTTTTTTTTTTTTGCGAACACCAAAGTTCTTATGGTCGGCCGAAACCGTGCCATGGGCAAGTCGAGCATGAAATATTAGCCTGTGTGCAAGCGGCACGGCCCCCTTTAGCCTTTGCGTATAAGTGAGAAAGAAGAATAATTTAGCCTAATATTGCGAATTTGAGTAGGATAGTTACGTGGGTAGAGCGTGCTGAACATTTCGTATAATGCGTGAATGAACGTGCATGGAGAAATACAGTCCATTTTTTCCCATCTATATTAATTGACTGCAAAATAATAATTTATTTTTACTTATACGCAGAACAGCAACACAGGCATATTCGTGGCTGCTTACACTATTTTAAGTACACCGACGAACAGAGAGAGAAAGAGAGAGTGTGGAAATTTAATTAAAGAAAAAAAAGGGAAGGCGTATCTTAAGGCGTCTATGGCTGGGGCCCTACGACCAGGGCTCCCTCCACTGGACGTAACCTCCCGGCAGACTCGATCCAGGAGTGCGAGCTGCATTTCCGTGTCAGAGCTGGTGATTTATGCCTTTCACTACTCCGTATTATGTGTTAAGGGCTTGCAGGACAATTGGATGTGTTGTGGTACGGTGATAGGTAGACTCTACAGCGTATCATGTGGCTTCGATAGGTCAGGAACAAGGCGCGTGTTCACATGCGTTACTTTTTTTATTAAATAAGGCAGCACCTACAGACTATCACTGCCAACTGCCGCAAGCAGAAAGCTCATGCCTGCTTGTAGCACATTCACAGTGGCGCATTTTATTTTTCTCCGCCATAGCGCTCAGCAAATCCCTGTTGAAAGTCTGTTAATTCGGTCGTCCGGGAGTGAGATTGCGTTCGTATTTACGTTGTAACTTGTCTTGAAAACAAAATAGACAATACCAATTTCCAGCGCACAAGCCATCGCTCTTTTGGAAATTGAGCATACACCCTCGCATAATACATATTCGATGTATTTACTTAGCTCTATGATTACTTTAGATACATTGCCCTCATATAGCGATAAGGGAACGTGACGAGAGCTTGTCAACTGTGCAGATTCTGCGGACTCAAGACTCCACCAACACTGACGTCATCAGGTCGGCAGCTGGAAGTGATCTTCCGCACCGACGACAGCGTCACGCGAGAAGGCTTCCTTGCGCATTTCATTTTCCTCAATGAGAGAACGGGTTCGTACATTCCTTCGGTCATGTCTTTCAGCACGGACTTGTACTGTCTTTCCATCTTATTTAATTGCAATACTTCTATGTACTTTCCGTAGATGTTCCTTGTGACAGCGTAGAAACCTCCTAATAAATACAGTAGTGGAAGGATCGTTCAAGTGGAAAGTTTTTTGCAATTAATTGCGCAGAACAAGGTAACGCTGGATTCGCCAGAACCTCAGCTTCATTGAGTTAATGTTCACGTAATCTGTAAAATGTTTCATGAATTATTCATAAAAATTTCACATTCGCTCTTAAGAACATTCAGTTCGATAGGCTTGCTTGTGATGACAAGTTTTAATTTTTTTACGGGTAAATAATGACTGTTTTCAACAAAAAAAATTTTTGGTGGGTGGTTTTTTTAGTTTACATATCTTCTGCGCGGGTTGATACTACAATTTTGGTTTTTTTTTTTCGCTGTGGTGTCATCTTGTGCTTTATATCTAAGTTGATTTCTAGGCGCATGACAAGTGCAAGATTACGAGCCATGAACAAAGGACATCAATGATAAATGAACTGCATGCTACTGTGTTGAATGAACCATGAAGTGGCACAAGGCTAAACTTACTGCTTGTGGGTAATAGTTATGTGTTCTCTGCATTGTTCGGCATCACATGTCTCACTTTAATCTCTAACAGTACAAATATTACGTGGCTAACGACACGCTTTGAAACTGCAATAAAAGCAAAATATGACAGTGTGGTAGTCGTAAAACTGAGGAAAGCCACGATTCGGAGTTGTAATTCAGGGTTTTTTTTATGATCTTAGTGGTGCTGGTAAAATCTTACGCCATGTGTTTCCCCCATTAGCAAGACTTGAACGTGAGCATGCTTAGCGTATGTCTTGCTGTGGCCTTCGCAGCCTGCGGTGGCGACTACTACCTGTCCCAAGGCGTCGTCCGGTCGCCGCTCTATCCACGTGCTTATCTAAGTGACCGAGACTGCTCGTGGGTGCTGCACGTTCCCGATGGCCGCCAGATCAGGCTCAACTTCACGCACTTCGAGATCGCAAGCGACCCGTCCTGTCGGCCCAGCTACCTCGAAATCCTGTGAGTGCTGCTATTCAGCGTCAAACACACTACTGTACAAGGCAGGCCACAGCGAATGAACTTCAAATGAGGTGGTGCAGTGTTTGCGTTCCGCTGCTCACATTATGCTATTGTAAATTGCCCACACTTTCGTATTTCTGTCGGTAAGCTTAGAAAGCATAAACTGTTTTCTAATACATTGAACAACAACATTTTTAACAGTCATAAGAACAGTAATCCCACACTCGGACTATTACTGTTTATTTGCGCCAAACAATCGCCATTTGTGATCAATATCATGAGTTCCCTGAAATTTCCGTTCATTGCTTCTACCTAAAAGGAAACTTCATTACGGCTTAGTTGGTATACAACTGCGAATCAAACTTACCAACTTCATCACAATGCTCGTGTCTGTATCTTCTTTTGTTTGTGGAGCTTGTTCTGTGTTTGTGGTGGTAATTTTAATTCCGTCTTTTCCTTACTTCGGGAGGAGTAAATTAAGATCCTGCACACGCAGTGAGACGTCAAGTAAAATTAAAGGGCTTGAACTACAAGTTTCATTAAAAAAGAAAAAAACGTGGTGAATTCTCCCTCATAGGAATCGTCCCGCCGCGGTGATAAAGTAAGTGGCTAAGGTACTCGGCTGCTGACCCGCAGGTAGCGGGATGGAATCCCGGCGGTGGCGGTGGCTGCATTTCCGACGGAGGCGGAAATGTTGTAGGCCTGTGTGGTCAGATTTGGGTGCACGTTCAACAAACCCAGGTGGTCGACATTCCCGGAACCCCACACTACGGCGTCTCTCATACACATATGGTGGTTTTGGGGCGTTAAACTCTACATGCCATAATCATCCGTCATAGGAATTGCTTTAACGCGAAAGTTAATCGTACCTTCAAAGGTATAGTTCATAGTATATCGTACATCAATGTCTGAGATCTTGCACAATGTCAACTAGATGTGGCTACGCCAGCGTTGACACCTAGCAGCATATCTTCATCCATCCGAATAAAGGCAAAAATATTATAATATATCCTTTATCGTAACTTAAGCAGCTAGTATACACTCGGACATTTCATATGCTGAACTACATACAGAGATGGCTTCAACAAAATCATAACGCTGATACCTTCATTCAAAGCATTGGAAAAAACGTCAAGATTTACGTTCCCGTATTTAAGAGGGTAACTTCACCCGTGTTGATGCATATGAGAAAACAATTCAGGAACGCGATATGCAGAACTCACAGCTTGAGCCGTGAACGCAGAGTGGTTTCACTTACTGCTGAAGTTCTCGCTGCACCAAGCACTGCGCGAGTTTCGCTGTTTACGTTATTGCCTTTCCGCGCTGCTTATTACACCAGTGTTACTAGTTGGGGGCTATCGCACTTGAATCAGTCGACGACGGTGAAACGTAGTTGGTGCATCATGCTAACATGACTTGAAAAATTGAATTGCTGCACAAACTTGAAGAAAAAAAGAAGGGAGACAGGAAAGAGCGCAGTGTCTCCCTTCTTTTTTTTCAAGTTTGTGCAGCAATTCAACTTTTCAAGTATGAACCAACTAGTCTGCAAAAAAGTATTGCTAACATGACGCGAAAGGCAAAACACGTAGCAGCATCTTCGCTGAACCCAATAATCGATTACGGTGTTATGCACCTACAATTATGCACCGAAAGCATCCATCGGGCTGGAGCGATCGAACCGCTCTTTGACGGCATTCGTCAGGGTAATGGTGCAGTACTTCACTGCTTCCAGGCGCGACATCACCCCGCCATTGCAAATCACTGATAAAGGAAGGTATGTGAGATATAAGGCGTGTATGACAAACTCGCGCGTGTGCGTTTGTAGCGCAGTGAATTTTGTTCTGATGTCTAAATAAATCAACAATTTTTTTTCTAGTTTTTCTTTTGTCATCTGTCTGTGTACAGTTTACCATGTGTGCCCAATTTTATTATGTGTATATTCTTTGTGTTTACTTTATCAAAAAATGGTGTAAATGAAGCCTAGGTAAACACTGAGGTAAAGCCTATTCTTTCTTTAAAGAAAGTTTGTGTGTGGGCAAGCTGACGGGCATGCTGCCAAATGAAGATCCCTTTCAGAATTTTACGACATACGCGTCTTGTATCACGCATACGTGGTTCACAGTTTATCACCTACATAACTCTATTATATACATCAAACCTCGTTAGTCCGGGTTCCGGAGGACCGCCGAATTCTCCAAACAAACAAAATGCTCAACTAGTGAAAGTATGATGAAATAATCAATTACTTCCCGTTATATCAATACTTTTTTCGTTTTATGGTTATGTAAACTAGTATGTAATTTTCGCAAGAAAATTGCTTACAAGAAAGCTTGTGAAAATTGCTGCTTTTAAGCCGCAGTTATTGTAATTCGTGACATTGGTACAAATGTGAGCCCGGCTCGAGGGGTTTTTGAGACATCTGTCCTATAGGCCGAAATGGCCTGTAAACCTACCCCTTATTACATACCGCCATCACAAAAACCACCACGTACATGTGACGATATCTTTCTTGTTCAAGAAATGGGTGGAAATTGATCGTCCGTTTATCACAATGCGCCCAGCGTATGTCACGCCAGTGTCAAGACCGCCGCTAAAGCTTTTCCTAAACAGTTTCAACCATGTTTGAGTGGTCCAAGCTAGCAGGTCTGAAGGCACTGCCACGGCCTATACGTCCCCAGTAGAATCGAAACTGGGGAGCCACGCATATGCTGCAGAATAAACTAGCCTTACTAATGAACATTCAGGGATGATTATTATGCAGATGTGAATGCATAAGGCGAAAAAAAAACTACTGAGTACCTCGGATTTGTATCCAGTCGCTATCTGCGCGATCATATTAGGCGCCCGCGCACTTCACCTACGAGTCAAGTCGAAAAGAAAACGAATTCCCCACTGCCTCTGAATCCTTGGTCTCCTACAACACAGCTGTGGTACGATTGTGGATGTTTACCACGCAAGCCTGCAGGCCTGCGGCCGTTTCAATTGTTCGTGAACGCTGTTTTCGCTCATTTGCGTCGTACACATGCGGTGCTCCATGCTTGGCGAGCTCCTGAAATCATCAGTATTATTCGGGTAGCTGCCAAATATGACGCAACTGACGAGAGCTTAATAATAGGGTATGAAAAACATTGTTTACATTCGTGGAGGCTTGGGCTGACAAGTCACTGGCCACTCCCAAGTCGTGAGTGATACAGGCCTAGCCTCTCAGCCTCGTCGTACATGGACCCGTTGGACTGGTCATATTTGTGTTTTCAAATTCGGACAGCGTAGCCGAGCATTCCACTTGGACGATGTAATGTCTTCGTCAACCAGTAACGCAGGGCGCTACCATAAGAATGTGATCTAAGCTAGCAATGTCTGAATAGAGCACGCAAGTATTTGACGTCTGAATTTCTGGATAGACCTTGGGCTAGAGTGCGGGACTGGAATATACACCGACGAGAGCTTGATGTCATTAAGGGGGCCCTGAAACACTTTTTGAGCATAGTCAGAAAATGCGGCCGATCGGTAGTAGAGGCTCCCGACAACACGTGAGACAAATATTATAGCGCAGCATGCGGCCTGGAATTCACAATAAATTATCAAACTCAGCTAAAATTGCTTTCTCTTCTCTCGCCCGAAAATCACTAATAAGCCCGAATAAACCCGAAAATCACTCGTACTAAACCCATCTATCAGCCATTGGCTGATTTGAACACGGTGCGCTCGCTCGTTACAGAGATCGCCGCCGGAGGCCGTCACTTGTCCACGCGTGCGCGCGCGATCGCACTGAGAGCAGCGTATTCGAAGAAAAAAAAAAGAAAAAGAAGTGCTCAAGTTCACAAGGCGCAATTAAAGGCAGCGTCTTCTGCGCCGTGCGGCGTATCAGCCAGCCCCACACAGAAGTGGCTCCTGCGCCGCACGGAAGTGATGTCACTCTAAAAATCGTTACCTACAGCTCTTTAAATGTATAAGTTATAAATGTACATAGCGTTACACCTACAAAAATTTCACTAATCAGGTGTTTGACGAGTCAATCATCATATATTTCTTAATTAAACAGATACTACGAGTATTTTAAATACAGGGGGCACCATAGGCGCTGCGGTTGCGAAAGGCAAACAGCGCGAGATGGTAGCTGCCGGCGATGTGTGTGAGGTGAAAACTCCGACGAAATCGTGGTCATGGCCAAGACCGCCCCCAAGGAGGACCGGAGACCCTGTGTCGTCGCTGCTTCATGTGATTGCTAAATGCCCAGTTGAACCTGAAGGTGGGAGCTAGCACGGCCGTCCATCGCGCCGCAGCTTCATCTGAGTGTGTGCGCCATAAAGTTTCTCAGTATGAAGTGTGGATTATTGTTGTTGGATGTACTGCATTTTATAGATTGCAATGTCAAGCGTGGTGTTGCCAAAAGTGAAAGTGTACTTGCTGCCGAGTTTCGCTTGTCGCAAAGGAGAAGGTCAACGATGAAATAAATGTTTCTGCACAGTTCAGGTGGAACTGACCGGACGCACATGCATGAAACCCCAGTGCGTCGGCGAAGTGTTCATACGATGTATGGAAACAACTTTATTGTAGTGTTCTTGCGAAGCTTGTGATCTCCGAAGGCCAAAGCTTCTGCATTGCCGGCTGTTTTGTTAAGCGCCAACACGAACGGCTGTTCTCATCCGTTGCTACGTAAATGCACCCGTGCTTTCACAGGCTGTGCGTGTTATCCAGCAAAGCAGACAAGCTGTTTTGTAGTTAGATGGGCTAACGCCGTCAGCACTTGCCCTTGGACATCGTTTATCAAGTGCTCATTGCTTGGATCATTGCGGTGGCACGTCAGTATTTTGAAGCGCACTGCCGGTTACTTCGTCAGGTGATGGTACACTGAGCAACATAAAAAAAAATTTTCCTGAGACTACGTTGCAGTGCGCCTTTCTGCCATCAAAACATTTATAAACCATGGAAATCAATACTCCTGACAGCTGTGCCGTAAAAACCAATTCAGCCAGCTGCATTTGAGTTTTTCGTGTCATTTTGCATCTCACCGATTAAGAGCACTAATTCGCCAAACACTTTATTTTAATAAATGTAGTCAATTCTGCGAGAGTCTTGAAACATCCATTATTAAAGGGCTTGTGGACAGGACCACCACTAGCAGCAAGTCAAGCTGGCGGGAGGCCGATGAGGAGGCGCAAATGTTAAAACAATGCATGCGCGAACAAAAAAAGCAAAAGTACCAAAACCTGCAATGGGGCTCGAACTACCGACCTCACCAGTTCTTGCTGGTCTAACCAACTACGCCACAAATGGCAATCGATTCGGAACGATTAACAAGCCGGTTTTGTATTGTTGTCACGCTGGACCTAACTAACATTTCCTTTTTTACTATTACGTTTGGACGATATATTTACGTTGGTGTCTAGTGGTACGTCTAGTCATTACGTCTCGACGTACCACTAGACACTCCGTCTATTCAAACGAAGCGCCTAACCGGTAAAGTGCATGACGTCACTTCCGCGCGGCGCAGCAGCCGTTTCTGTGTGGGGGTGGCTCGTGTGCCGCGTGGCGCAGCAGTCTCTGCCGACGTTTTTTGTTTGCCCCACCCATTCTTCCCTGCTTAGCTTCCAGCGCTTTTGTCGGGACGAGAGAAGAGAGAATGCGATTGCAGCGTGTGACAAATCATTGTAACTCCGCTCGTACTGGACACATTCTAAAATTTTTTGCGTCGTTGAATTTGTGAGGCAATACGCTTTTACAGTGAATTAATTGCATGGTTACTAAAATTTTTTAGGGCCCCTTTAAACAATACATTGACTTGTATATACTACATAACGACAATGAAAACGCTTCACTTTATAGATATTCTTAGACAGGAAAGGCGTTTATTATTATTTTTTTGCTCAGTTGACTTGAGCATGACCTACTCTGCAATTGGTTCAAATGATTCTTAATTCTAATTAACGCTCTAATGACTGTCAGCAATTAAAAAATTTCAGACTTTATTATTCGCCCGACTCTAGTTCGCAGTGAGTCAGTGTCATTCAGCACAGGAGCATCGTCGTCATCATGATGAACTTGCTGTTTAGCTATCTCGCATGTTCTTGTCATTTTTTCACGTTGCACCACAACAATGTGCTTGCCGCGACGAGAGAACACGTCTGAATTATCAGACTCCCCGGAGTTAACGAAGGTTTGATTACCGAACATTTACAGTATTTTTGCTCAGTTCTGCATACAGAATCAAAAATTACCGTTCAACACAGTATGTTCATTCAACCTTCATTCTTAATGTGACAGGTAACAATGTAGCTAGCCTATAGTATTTTCTGTTCTAGAACGTCCTTGCGGTGCTTCATGTGGCTGTCTTTTTCTCGTTTTCCTTCCTTTCGCAAGGAACGGTGGCCAAGCGACGTCACCGCTGGCAGGCCGCTTCTGCCAGCGCAACGCGCCTTCAAACTTTGTCTCTGACACCAACACTCTCCGACTGCACTTTGTGAGCGGAAGCAATCAGCGGGCTTCGGGATTCGAAATCTACTACGACAGCGCACTGACAGGTAAGTCGTAAGCGTATAGTGTGTAGCTATAGACGGTCGATTCTAAAGCATATATCACCCGTGTAAACCAACGCTATTAGGAAGTTAGTCGCACAGTTAAAAGAGTGATGCGCTTGAAAGTGTGCATTTGTTAGAGTAGGGAAATCAAAGCAGCTTTATTGTGCAACCTCACAATTTCGCGTATAGAAAAGAATTGGCAGATCCCACGTACAGTGGGATCGATAATATGCGAAGTACAAATGAGTAAGGGTGATAGGTCACTTTAAAATCACCACAAAATAGAGGCAGAAATAAATTATGCCGTACATGATTTTCAAGTCAATAATATCATATTTGTACGTTTAATTTACCTTCATCATTTATTAACGTCACCTGACAGCAACTTTGGTACATATGGAGCTAGTGAAACGGCCGCGAGGGTGCTAAGAGCGTATCATGTAGTCATGTTTTTCATGAAATCCATATCATGATTATCAAATTTGGACGTGTCATTTACATTCATCCTCCATTCACGTCACGTAATACCAAAATGTGGAACTAGTGAAACGGCCTCGAGAACGCTATGAGCGTAGCCTGTAGTCATGTTTTACATGAAACGCGCATTATGATTATCAGGTTTGGACGTGTCATATACGTTCGTCGTCTATTCACTTCCCGTGATACCAAATTTGGTATATTTGGAGGAAGCGCAACGATGGTGAGCGCGTCATGAAGGACCCAATATTCTCCAACGCAACGTTGACGCACGCACACGCTGGGCGCTGTGACACCATGCTAGCAAAACGCGAGCACTCTATAGTGTGGCGCCAGGCGCAACCGCCGCAACCAGCGTCCGTCGGCGCGACCAGGTGGCAACCGGCGCGAAATGCGCCATCTCAATGGGCAGATCTTCACTAGGGGGATATTGGTGGCTTGCGTTACATCAGCGGCGTGACGCGATAAAACGAACGCCGGCACACACACGCGCCGGCTCACGTTGAAGTGTACTGGCGCCTTGAGTGTGGCGTGTATTAATCTTCTTACATGACACGCATCTCATGATTATCATGTTTGCATCAGTCACATACCTTCGTCATCCATTCACATTACGTATATGATAGCGGCACATTTCGGTATATGTGAAGATAGCGAAACGGCCGCGAGCGCATCATGAGTGTGGAACGTAGTCATGTTGTTACAAGACACGCAGGTTGTCATTATCATGTTTGGATGTGTCATTTAGCTATATCGTCCGTTTGCGTCACGTAATACCAAATTCGGTACATGTGAAGCTAGCGAAACGGCCGCGAGCGCATCATGAGCGTAGCATGTAGTCATGATGTTACATGACACGCATGTCATGATTTTGATTTTAGGGTCTGTCGCTTGTGTTCGCTATGCAGGCATGTCATACCACACCAGTTTTGCAACATATCATGTGAGTGAAACCACCGCAAGAGCAGCAAGATCATGACATCTAAATCATGACTTTCGACATACATGCCATGATTTTCATGTTATGGCTAGTCAGTTATGTTTCCCGTACAGTCATGTTATATCATACCAAGTTTGGTATCGATACCACTACCGAAACGGCCAGGAGAGCTAAAGGTCGTAGGCGGCTAGATAGATAGATAGATAGATAGATAGATAGATAGATAGATAGATAGATAGATAGATAGATAGATAGATAGATAGATAGATAGATAGATAGATAGATAGATAGATAGATAGATAGATAGATAGATAGATAGATAGATAGATAGATAGATAGATAGATAGATAGATAGATAGATAGATAGATAGATAGATAGATAGATAGATAGATAGATAGATATAGATAGATAGATAGATAGATAGATAGATAGATAGATAGATAGATAGATAGATAGATAGATAGATAGATAGATAGATAGATAGATAGATAGATAGATAGATAGATAGATAGATAGATAGATAGATAGATAGATAGATAGATAGATAGATAGATAGATAGATAGATAGATAGATAGATAGATAGATAGATAGATAGATAGATAGATAGATAGATAGATAGATAGATAGATAGATAGATAGATAGATAGATAGATAGATAGATAGATAGATAGATAGATAGATAGATAGATAGATACGCTCAAAGTCGCCGAAGTTTGCTAAGAAATGCCTCACATACAAAATTTAAACTGGTACATGCTAAGAATCTATCAAACGCATAAAGCACGAGGAGAAAGCGGCTTCTGTTGAAGTTCACTTGTGAACGCTAGGCGTGCTGCCATCTCGGTATTTTTTTCTTTTGTGCTGCTGAATGCTACGTGCAACAGCTAACCTACAGAGGCGTTTTTTTTTTTTTTTTGAGGTCAAAACGAAACATGCTCGTGTTTGATAAGATGCTTAATGTTCTGACGGGGCGAAATACAGCACTATTTCTAGGAAGATAGCAGTGTGTATGTACCCACATGTGGAACAATTGAATCCTGGTGTCCTGTATACCGGGCATGGTTATCCTGTGAAAATCCTTGTGCTCACAGCCGTCTTTATTTCTTTGTGCTTTTCAATGGTCTGTTCGCCAGAAAAGAGCACTACAATTTTTTGTTCGGCCCTGGAAATACTTCGGCCTGGAAAAAAATATGCTAAGTACCTCTCTTAAAAGCTGCTGAAGCGGCTCAGCAGTGTTCCACGTGTCAGCGGGAATTCGTGACTCAACTAGCTTCGCAATGTACGAGAATTCAAACTGTGATGACTTCACTGCACAGGCTGCGGCGGTACTACGGGTGGCGCCACCGGCAGTATCGTGTCGCCCAACTACCCGCAGCCGTACGGCCACCACGCCGATTGTAGATGGAACATACACGCCAACGAGGGCTCACGCATTTCTCTCGCCGTCGTCGACATGGACATCGAAAGACACATACGATGCCGGTACGACGCACTGGAGGTACGTAACTCCTTTTCTTGACGCCTTCCCATTATCCTCACCTGCCTAAATTAATTAGAGATAAAGTTCATTTCACGAGGATTTAAATTTGGGCATGTTAGAATTGGTTATGTTTTTTTTAAGCGGGCAGAGCAAAAAAGTACAACACACACATAATAAGTCACAATCACAATAAGTACAACACACGACACAGCAGCTTCACACAACTCTCTTTATTATAAAAAATGCACACTATTTGAACTATGACCAAGTACCAGGCGCTTTTAAATAATTGGTTGCCCCCCTCTCAAAATCAAAAACAGGGCAAAATATTTTTCCCGGCGAAGTTTTGAAACAGGTAGGAGAGTGGTGATTACATGCGCGTTCTTTTACTGTAATGAAACGATTGATGAAAAAATTGGCATTAAAGTGCATTAACGTCACCTAGTTCACTGCAGTGTCGTGTTCTTTTACGCACTAGGTTGGTTTAAAAAATATTTAACTGATTCGTGCGTTTCCCCGTGTTTTTCTCAGATAAGTTTCCCCTCGCACAACTTAATGATTCACGGGGTATTTATTTTTGTTGATTCTCAGAAACTGTTATCCCATACGGTGTAAAAATCGCACGAGAACGCATGGTTCGCTCTGTGTCAGTGTAATCACTCAAGGGTATGACGGTATAGGTACTAAAGTGCCTATATCATCAATGACTATCGGACAGTCTATCGTGGGCTTCTTGTGGTTCCAAGACTTGGACAACCTATTCAAAAGTGTCCTGCATTCGTTAGGCAGCTAAGACGGCTAATTAACGAATATACCCTGATTGGTCCTACGTGTGCGACACTTCACGTCAGCTGGTGTCCGAGAGTGGGTGCTGGCGGACGTCATCAGACCCGTTCAGCCCTGCTAACCATCCTTAACTAAACTGATTCAGCCTCCCGTATAAAACCTTTTTTTTTAGTTTCTAATTACTCGTGTCCGAGCCTCCGTCGTTTGTTTACTTCGATGTCCTGAAGAGTAGGCAGGGGTTGTGTACCGTCTCGATAGCAGTTGTAATCCTGCTGTGTCCGTACGTGCACGATATTCCATGTGATATAGAGACCAAATCATCATTAAAATTCTCAAAGATCGTAGTCTACTTTCACTGGGGCAAGTGGTTTCACAAACGAGGGAGCAAACGAAATTAAGCTTTGTTTACTTTCTGGACCAGCCTTAGCGTTACTGATGCTGAAATTAAGTAGCCTTTCGCTAGCGTAATTTTGTTAACGTCATTGTAACAGAGAACGTTAAGCCTGTTTGTGTTCTACGGCGTATGACACGATGTTGCGTTCGTTCTCAATGCGATGCATTAGCAGTTGGTCAACTAGTGAGAGATTTAGGACCAACTTCAAATAGCTTGCTGCGCAGCTTCAGGAACATTCGACCTGCGCAGAGTACAGCTAGTTCACTTTCCAACACTTATGCGCCTACCTTAATTTTTTTTGTTATATCGCGTGCAGTGAAGTGGTGATTTCTTCTCATGCAAACGATCTTGCTCTATATAGATTATCATTAGGTCCTGGAAAACAAATTACGCAAAATAAAAGAAATTGAAGTTTGCTCAAATCTGTTCTTCGTTTCTTAATTTTGCATGATGATTTCGTGGCTATTCATAACATCGCTTTTCAGTCCACTTCGTATTCACATGTTAATGACGTGATTCTAATATTTCTCATTTTGTCAGTAAATTCAAATTGGGTGAAACAATATATGGAAATTTCTGACTTTCAGTATGTGAAAAAATGACTTTATAGGACTTCTGTTTCATCTCTGGATTTCTCGCTGCTCACAAGGAAATAAACGTTTAATAGAACGCTTATACGCAGAGCATAATCCCATCTGCTGTCGGCAACACACAATTTCAGCAACTGGAGCGCAGCATTCAAGGGACCTACAGCCAATTTTTTCAACCCAGTATTTTTTTTTCGATGCGACAGACAGCTTACCCTTCGCAGTATTCGCAGCTGCAGTAGTTACTTCCAAAAGCATGTAGTTATTTTATGAGTAGTATTTTAGGGGCGAAGCTCCTTAAAGTGGCACCCGTTCGTCCCTCGTCGTAGTCGTAGTGCATAACCAGTCTTACGTTTTGACCTGCAAGTTGGTGCCGGTGGGAGATTTCTCCTGTGCGTTCTTGAACAATGAAAAATTCGCAGCGTGTGCGTTAACTAAAAGCCGAATTCTCCTGTCTCTCATTCCCTATTAGCAGTCATTGGCATGTACATTGAACACTATCTGACAAGAAAGGGTTGCTACGATATACTAGCTGGGCGTAAACTCCTTGGTTTTAGAAATGTTTAGCGAGCGTTGGGCTGCAGTGCCATGAATACAGTGAACTAGTATATAGCATGAACTCGAGGTGGTTAAGGGTGGGAAGTAGACACGAAGCGCAGGCCGTAAGAAAGTGTGCGTGTGCCACGTCTCGTTTAGTCCTTGGAATATTCGCTGGGTGGCGGTGCTTCTATATGCGGAATATATGATGAAAAGATGCGAGATGGTGGTACTTGGAGTGTGGACTAAATGGACGAACGGACACACAGACAGAAGCATGGCTGGACGCACGGATGGCTGCATGGACGAATGGACGCATGGATGGACGCAGGGGCGGTTTCATGGACGAACGCAAGGACGGACGCATGGATGGACGTGCGGACGCCCGAACAGACGCACGCCGGGACGGGCGGATGGACGCACGGATGGTCACACAGACGGACGCACGAACAGACAGAAGCTAGAACGAATAGACGGACGGATGCTTCGCTCCACTCTCCATCATTCACCCCGTGGATATGCTGCCATTTTTTTATATGAAAACCGACACGCCTTTTGTCCAGCAACGCTGAGAACTGATAGCGATTCCGGTAGTCCTTCTGGAGACTTGTGCATACTGTCATTGTTTTGTTTTCTCAAGAGTTCCAGTAACTATGCTTAAATACGTTTAAACTGAGCTTTACATCTATTTTCTGAAAATAACAGGCCGTTACAATGAGACGATGTGGCTTTACACAGCTTTTCTGTATTTTCACCGCGTTGTGTGTCCTTGCGCCCAAGGTTGATGCGCCTGTGTCGCGGATGGCTTGTCCCGTCTCTCGACTCACGAGCTAAATCAAGCCACCGAAAACGACACTACGCGCCATTTCTGAGACTACGACGTAAAAAAACCCACATCACTCCAAAATCTTAGCAACCTGGAAACTACGTGAATGGTTTCATGTGCACGTAAAAAAAGTTTTTCAAGACGAGCTGGCGAGCGCGGGATCATTACATCTTGCCAAGAAGGGCTCACTTCATTGCGCTCTACTAACGCAGGCCTATAAGTACATTTTTATGTAGTAATGGTTTTTACCCAAAAAGAATAGAAACAAACAATCAAAAATAATTGAGTTCGTACACTAGTTTATGGTCACATCACAGAGCAGCTGGGATAATTAAAGTTTGTCCCCCCAGGTGCTGCCACAGGCTAGTTTCACAATTTTTAATGAACAAATAAAAATATAGCTCCACTTCTAACGAGAAAAATACAGCTTGTTGGAGTCACTATGAGGGACAATTTTTCCATCCGTGCAGTCATCTCCTTTCATGTGGGGCAGTTGTCGGTCCCTTTAAGAGAAAGTGTCGCGGTAACTAGGGCCTATCGAGTGATATTTTTTATTTGAACAGTGTTGTCATCACAAGTGGCGTGTTCTGAACTTCTTCATGTTAACATAAGAAGGAACACAAGTTAGTGTTCATCATTCTTCATCTTGATCAAATTTTGGCCCTCACTTTTTCGGCTTCGAACGATGATTCTGAAATGAACTAAAAAAAGACATAAAGCCTTTTTTTTTTTCGTAAAATGCTTTCGAATGCGATATATCATGCGATGTTGAAAGTTTAGCCATTTCGCAAATGATGAATGTAATGCGTAAACAACATTTTTTTATTAACTCAAGGTTGGCACCTAAAATTACCGCTATGCAAGATACTAACAAAACTCTATTGGTCGTATCTACTTACGTCATCGGTATTATTTCAATTAGCTTGCCCCGAGTCAGCTGGCACATCCTGTAGAGCAAGAAATTGTTTCTTTGTAAGCTACAATCATGAGCATCAAAGTCATCTTTATGGCTCAAATACATTTTGCTTTGCGAGTGCGATCCACTAGCTATGACAACTTCGCCTGCGCAGTTAGGGGCTTCTGAAAGACGTAAACTAACCGATAACAATCATTAAAGTTTAAAAGTACGCGTGTTTTTGCATTGTCTGTTTCCCAGGATTTGCTAATCGTAATAAAAACCAAACTCGCATTCTCTATAGCTACTCTCTTTCGTCAGCTTGCTTCCTTAGCTAGCTCTGCTTGTTGCTCATCTTATTGCCAAACCATCTTAAGGTCGTCATGCCTGCTTGTCCGCTTTGTCGCTCTTAAAAGAACCCCAACGTTTGGCCTTCACTAAAGGCTCTCACGGCCCGCACGCAGATTTTCGACGGTGCGTCGGATCGCAACAGTCGGCTCGCTCTGCTATGCAATGATCAGCAGAGACCGGGACAACTGCTGTCCACCGGCAACGACATGTTTCTACGATTCCGCACAGACGCCTCCACAGCTGGTCGGGGATTCCATGTCGTCTACTCCACCGGTAAGTTCGCCATTACTCATGGTCTAGATTCGCGTCCTTCGTTCAAGTGACTGAAAAAGTATGCAAACCATACACGTACGAAAATATACAAGTATACATGGCACAGTCCCATTTACATACTCCAGAGAACTGAAAGGCAAAAAAAAAAGTCCGGTACTTTTTTTTTTCTTCCTAGTCAAAGATGTTGATGATTATATTTTCTTTGCGCTCGCTACGAAACGCGCCTGTTTTAAGAGCAAAGCAAACAGGTTGACTCAATCGTCTAATTAATTTTCGGTGTTTCTGACTCCTTTATAATCATAAACCCTATAAGTTACGAATGTGTATTCTGGGTAAATTATGTTGTTATGTGCACATGCAATGTACCTCATTTTTTTAACCATAAGATATCGATGTCCTTTTATCAGTTTTCTCGACTAAATATTGGGCGCTACCCGAATTTCGATATGATGTGCACTCTATGGTACGTGTATTTAAAAACGTTGCATGAATGAAACGGGGGCACGGGCCTCCTCAGGCTGTTTCAGTCTTTAGTCGCTGCCTCCACAGAAAATGCCCTGGAATAAAAGAAATTTCATATTGCAAAAACTATGGCTTTTCTTTGTGTCGTTTTTTGTAGTTTTTTTTATGAGGTCATAAAACTTATGTCAATATAGCATAATTTCCTTGCAGTTCTCGAGCGTTTCAAATACTTCTGTACAATATACTCTTCTACAAAACTATTATCTTTTCAACTGAGAGTGATCAATTCGCTATATGATGGGAGAAATGCATGGGCTGCTTTAAACAATCCCTAAAGTGGTCCACCTAATTCAATTTCATTTTGCTTCAGATTCATATGTGTGGAGACTCTAATGTCATTAATTTCACTGCCATATGTTCATTCATAGACAGGTAAATTTAGGTCAAATTTTTATTTTCAAATTTCACTCCAAAATCTGCTTCCTGTTGCGGATTTAAACGTATAATCTCTATTTCGACAACATTGACTCAACGAAACTTCCTTATATTACTATGGCAAGTCTTTAGATCCACCAGGCAAGAACGTATTTAATTTTTCTTGTTAGGAGTTACGTATAGAACCTAGCAGACGCCATCAAAATCAGTGGCATCGCTGCATTTGGGGAGGTTATTTCAAGGTGGCATGAACACCTGCATTTTAATCTAGCGCGTTTTCTATAAACCCTTTCACTGTTTTCAAACACAGGCACTAGATTACATGCGGTTTTCTCCGATGATGTGCCTTGATAGCATCGGTGGACAACAAGGGCTTTAGAAAATAGCCCAGTGATTTTCTACAGTTTTCTTGCTTTATTTGGCAAACTATATTCAAATGAATGTTCTTTTGAGCTAGTTGAAGTCAAAAAAGATTCTTTTGTACTCTATGCACGGACCTTTTGTGTGAAAAACGAAAGAGAGACTGTCCTCGCCCTGGAAACAAACTTGAAAACGTGCTTACAGTTTCGACGTTAGGGGCTGATAAATTAGCTGACCGGAAGTTTTCTTTTTTTTTTGGGGGGGGGGGGGGTTGGGGGGGGCACAACGCTTGAAACTTTGACACCGTCCATCAAGTCACTGAAAACTTTTTAGAGTATCGCATCTGTTTTCCGCGTGCCGCCGCCAATGCGACTGGCTTACTCGCATCACGTGACCTTGCGCCAGCATATTCCTTCCAAGCGCTTTCAGTGCAAGCACACTTGAACGTGCAGCATGGCGAAGCTTTTAGCATTCGCAGAATACTCAGCAGTAATTCTACGTTTTTTTTTTCAACGCACCATAAATATGCGAGGAAGTACACTTTAGCAGCAACTGAATGGGAAGTGAGATTATCGTTTGTTTTCGCAATCCGTGCGTGAAAAACGCCGAAGAAAAGCGTTCTACTGACTGAATGGACTTGACCGCAAAAGATTCGCCCTCTCCAAGAATACTCATCTCTGCAGTGACTTGACGCGAAATCTGCGTGAAATACTCTGCTGCGACAGTATATTTCATTTTATTCGTTCACTCTGCTCAGTGATTAAAAATAACTCACCAAGTTAACATAAAACACTTTCCTGAGGCATTATATTTTACCTTATTCGTTCACTGTGCTCAGTGATTAAAAATAATGCGCCTCTCTTCAATACTCTTCAATTTGCTCGATTATGTATACCTGTATCTTTTGAAAAATTGCGTATGTATTTCCGATAAACAGGTCAGGCATGAAAAAAAGTGATAATAATAAAGTAATAGCAGTTTACAAGTAGACATTGTCGGCAATTGTGGAATGATTATCGCCCCTGTCGCACAACGTTACCGTTATTTTAGAGAATGTTCATGAAATTTGTCCACATAAAATGGTATCAGAACAAGTCATTAAGCGTACTTATTGCAAAAATTTCGATGCTAACACGTTGTATTTCATCGAGCGTACACTTACAATGCAGTTCAGTCGCCGAAAATGGTCACAATGAAACAAGTACGTATTTTTGCAGTAAATTACTCTCGTTATTGGGACTGTTGGAACAGCTGAATGTGTGCAATAGAAGTAAAACGTGAATTTCACAGGCCGAGCTTTTTTTTCGTATCGTTCTAATCTTGTAAATGCTTCTGGCATACCCCAACTGCTCAGGAAATACGTGAAGCGCAGTTCCTTATGAGAGTATTGCAGCGCTTGATGGTTCGTAACACTTTACGTGCATAGTGTACGTTTTCAGCTGTGATACTGAGTTCATTTGGCATATGCTTTGAAAACTTTTGGGCTATGCGAATTCTGACCAATAATCTAAGAAATATGGGCCAAGAAAGCTCTAATAAGCGCACATGATGAAGAAAAAGTTGAAATGGAACCGAATTACCCGCTGATCACGCGCTTTCGACGTTAACAAAATAAATTTTATGTTGAAAAACAAAAAAATCTTAAAAACGCGCCTCATCTCGGGTCACTGAGATGCTGTCGGCTAGTTTTTAACCACCTACTTGTCTACGAATCAGTTAGAAAATTCGCAAACAAAATAGATGAGTAGCTGCCGCAACCATATTGACCCATACGTCGAGCTGCTGGCGTTCCAAGCCGAGGCATAATTGCGTCGCGCACGATTTCCAATGATTGTAGAGACACCACTTCTGTTACACATGTGGGGAACAGCAAGCAAGATACGCGAGCAAGGTTTAATTCAGCTATCAATCAAGGAACGCTATCGAGCGCTGTGAAGTAAATCTGAACACATGCCTACACACTTAGCACATCTCAAACGTCAGCACAAACACGAAAGTTCTCACGTAGTGAAGAAGTGAATGGCGTCTTGCGGGAAGTCACTGAACACGTTCACCTAAGTACCTAGCGAGCCCAACCCTGACACGAAACGAGTCTGGTGAAGCCATGAAGAGAGTTATTGAGCACACGGCGACATTGGCCACAGATTAGTTGTAGCATCACACCACGCCATCTAGTTAAAAACATCGATAACTGGAAATCACCTGTTATATCATCGTGAAGAAAGACTCGTACAGACACAGAATCAAATTCCGCCAGGAGCAACACTCCATCGGGCTGTGAAGTGAACCTGTACAGCGACTGCACATTTAGCAGACTTCAATGTTAGCGCAAACATGTAATGTTCCCCTAATGTAGAACTAAACTGCCCCTTGCGTGAAGTCGAACACATACACCTCCGTACCGATTGAACACACCCGAGACAAGACCAGACTGATGAAACCATGATGCCCATGAAGGAACTTTGCGAGCACATGGCGATACTCACCGCACCTTGCATTCACTATCACGCTGCTTACTGTGCAGTTCATTCAGAACCGTCTGTGGCTAGAAATTGCTTCTAGTATCATCGAGAAGAAACACACACAAATATTCCAGTTCAGATTAGCGTAACACGGCATCGAGGCAGAAAGGTCGGTTTGGTTTCCACGCCTGCCAGCAACGCTTCGTACAGCCTAGAAGGAAAATGGCCGCCTCTGCTCAATGTTGCCCGCGTGCAGCCTACTTTATCGGTACTCTGAAAGTTTTTCCAGTGACTCTAGCTTTCTGGCTTACCCATTGCCGTCTAGCGGCAAGCTTGCTGACTTCGGTAGAGTAAAAGTAGTTTACTAATAAGAGGAAAGTCATTTTTCAGTGTTCATTAAGCTCATAACGCGCGTGCGCAGATTGCAACGTCCATATCGTCAACAAGCGCCATGGCGTCATCGAAAGCCCGAACTACCCAGAACCTTCGCCACATAACGCCAACTGCACTTGGACTATCGAGGCCTTCACGGGGCACAACATCTCCATCGCCTTCTCCTTCTTCGAACTGGAACACGATAACAATTGCACCTACGACTATGTGGAGGTAACGTCTTCTATGCTCCCAACCAAACGCGTGCTTAGAGGCTGTCATTAGTGTAACCGTCGTAAATACCCGTAATTATTTAGCTTCCGTCAGCTGTCTCTCAAAGGTTCCTCGCACCTATCGCCAAATACTAGCCGTGTCATCGGTCATCACCTACAAAATTTTCTTAATTAAGCACACCACCTATTCTGTATGCGAGTGCGCACTCTATTTTAACACTCATTTATTGTTATAAATTCAATGAAGTCAAGTTTTATTTCTACGATGTGTAATTTGTGACGTTGAGTACAACAAAGAAAAGTTACCAACAGGTAGCTCAGCTAGTCCGCAGCCTTGCGCAATGATTGGCGTGAGACCAGTAGCAACGAAAGTGCGAGGCATGCGATGTGTCCACTTTAAAAAGAATACAAATACGGGCTGTTCAGATTGTTGAGTTAGATTTTAAGAGACATTTTAGCGTCTCAAAAGGAAAGAAAATTCCCACAAAAACTAAAACAATATCTCCGGTGGAAACTTTTTCTCAATGTATTTCGTTATCAAACCGGTCTCGAATCCTGGCCACTCCTTTTGCGAACCTGGCGTTTCACTAGATCTATAATATACAAATGAAATAGAGAGAATAACTCGCAGCATTAAAGCATTTAAAATATATTTTCTCATAAAACGATAGGTCAGTAAAGTATGCTTCCGTCAAATGTTACAAAATAACCTTACATGGGGTATTTCTAAGTTCGCTGCAGGCTCTGCATAAGTGTATCCTCGTGGTAGTGTGAGTACAAAAGAATGTTCCTACCTATCTCGTTCCTGTGCTGTCAATGTCGTTCTTGTGAACGTCCGGTTTTTATGGTCAAAATTTTCCCGTTTGATGTTGCCATCAAGTTCAGGAAATTTTAAAGAA
Source organism: Rhipicephalus microplus (assembly GCF_013339725.1). Taxonomy (NCBI): domain Eukaryota; kingdom Metazoa; phylum Arthropoda; class Arachnida; order Ixodida; family Ixodidae; genus Rhipicephalus; species Rhipicephalus microplus. The sequence continues at coordinate 137,462,392 of NC_051170.1, forward strand.
TGCGATTCAACCGAAAAAAGGAACAGAACTTTTTTGTGCAGAAAATGTATCAGCAAGCCACATAATATTCTTGGTTAACACACCACATACACGGAACACCAAGCCATCATGTCACAAGTAGGTCTTTTAAAAAGCATTAGGAGTCAACATCAATAATGGAGTATATGTATAGGGGGGGGGGGGTGCAGAATTACATTGAACTGCTTGTTTTTAATTTATTTTTCACCACTCGACATTAGGAACGCCTTATGGCACACATGTTTTTTTTTTCTTTTGAAGAGAGAAATTCAGACGCATGTTGAGGGAAGACCTAATGGCTTTTAATAAAATACGACTAATAATGAGCCTAATAAAATACGACTTGCTACTGCTAGCAGTTGAACAATGGTCTACCAGAATGCCCTACACAATATTCATGTACACAAAGTGTATTTATGTATACAATCTACTTGTGCGCACTCCTTGGTTTGGAGCCCAAGCGTTCCTTTGTTCAATTTCGCGCTATCTTGCTAACCTCTGCGCCCAATGTGGCTTTAAATATGATGCAATAAAGCGATTTCGGGGTTGGTACAAGCTGGCGTCCTTCACTCGGTCAGCCACCATATATAATTTTGGGTTTACTAATAAAAGCAGTTTTCTCAACTATCCGCCCTTCCAAGAGAGTCTTTATGTGTGTGCATGTGTATATTTGCGCCCTATGAAACTTTTGACAGGCGGGTTGTGGTTTGCAACTTACGAGTTGAATATAATAGAAGACTAAACGTATTTGTACTTCGCGTTCTGTTACATAGCCTACAATTTACTGCATAATTTGAGTTCGACTGCATTCGAAGGCAACCTTTGTGTGGGTCTGTATCATCTTTAGTTCACAGCAAAAATGAGTATGCTCCTGGTCAGACCGTAACACATCACGTACCGAAAGCTTAATAATGAGAGAGCAGAGTAAAAAAGGGGGGTTTCAATATCACAATTTATATATATAAGGCAACACAAAATAGAGTTGCTTAAATATAGAACAAAGCGAGGAAACATCACAACTTTCAATACAACGCCAACTGCAGTACCGAGTAATGAAAATTACCAAGACGCGCAGCCTTGTCCTAGCAAGTAAATGCAGTTGTTATATCGCATAAAGAACTTATAAAGAACGAATGGATTGCTGTCAGTTTAAACAGCTTAAAGCATATTTATTGGCTCTGTAGCAGGATGGTAAGCCCGACAGATAGAAAGAATCTACTTGTGAATTTATTTGGAGGCAATAGTACATTGACGTCTGATATACGTTCGTTTCGACCTTACCGTTGTGTCAACTGGTCGGTCGGGTCAGTAACAAAAGCGTGGTGTTGTCTAATCTGATGACAATTGTAATAGATGAATTGTGACTGAATGAAACGTCGCAAAGTATATGTTCCACTGCTATAGCGTTTCAAGGAAGTTCTACACAATTAAAAGAAAGTAAGACAGAGACATACACACAGCGCCGCTGTGTGCCTCCGTGTTACTTTCTTGTGTGCCGTTTTCTCGCGCTACCATAGTTACTCAAGTATGTAACAACAAGTCCGCATTGTAACCTTAAGCGGTTTAATGGTTCATTCCACAGATAAACGAGACGGACTCCGACGGCCATCGGAAACGGCTGGGTCGTTTTTGCGGTCAAATAACGCTGCCCAGTCTCGTGGTGTCCTCGAAGAACATCGTCACAGTTCAGTACGTAACCGACGGCAGCGTCTCTTCACGGGGCTTCCGACTCGAGTACGCCTGGAGAGGCTGTGGTGGCGTGCTGGTCAAGCGCATGGGAACCATCGAGACACCCAACTACCCGCACGGCTACCCCAAGAACACGGAATGCCTGTGGCTCATCAAGGCGCCGCTTGGACAACGCGTGCAGCTGTCCTTCGAAGACATGCACCTCGAGTCAAGCAGTGGATGTCCCTTCGATTTTGTCAGGGTAAGTGTGATGGGACCAGTGTTTGTGAAACCACGTGGTAGTGATTATGTGAAATGTCGGTGCACGCATTACGCTGAAAGCAATGATTCCGATATCACTGAAAAACTGATATGCAGATGGAGTGTGATTTCTCATCGGCTAGGGATATTTTTCGAGGTGTATATTGTCAAACCCTTCGATATCCTTGAATTCCGCATCAGGAACAAAGAATGTCGTTAACCTTGAATGGATGGATATACAATAATTTGAAAAAAAAATCTATATAAATGTGGTTGGGCCCCTAGACATCCGGGAGACCTCTGGTCGACGACTCTATAGGCCGACCAAGTTCACCAGCTACAGAAGGGTGTAAGGCAGGTAGACACAATCTCCCCAATGTTATTTACCGCGTGCTTACAGGAGGTTTTCAGAAGTTTAGAATTGGAACAGTTAGAGATAAGAGTTAATGGAGAGTGCCTTAGTAACCTGCGCTTCGCCAATGACGTAGCATTGCTGAGTAACTCAGGAGACGAATCGCAAGTCATCATTACGGAGGTAGACAAGGAGAGCAGAAAGGTGGGTCTTAAAATTAATCTGCAAAAAACGAAAGTAATGTACAACCACCTCAGAAAAGAGCAGCGCTTCGAGATATGTAATAGTAATAAGTTTTACAACTATTACATAGATATGTAATAGTTGTAAAAGACTATGTTTACTTAGGGCAGGTAATTACCGCGGAGCCGAACCACGAGATTGAAGTAACTAGAAGAATGAGAATGGGGGGGAGCACATTTGGCAAGCCCTCTCAAATTATGACAGGTAGATTGCCACTATCTCTCAAGAAGAAGGTATATAACAGCTGTATCTTGCCGGTACTTAGCTACGGAACAGAAACCTATGGACTTACGAAGAGGGTTCAGCTTAAATTGAGGACGACGCAGCGAGCAATGGAAAGAAAAATGGTAGGTGTAACCTTAAGAGACAAGAAGAGAGCAGAGTGGATTAGGGAAGAAACGGGGGTTAAGGATATCATAGTTGAAATCAAGAAGAGGAAACGGACATGGGCTGGGCATGTAGCGCATAGACAGGATAACCGCTGGTCATTAAGGGTAACTAACTGGATTCCCAAAGAAGGCAAGCGGGTTAGGGGGAGGCAGAAGGTTAGGTGGGCAGATGAGGTTAAGAAGTTTGCGGGTATATATTGGCAGCAGCAAGCACAGGACCGAGTTAATTGGTGGAACGTTGGAGAGGCCTTTGTCCTGCGTGGACGTAGTCGGGATGATGATGATAATGATGATGATGATGACGATAATGTCTGACACCACGATCATTTTTAGAGGTATTCTCATCATTCACACTTTACAAATAAAAACCAAAACGCCAGTATATTGTGATATACAGTAAAAATTACTCAATCTACCGCGTTATCCGTTCAGTGGCTACATTGGTGATGAGAAGATATATTCTGATGTCGTCACAATCTGCAATGATTGCGTGACTGTACTGTTATATTGCGGTATTCTGAAGAACCAGACACCCACCTCGTGGTTTATAGAGGTTATGGTGCTTAAGCGCTAACATGGAGGTAGCGGGTTCAAATCCTGGCTCCCGGAATGCCAGTTTTGCAGTTTTCGCTTCCAGAATTTCTTAGGAGGGGAAAAGCTCAAAGCCCTTGTCCTCAGATTGAAAAGTACGGTATAGACAAGAGATGGTCAAAGCTTCCGGAACCCACCACTACCGCGGCCATAATAATCATTTGGCGGTTTTGGGTCGTTAAATCGTGACAACTATTGTTTAGATAGCAGCAGCTCTCCATCATTAATTATGAGTCTCCAAATTAACGTTACGATACTTAAGGCCGTGAAGCCATAAATAGAAAAAAATAAGAGTGTGGCTGGAACCTCATCCACATTTCGGTCTTTTTCTATGTGGTAAAGGGCGGCGTCCATTTACTTGTCTTGCTCGTTTCCACGCCATCGCGTTCTGATGCGTGACGTGATGTTGAATCTGCCCTCGTAGGTGTACGCTGGGCCTGACCTCACGTCACCCAAGATTGCCGAGATCTGCAGCGCCTCCAGCCGCGTCAGTGAGCTGATATCGCCCGGTGGTACGATGACGGTGCACTTTCGCAGCGACGTCTCGATTCAGGGCAAGGGCTTCCGCGCCACGTACCGTTTCGACCGACGAGGGTGCGGCGGCCGCTTTTCGACGCCGTCGGCTGACATTACGTCCCCCGGATATCCGGAGAATTACGACGCCCAGGACGACTGCACATGGGAGATACGTGTCGCTCAGGGTCATGTGGTCAATCTTCAGATACTCGACTTCAGCATGCCTGCCAGCACAAACTGCTCCGACAGCTACCTGGCCGTGAGTACCGCTATGTAGTCTCCTCAGTCACGTCCGCACTGCGAGAATTGTTTAATTTAGTTTATCTGTTACAGCTAGGGGCAACATGCCATGCCTGAAGTAACTCTCTAAGTTTTTAATAAATTTTTTCTCTATCATGCTTTTCAATAATAAAGAAGGACTAGAGCTCCTACGAGGAATAAGAGAAGACGCCAAGCACGCAGAAACACTGATTTGTGTGTGTGTGTGTGTGGTGTGTGTGTGTGTGTGTGTGTGTGTGTGTGTGTGTGTTGTGTGTGTGTGTGTGTGTGTGTGTGTGTGTGTGTGTGTGTGTGTGTGTGTGTGTGTGTGTGTGTGTGTGTGTGTGGTGTGTGTGTGTGTGGTGTGTGTGTGTGTGCGTGTGTGTGTGTGTGTGTGTGTGTGTGTGTGTGTGTGTGTGTGTGTGTGTGTGTGTGTGTGTGTGTGTGGTGTGTGTGTGTGTGTGGTGTGTGTGTGTGTGTGGTGTGTGTGGTGTGTGTGTGTGTGGTGTGTGTGTGTGTGTGTGTGTGTGTGTGGTGTGTGTGTGTGTGTGTTGTTTGCTTGTCGCTGTCCTCCAACACTATCTACTTTGTGCCCTCTTCACGTCTTAGGCCCCGGGTTCAAGGGGTGGTCGCGTTTACATGCGGGTGCAATAATTAGAACCTGTTTACAGTTAGATCGGAGCGCAATTTGAAGAACACCACATGGTCTAAATGCAGGTGTCCTCCGCTCTATGACGCGCTTCATGATTCTGGCACGTAACACATCAGAAGATGTTGTTTCCGCAAAACTGTTATTACTGCAAAATTATTACTGGCGTAGTGTTACAAAAACGCCACGATGGAACTGGACTACTATCGCTGTACATGTTTCAGGTTTACGACAACTTGCGCGCCGGCGGTGACAGACTGCTGCTGCGTCACTGTGGGAACTCACTTCCGGATCAAGTGAATATCACCAGCTCCTCCAACCAACTTCGTTTGAGAATGAAGGCTTCTGGAGTCTCGGCTGGAAAGGGCTTTAAGGCACACTACACCACTGGCAAGTGAACCTTTGAGATCTCTCTTTCACGAACCGAGTTTCTCAGCCAGGTTGGGCAGCAGGTCATACGGTCGCTACATTCGCGTGAGAAGCGCAGCGCTTCACAGAAAGTCCAATCATAAGCAGCCCACTGTAGGATACTGCTTCAGATGACACGAGAGACATCAACTTTGCCTATCTTGCTTAAGTTAGAGATGCACCAACTACTTCTGAAGTACATTTATTATGAAAGAAATCTCGTGTATTACATCTGTTATGTACGAATTATTAAGACAACTACGTGCAATCGCGGCAGACCTAACCACTGAAGGTAATGTTTTCTCTGGTGTTAGTGTATGATGTAATAATAATGTAAGCGTACTATGTAAATGCAGCACAGAGTAAAGATGTCTGAAATGAAATTATGAGCATTATTTCGCCCTAAATTGACATGTTTCCTTCCGTGAGGCCTGCTCATATTATCAGCACTAAAAGATTTCAAGGAGAAAGGAGGTCACGTGCTGTGCTCACAATACGTTGTATCTGTATTTCATTTTTGCGATAGGCGCAATAGCATGGGAAAGGGCCACTCACCAGGCCCCATACCAAATTTTAGTTAAGCGTAGGTGAGGTGTTCATATTCTACAGAAGGCCCCCGGGACAGCTTTATGCTCTCCCATAGTAGGGTACTGGGTACTCTAAGTCATTAACCACTCTTTCTAAGCGGACGTCTGGCTGTGAATTTTTATAAAAGGAGCCTTCATGTGTGCGCCACGTCCGTTTCATGGATGAAGGCTCCCTACTTTTGCAAGACACCGGGCGCCACTTCTCAGAGAGGTACTGGGCTCAAATGCTGAATGGCTTAATGACTAATCGGGACGGCAGGCTGCTCTCCCATAGTTGAGTACGAAGTACTCGCAATCGTTTCACACTTTTTCTAAACACACAGTGCGAATTTTTCTATGGCTTCAGGGACGGCTTTCAGCTCTCTCATAGTAGAGTACCGAGTCCTCTAAATCGTTAAGCACTTTTTCCAAACACACAGTACGAAGTCCCGCTCCCTCGCACAGTTTGATGTAGAACCAGGGGCAACTGGCGAGTGCAGAACAGTGATTTAGCTTGGAGGGCCGCTTAAGCATACAGAGGTCAAAATTTTGTTGAGGTGTTGCAGTTGTGCACAAGCCATGGTGGCGAAGTTACACTCGTTTCCTCGTTTCCCTCTTTCATTCGCTAGGATATGTTCGTCAGCTTCTCTGTCCACCTGTCCAAGTACCATTTATCAGCCTTCTAGATTGAAGCGCAGAAAGCTCGCCCATCTTCTTTCAAAAGCAGGCCCTTATTCGCCAAGCGGCAGCGTCTGTTACTCGCGATGTACAGGCGACGTCATGACAAATGTTGTAGATATAGAAAAGGTACGGAGAGCAGCAAGCGAGCGTCTATTCATATTTTAAGGTCATTTAATATGGTGTGTGTCGGTACACCACATTTATTGTTCGTTTTGCCGGCGGCCTCCATGATAACCAGAAGTAAGGTGGCTTTTGCAATCGTTTCGCATTATGCTGTATCCCGCGAAAGTGGACACGCATGTATCCTCATTCACATTACATAAAAACGGACCATAGCAACCACCACAACAATTTAGAATGCGTAATAGAATAGCCCACCTCATAGGACGCTTGAGATAATTGCAGATCGCGACTGAAAAAGCGGAAATTTCCGGAGCCATTTATCTCTGAAAAAGCGAGTTTTGTACCACAGATCGCATGATACGTAGCTAACTGAATTGGTCGACTGCGTACTTCGTCGCTCACTTAGGTGTTATGCATACACCCAAATTCAAAGCTCTCAGATAAAAAGCATACATCTGAGGGCTTCCACGCACTAGATGTTGTGTGATGCTCGCTTGTACTGGACAGTTGCAGCGCACCAAAACAGCTTGAACGTCTTTTGGCGCAGTTTGTATCCGCAGTTCGCATCGATGAGCTTCCTACTTTTCTGCAGCATGGACTTGCGTAACAAGCTCTCTGGATCCTTGATATTCAGTAAACCGTGCCTCGACACAAACGAGGGAGGGGTTTCTGCTCTGGCCGATGCACATTCGTTGGCGGGCGATTCTGCTTTTCCAGGGATCTCAAACACGTGGCCTGCGGGTCGTGAACCTCTCGCCTGGGGCCCGCGGCCCACACATGTTCTGTATATTTTTTGTCTTAATAAGCATTTATGTTATTGAGCCACTCAGGCATGATAGGGCTAACGCATTCTTTTCGTAAGGCATTATCTGCGGTCACCGTGTGCTGATAGGCTGTCGTGAAACAGCGCTGTATTTCAGAGTAGGCCTCCCTGCTTTGTCATATTGGAGATTAGTATCGACATGCTGGAATCCTGAGGCCAGCTATTATCCAAAAATGACTCGCTACGCGAGATCTCGGACACGTTTTGTTTCAAATGGCAGCGTGCACTGAAATACCCCCCCCCCCCCTTCATTGATTCAAGCCCTTGCAGGATTAAATTGTGGGAATGCGGCCCACTGACCTCTGTTGAGTTTGAGACCCGTGAACTACTCAGTTAGCGCCAGGACTGCGGTGAGGAAGGCACCAGTGGGCAGGGTTTTTTTTTCTTTTTTGTAGCGCCGACTGGCCAGCGTGTGGCGTCTGTACGTGGTAAAACACTGGCGTTCTTCACCTCTCAATGCAGGTTGTGGAGCTACGCTGAACGCGGACATCGGAGGAGTTTTCAGCACGAAGGAGTATCCACGCTACAGTCCCGACACCGAGTGTTCATGGATCATCCGTACATCGCAGCCAAGTACGCTCACCGACCGTTCTGCCAAATTAATGGCTAGTCTTCGCAGCCTGCTATGGTGAACTTGATAGTAAAGCAATGTGCAGGTGTTGATGTCATGCCAAAATATTCACGATAGAGCATTGCCTGCTATGGGGATGACTTGTATCGAAAACCTGATCCACCTGAGGCATACAAACTGTTTGTGGCGACAATTGGTGGCCACAATTCTGCTTTTTCGTACGCTGTTGTAAAGAAACACAGGAGAGCAACATATAGAGGTGGATTAAACCGGCACTTACTAAACGCTTATATGAAAAAAAAAAACTTTTCCTGCATTTCTTAAAAACAAAAATAGCAATCTCGCAGAGTTTGAAACGTTCTGAGACAATCTAAACAAGGACCTAAAGAAAGCGAAAATAGATTTCAATGGCTACAAGTTTTTTACAATGATTGCTAACTGAAAAAATGGTTTGTAACTCAGGGTATAAATTGATAGAAAAAAAATCAGGCCACCGTTCCTCGCGATATACAAATAAGCAACATTCGCTATAAGTTGCAAGGCACTACAAGATAAATTTAACCTTCACTTTCTGGGTGCAGGATCGCCAAGTATATGACGCAAGTGTCTGATCTTAAACCAGCTGATTGCTATGTCGAAAGTTCATTCACTAATTCAATGCTCTTATCACCGGTACCGAAAAAGAAGTAGCCACTGCCGTATGCTCACTAAAGAACATTTCCCCAGACGAAGATGGCCTTGTCATAACACCTATCAAGACAATTATTAGTGCGATTATCACTCTATTCACTTACATATGCAACACGATCCTTTTCTTGGGAATTTTTTTCTTATGTGCCATCAAAATAGATCGCGTAACGATCATTTTAAAAGAGGTATGAAAAGTAAAATTCAAAATCGTCGTCCTATATTCGTAATAACGTTTTTCGCAAAGGTCACGGAACACTTCACAAATAAGACGCTACATTATTTTACAGCGAAGAGGGCTGTAATGTGAAAACACTGTAGATTTTAACCAGTTAGAATGACTGCGCTACTTCGTAATAAGTATAGCTTTCTTCAAAACTTCGAAAAAAGAAAGCTTTACACTATAGGAATATGTCCGCGCTTCCGTAAGGTTTTTGATTCAATAAAACATGTCATATTAATTCAGAAGCTACAAATGTATTGAATACGCGGAATTGTGCTTGGCCTAATGAAAAGCTACCTCTGGGCAAGAAAACTATATGTAGAACTTCATCAGTTTAAGTCTGACTTAGGTATATTTAAGCATGAGGTTCTGCAAGAATCAATACTTGGTACTTCACTTTGTATGCTCTTCATCAACGACATGGTAAGCATTTCTTTTACATCAAACATAGTCATGTACGCCGATAATACTAATGTGTTCTTTTCTGGTTCAGATTTGTGTGATATTAAGACAACTGCAAATTTGTGGTTGGATGAACTAAAATTGTGGTTTACAGTGAACCAGTTAGTACTGAATATGAAAAAAATAAATTTATGCTCTTCGAACAAAAAATAGACCTGTAGATTGTACTTTTTTTTTCATTTTCTATGGCAAAAATATTGTACAGGGAAAGCAATTGAATTTTTCGGCGTATGTTTTCAAAGCTACCTTAGTTTGTCCGAACATCTGAATAACCTTCAAATGAAGGCAACAAAGTCTATAAGTCCAATTTGACGCTTGCACCATCTACTTCCAGGGAGCGTTAAACGGCAGCTGTACTTTTCTTTTATCCACTCACAAATCACGTATTGTATTCTAGTCTGGGGTACATGTAACAAAACAAATAGTGAAAGTATTGTTATTCTTCAGAAAGGCGCACTACGTCTGCTAACTACCTCGGTCGCCACAACTATGTCTCTTTTTTGTGTATATAACGTACTATCATGCCTAGAGTTCTATGGGGTACAACTAGTCATGTTGATCTACAAAAAAATTACAGATAACTTTCAAAGATTTTCTTATACGTACTTAAGCATAGATATTACATATAATCTGCGTACTGTTGCGTTGGTCGAGCCAATTTGTCCGACTCACTATAGTGTACAATCAATTGTTAACCCAATTGTTCAATTGTACAGCAAGATTTACGGGGTCGTTGCTTACGCAGTGTATGCTCAAAACATTAGACAATTTATGAAATGAATAATCCGTGTAATTGTTAGAACAAAATTTTAGGGTGAACGTGCTGAAAGTATTTGTGGCATGCAATATATTTAATGTATTAAGTGTTTTTCATAATACACCTAAACTTCTATGTATTATTAGTGATGACTGATAATGCATTTGGTGCTTGTCGCATAGGAACCGCTTTGTTTGAATCCGATATTATTTTTCATTGTTGCAGTATTTCTCCTTTATTCATTTTTGGTACGTATGGTATCAAATACTTCTATGTGCTGCTTTGCTCTACCGGCCTGGAAAGCAAAAGCAGAGTAACCCAACACTCTCATTTTGCCCCCTTTGTAGGCATTTTGTAAATATGCCCAAATAAACAAATAAATAAATAAATAATCTCGCTATACGTAAGTTATCGTGATTTTTACCCGTCACATTATGTACGAGTAAAATATGGCATGACAGCCTGTTAGTTTCCAATGGCATTGTATGATTCGAAAATCGTCAGTTCTTGTAGCCAGGCAAATGATTTGGTCAACATGACCAGATTTCCGGATAACTTTACATATTGGTCTCGCAGTACAAAATTCGCATAATATATCTTACTCTGCTCATTCCGATTCCCTATATTTACGTTTAAACATAATAAACAACAGGCACAAATTCCTTCTTTTATTTCTCTAATCAACTATGTTAAATAGTCTACGTGCTTTGTACGGGCTTCAATAGCCACCGAAGCTTTATTTGGCTTCCTTATTATTTCTATGATCTTCTTTCGCATTTCCTTGAAAATATCACTGGCCCTCCAATTTATCCGTGTGGTTTGGTGTCCCGGGGCTTGGTTAGTTTTATCTAAGGTGCACAACATGCTATCTTCTGTAATGTCACGTATTTACGTGCACTTCTTCCGAACCACGTAATAATTACTCCATAGGTTAAAAAACATATAGGCACCCCAAAACACTGGCAAATTAATGATCGATTATTAATCAATTGACTTGTTAAAAGCAGTACAAAGAAAATATCAATCACCATGCAATATATCAAGTGACCTAGCCGGATATGGCTTACAAGAAGTGAAGTAGTAATAGGAAGCAGATTCATAGTTCGCAGTGTACCTAATTTAAATGAAGTGATGACAACAAAGAGTAGGTTCGCCTCGGTGGACCAGCGATTGATATTGGTGCTTGGATGCTGACCCGAAGAACGCGCGTTCAATCCCGGCCATGGTGGTCGTATTTCGATGGCGGCAAAAGGCAATTAGCCCTGAGAATGAACACTGGCCTCACTGCGGTTGCGGCGATGTGACGTCACGGCAAGGACTTGTCTGCTCTGCTACCGCATGTCACCTTTTTTTTTTTTTTGCGCCAGTTGTGTACGCATTCTCTAGTGATGCGGTGGTGATTACTGCTAGATGTCGTGACGCAAATCTCTCAAGGTACTCGGTGGAAGGTTTCACAACTAGCGAAAACCCTACAAGCTGCAGAAAGTTCTCATAGTTTAGTTTAGCACAAGCAAACGGCCGTACGAACAGAAGAGTTGCTTTGAAAATGGGGATGCCAGATAGGAACATGCTCATTGTTTTCATCACGTACACCGAGAAATGAGTAAAGAAAATATGCCTAATGGTGCTATAGCGTGATCACTGCTGGGCATACACTCCAGGATTAAAGCATATGGGTGCCGAAGTATCATGCACTATAGTGTAATCAGGACGTTTTCAACTCACTCCATATATCTTGGTTTACAGTGCAAGTTACGCCTGCAGTAGAAGACATTCTAAAAAAATTGACAAAATAGTACTATCTGCAACTGGACATTTTGTATGAATCTGTATTTGAAAGGCGTCGCTTAACATATTCGGAAATCAAACAAAATAATACTGCCACACACACAGCGATTTCGAAAATGTGGAGATGTCCATTCACTAGGATCATGTGTACAATTTTTTTCTCAACAATCGCCATGGATTATGTAGTCATATATCCTTATTTGCATGAAATGCTCGTCCGATATACTATCACGCCAAAAATGGTAATGTTCACTTCACGTGGGAACCCCGCTGATAGCAACCATTCCAAAAGAAACGCGAGAAAGTCGTCGTGACGCAGTCAGCGATGTGACCCAAGATCCACCTCGATGAGGCAACAAATGGTCTTACACGCCATGTCTACCTACAGGTAATCAACTGCTAGAAAAAGTAATATACTTGGAGGCTACCTAAGCAGGTCCTTGCGAGTGCGTCAGCACCATTCCTGCGATGCTGCACGAAGACAGAATGTGACAAATATAATGAAAAAAATCCGTACACACCCTCAACCAGACTCCAATATTTTCGTTGAAATGAAGCACCAAAAGTATTGCGGGAAAATTATGAAACTAGACTACGTGGTGAGTGAGCAAGTACACGAGGAAAGCAGTTACAACAGCTGTGGCGGTAGTTTATATTGCGAGTGCATTTGTGATAACATTGGAGACTCGACACTGCACGTAAACACGCGGCTTGGCACAACAGTAAAAGCACTTTTCGTAGATACATTGTTCAGTCCGGTACAAATAACGCTTGCGGAGGTAAAACCCTCATGTCTCTTGAAGGAATCCCCATGAACAACTGAACCTATTAATGTAGATAGGGTTTCTTTAATATCAAAATCACGACATGACTGTGTGGCAATAAGCTTGCTGTATCTAAGCAGAAGCCTGTTCTTGCTTTCCACATCCGTTGGAATGTGGCTGCCGTGACCAGTAATGGAACCCATCATAGAGGTCAACAGCGCGACAGAGGCCTGCACACCCCTTTAATAGTGAGCTACGATCGAGCGCGAGCACCGTTGGTTATTGCACAGAAGCAAACGTTAACTTTTGCTTGTTTTGTCCAGAACATTTTCGATTCGGTTTTCGTCTTTCATCTGCTGCTTCATACAAGCAAAAAGCGAACACAAACAGCGGAAAACCGTGGCGGGCATCGAAGAGTCCATGCCGTGACGTCACCCAGGCCTTCCGCCAGGTGGCACCACCCTTACTTCGTGGTGCTAACAGATGCGAGTGTACTGTGCTGTTTCAGCGTACGGTGAAAAACACCAGGTGGTCGAAATTTTCGGAGTCTTCCACTACAACGTTTTTCATAATCACGTGGTTTCGGGAGGTTAAACAACAGATGTAAACAAGAAAGACCAAATCAAAGAGCAAAAGGTGACTCATCGGTCTTTTTTTGCCCACTGAAGGCAACAATGCGGTGGCCTCCTTTTATTCATACTTCTTCATTTAAATCCTTTTGCACAGACGAGCAAGTGAGCCTGACACTCACACACCTGAGCCTGCCACCCAACGAGTGCCTCCACTCGAACGTGACTGTTCACGATGGCGACAGTGTCGACTCGCCCCTGCTGCGCACGTTGTGCACTTCCCAGCTGCCGCCTGTCATCGTGTCCCGAGGAGGTGCACTGCTGGTGCACACGTGGCAGGCCATACTCAGGGCCCACTACGGCACATTCAGCTCCGGTGAGTTGCATGTCACGAGCGGCTCGCGATAAGAAATGCAGTAAATCTGACAGGCAGTATGAGACGTTGCCTACCTTTACTTCTGGTCTTTACAACCGTCTGATCTTTAGGACTTCGTTCACGAAAAATCACTGGTGTATATGCTTAAATAGTCTTACACAAACTATATTTGCTCCTAGGAATAAGTGAAATGAATTCATTAAACAAAGAACGACCAGCGGTAACAACTATGGGTCGGTTCAGTATGAAGGTCATCACATGTTCATGCAGGATCATGAGACAGTAAGGCCATCTTAAAACACAGTTTGCGTCGCATGAGCGCGCCTGAATCATATCGTTCAACCATAAACTCTCGTAAGGTACTCTTTTAATATAGGCACAATTAGTAGTATTCGTTCATAACCGCATCGAATTGGACAGTTAGGGTTTCAGGTTTATCGGTGCAGCAAATGTCGAATTATGGGTATTTTAACTGAATGAGATTTTTTTAAATTCTTTTTATCTCAGTCAATATTGCACCATTACTTTATTTCTCTATCTGTCATAAAGTGGGTGTTGCTTGATTCGATCAATGTCGAAGTTAAAGCTTATCACGCAGGCTCCTGGTAAGTGATGGTTATATAGTAAGCCGCCCTGTGAGTGTTCATTCAAGATAGTACCAATAACATGCCTGAGAGAATCCCTACTTTGAGTCCCCGACTACTACGTTTTTTTTTCTTTAGTGCAACGCACTTGATGTTGGAAGAACGCCTTATATGCGCAACTTTAGGGAATAATGCGTGAATTCGGCATTTCTTCAGTAATAATCTACTGTGCGAGGAAAATAGCTGGAAAACATCTATGCGTTTCCGTAAACCATATTATTCACTATGGGGGCCGGTGCAGGTTTCTTTTCAGATCAACTTCGCTGCATTAGTTTTTATGTGGTGAAGCATCTTCTTGTTAACCATAGAGGATCGGTGCCAAATGTCTAATAGTGCACGTGCTCAAGCTCACGAGCGAAAACTGCGTGATCAAAAGAGCATGGTCGCGCGCACTAGCGTATGTCACCTCGGAAGGCATCAGCAGGCCGTTCATATGTTCTTCTGCATGTTTTGCTATTACCGCATACTTCACGTTGAGACGAAAGATAGCACAAAAACTGCTTCACACCCTGAAGTGGTCAATGCTTTGTAAAGTTACACTGGATCGTATCCATAAGGGTAAGCTGTCAGCTTTACATCGCATAACATTGCAATTGGCTTCTGTTGCATCCATTGCTCAGCCGTTGCAGTGAAACCATCCCACGGGGATTCTTTATTAAGCTTTTGTTGCTGTGCTACGAGTTTACGCTCTAGATCGCACTCTTAGGTTGCCCTTCCTGCGTTGAGTGCCATCGGCGTTGCCGACAGCGAGAATGAGGACGAAAGAGAGCGAACGTGAAGAGCAGCGGAAGAGGAAAGCGAGGAGTGAGGCACCACAGTGGTGCACGCAGTTATGCGTCGGCTGCTGAGTGAACGCGCCCACGCGCTGTCTTCCGTGGTTTCCTGAGGCAGTCACGCTACACTCCGCCGGCGACAGTTAATGTGGAATACGAAACTGTGCTGGCCAGCGGTAACACGGCGTCTTCTTCACAGCGTCTTCTTCATAAAGTAAACCGTGTACCTGTACACAAAACAATCTCAGCAAGTTATCTCTGAACAGTGAACGACGCAACTGGTGAAAATGCTTTCCCTGTCGCTGCTGCTAAACGAGCCGCCTGAGCAAAGGCTCAATGCCACCAACCGACGCCAAAATACACAGCAGCGCGCCGTATAAATAGAAACATTTGCCTCAATCTATCGCTAAATCAAGACAGCTAAACACCTGTGCTCAGATTTTGCATTAGACAGTATCGTAATCATCGGGAATTTTAACCCGAAAGTGCTTTATTCCGGGGTTCAGCAAGACTTTGCTGACGTATTTTGGTCACGGATATCTCGTTCTAAATGTATACTAGCAGGTGTCAAAGAAAAATTGACCGCTGATTTACGTGGTTCACTGGGAAAGGTCGTCGATCTTCTGTCTGGAGAGAGAGAATAAAACGTTCATTTGATGTTCTGCGCCGGTAGGCCGGTAAGGCTGCGTGAGGTGAGGACGTCATCTGGCAGTAATTTCACGAAACAAAGGTTTTTCTACAACGCCGGGCTACTGGTAGGTGGCAGCACCATGTCGTTTTAGTGAAGCGTAAGAAACATCCGCCTTTTCGTTCATAGCGTCAGAGTACGCGAAGCACTGCGATTCTTTAGAATTGCGTATTTATTTCTTTTAGAAACAGGGAAATATGCATCCATATGCTTAAGTATTATTGTTTACCTCAAAAGCGCGTAATACTTGCTTTTTGTGTTACAATGAATGCTCACGAGTATGAACGCAGCGAGCAGATCACGACGGCTGGCTGGGCCATAAGGGGATGCTTAAACTTTCGCCGGTTGGCAGAACCGTGTGACACACAAGAGAAAGACAAACGGACCAAAACATTTGTGCTAAAGTATCCCAAGAAAGAATATCATCTTTAAAAGCTGGAAGAAAAAGTTTCGTGCCGTTTAGGGTAGCGTTAAGGGCAAGATTCCATTTGGCGTTGCATGAGTGGTTGCCAGACTGGAAGGGTGGTTGTTGCCAGACTGCCGCTAAATATGGCAGAAATTTTTTTTTTGTAGTTGTGGCTTTTCCGCAAGAGTTTGGTGCTATCCGCGGTGCACTTCTTCGGTGCGGAGCCTAGCAGAAGTCGAGCGCGGTGCTGCCGTGCGATTAAGAGGCCGTTTCAATTCCGTTTTAATTAACGGAAGGAACCGAGCCTAGCAGAAGTCGAGCGCGGTGCTGCCGTGCAATTAAGAGGCCGTTTCAATTCCGTTTTAATTAACGGAAGGAACCGAGCCTAGCAGAAGTCGAGTGCGGCACTGCTGCGCAATTAAGAGGCCGTTTTAATTAACGGAATGAACCTCCCATTACAGAAGTCGAGGCGCGTTCTCTTGCTGTGTGCGCAGCTGTGCGATTAAGATATCGCGTCTCAGTATTAGGGATTACAGGGAAAACTGATTAGAGTCGCAGGAGGGGATGCGCTGCCCCCCTTCCCCCTTACTTTTCTTTTTTTTTTTTTCTCTCAGCTGATCGTGTCGCGTCGACCGCGCGCTACAACGGGGGACACTACGCTTCCGCGGATAGCACCAAACTCTTGCGGAGAAGCCACAACTACAGAAGAAAAATTTTCAGCCAAGAAGTGCACCGCGGATAGCACCAAACTCTTACGGAGAAGCCACAACTACGGAAGAAAAATTTTCTGCCAAATTTAGCGGCAGTCTGGCAACAACCACCCCAAAGTCTGGCAGCAGATTTATGCAACGCCAAATGGAACCTTGCCGCGTTAAGAGTGGACAAACAGACAAATGTACAGACAAAGAGACAGAACAAACTTTTGCGTTGAAGGTCCCCAAAAAAAACTATGGTCTTTAAAGCAAAAGAAGGGAAGGGGTGCATAGTTTAGTGAGCTTTGCCACATGAATGACATGCACCTAAATATACGTACATGAGCCTTTGGCCGATCGTTAAAAAAATTACAAACAATGAACGATTTTCATTTGTTACACACTACAAAAATATGAAGAGTTACCTATATACCAGAACAGCTCCGTTGTAAAATTTTCGCTTCACGTGCGAGAGACAAAGCTATGTCTTCTAGCGAGGTAGCGTACAAACACTCACGGTGGTTGAACCAAAGAGAGATATGTTGTAATGTAGCTGCATTGTAATTTTGTATTTGCGTGGGAATTATTAAAACAAGCGCTTCAAAGTCATCGCGTTTATAAAAAAATACCTACGTGTTGTCATAATTCCAGACAACATGAAAAACACCGTTCGCCAACCTTGCACGCAACCTAGATAAAATATTCCGAGGTAGCAGCATCTGTTGCCCAAATCTGCTTTTAAACGACCATTAAAGTTTTGTGCGAAAGCTAGGAATAACTTTTTAATAACGTGCCTGAACTTTTTTGTAGCGGCACCAAGGCATAGATGCACGTTGATTGCGTGGTTATAGCATGTCTCAAATAGGT
Organism: Rhipicephalus microplus; assembly: GCF_013339725.1. Lineage (NCBI taxonomy): Eukaryota > Metazoa > Arthropoda > Arachnida > Ixodida > Ixodidae > Rhipicephalus > Rhipicephalus microplus. The sequence goes on from NC_051170.1 coordinate 137,480,205, forward strand.
ACCAACGTGCCAACACGGTTGATGTCGTGACCGAAATGACTTAAATCGCATGCGTATCCAAGCAGACGAGCACCGCTCGACTCATGGGGAAAGAGCTATCTCGCGGCACCTTTATGAGGCAGCAGACACTTCTCCGCTGGGCGACACGCTGAATGAGACGGCCAGCAACGGAGCGCCACCGGCTGATCTCGAAAGCCACACTTGAAGGCACCTGTTTCTCTTACCACCAGGAAGATGGCGCACTTTAAGGGTCGTCGTCCTGCTCGCTGCGTTGAGGGCGCACCCCACCTGTCCTTTGCCCGACACATGTAGTTGCCCATGCGCGCGCACTTATCTCCAAATGAGAGTCGTCTCTGTCTCGTGCTTTCACTGAAAATTAAAGTGGGAGTTACAGAGTGAACGGAAGTCACTTCGCTCGCTCCAGCGGGAATGTTTAACTTAACTAGCTCTGTGAATGTACATTTCACTCTCGCGTTATGTCGACTGCTATGACGGAGAGATCAACCATGTTCTTTTTTCTGTTCTTGTTTTTCGGAAGGGTTGTGGAAGCCTTTATGACTGATTTTATAACTATAACGTTTTATGGCAGCTGGCATAGCAGCTATTACGTCTTGCCCATTCGCCACCTGATATGAAAAATAAATGCAGGCTGCGGCGGCACACTCAGTTCGCTGGAAGGAAACGTTGCCAGCCCCGGGTATCCAGAAACGTACACGCCTTCTGTGGACTGCGTCTGGAGGATCACTGCAGCTGAAGGAAACATGATGCTGCTCAGTTTCTCGTACGTATGCTGGGTCATCTGTTGCCTTCACTTGTTCTGTTAAAAAGTAACGTTATCAGTGGCCCACTATAATAAACGTGCGGTTTGGCGCATTATATGGCCTCTGGAATAGCAGCTATTGCACCTCAGTGAATGCCAATGTGTTGTGTTCATGGCTACCGTAATTTTAGTGCAACACGCTTGTTCTTTGTTTTTTTTTTCACAAACGTGTTATTTACACAACTTTGAAATGTGGTGCCGGAATTCCCGAGTAGTTCCTGAGTTTGTCACTTATAAGCAACCTTTTAAATACGTGTGAACGAGGTAATTATTTTTCAAAAAATTTTCTACGCTGTACTGAAGAATTTTCATACAAATTTTTTATGTCAAGATTCACTAACGTTGGCAGCACATCATTTTAGGATGCGATATATTATTCGCAAAAATTGTTGAGTAGCACAACCTTCGACTAAAGGCCATAAAGTGTTTGCATATGTCGTGCATTCAATCACGTATTGTAATAGGTTAAAACTTGAAACACTAATAGTTTCCGTGATTATCGCTTTTAAACTGCCGGTAAAGATAAAGGAATGTGACTTTTACTTGTTGAGGCACCTTATGCCAACAACCTGGATTTGTGTGCATCACCCCGATGCATAGTTGTGCCAAGTATTAGATTGTGTTACGACTCACCACGCCAAACAAAGAAAACCGAATAACTACTTCATGACGGCGTAGTTCAAAGCACGAATATAGGAAAAAAAGTTCAGGGTAGAAAAATAGCGCTGGCATCCAACTGATGCTTTCTTGCAGAATGACAACATATATATCTACAGAGAATGACAAGTACAAGCCTAAATAATACATCGAATGTAAATGATTATATTTTAACATGTGTGCACGAGGGGCATACAACCTGGCCAGATAATCACGCTCAAACGGTGATAATGCAAGGGATGAGGAGCTTACGCAGCTGCCGCCTAATGTGTCTGTTTGTTGCGCTTCTGTAATAACGCGATAGCTTTAGAGAGCTCATGTCGAATAAATTCCACCGTCGGCATCAGCCCCGTTGGTTGTGAGCAAAAATTCGTCAGTGATCGAAAATTTTGGCCCCGTATCTGCATGTTACACTGCAAATGTCGTCGAAACACGATAGTCTTGCGTCTCGAGAGGGTGAACAAAACGTTTACTAGATGTTTTGTGCCACAAAAAAAATCTGTGAATTGTATTCTGGAGGCGCTGCGTTAGAGTGCCTCGAACTTGAAGCGAAGGCACTCTAAGCGGAGGCGAACGAGCGGGTCAAGTCACGTGACACGTGAGACATGAGCGCTACCTGGTAAATTTCTTGAAAAACGAAACGCGCGGCTCTGAGACGGGCGTGCGCGCCCGTCTCAGAGGGCATAAGAGAGAGAGAGAGATTGACTTTATTTAAACATATCCTGAGGAGGCTGAGAAAAGGCCATTCCGACCCTTAATTCAACCTGGAGGCTCCGCCCAGGATGGCGCTGGCAGCCGAAGGCTTGTAGCGATGTCCCGGGCCCTCTGGACCGCCTGTAGTTGCAGCTTGTATTGATTGCTCTTAAGGGCTTCCTGCCAAGCCTCTTGGGTATTCAGTTGTGCTGCGCTATGGGTAGGGCACAGCCAGAGCATGTGTTCAAAATTGCAATAGGGATGATTGCAAAGGGAGCATGTGGGTGGTGTGTCAGGGTCAACTCTGTGTAAGGTGGATGGTGTTATGCACGTACGTGTTTGCAATCTTCCGAGAGTTAGAGCTTGTGCTTTGTTAAGTTTTGGGTGCGGTGCTGGGAAGGCACGTCTTTGTCCCCGGTAATGTGAAGTGATCTCGTGGTATGTGAGTACTTTGTCCTGGCTGCAGAGATTCTTGTACCGCTCACTCATCGAGGGGTTGTTGTCCGCGGCGCGGCGTGGGAGCTCGCGCGCCAGGCGGTTGACCTCTTCGTTGGGATTGCAGTGGTCGAGTCCCGGTAACTTTCCCATGTGGGCTGGGAACCAGGATACGTAGATTTGAGCTTTCTCTTCCTTAACAAGCGTTTCTTTGCTCTCATACTCTCTTATTGCGTTCACGGTGAGTTTTCCAGTGCTTGCAGCGACTAGGCCAGCCGCGAACGTTCGTGCCGCCGTCTTAGAGTCTGTGTATATTGTGGATTAGGCTCGGCAGCTTTGCAAGGCTAGCGCGATCGCCATTTTCTCTGCTTCGTGGACATGGCTTGTTTGGACGCTTGCCGCGTTTATGAGGTTTCCGTCTATGTCAGCGACCGCTATGGCAAACGCCTCCCTGCCATAGTAGCGGGCTTCATCTACGAATAGCGCGTGCGTGTTGTGTTTTTTTTGCCTTGTTTATGAGCGCCCTCGCTCTGTCCTTCCTTCGCCCTTTGTTGAACGTAGGGTGAACGTTGCGGGAGATTGCCTCAACCCTAATGTGTTTCCTCATGTCATTACCAAGTTGTGTTCTTTTCTCTGGTTGAAAAATTGGGCAAATGCCTGCGTCTCATAGGATGAGATGGCCTCCCTGTGTCAACGACAGGGGTGTGATCTGTGCCACTCTCTGAGCCTCAAAAATTTCTTCGGCTGTGTTGTGCAGACCAAGTTGCTCGAGTTTCTCGTTGCTCGTGCTATTGGGCAAGCCAAGTGCCGTTTTCAGTCCCTTGCGGAGCATGGAGTCGACCTTTTTGATTTCAGCCTTCGTAAGTTTCAGAAACGGGAACGCGTATGCTACGTGACTTACGAGAAAGGCGTGATACGCCTTCAAGATGTTGTCTTCTAGGAGGCCTGCTCTCTTGTTGGCGATTCTAGCAATGCCTCTTGAAAAATTGTTCGTGCTTTTTTCAAGGCGCTTGAGTGCTTCTTTGTTGTGGCCCTCCTTGGCGCTTAACGTTAGCCCTAGTACTTTGACCGTATACACTTGCGGTATCGTTTGGTTGTTCTCAGCTTTGAGCACTACTTGCTGCTCCTCTTCGCCCGAATTTTGTCGAGGGTGAAAGAGCGTTAGAGTAGATTTAGTGGGGGACAGTGCGAGTCCAGTGGGCTTAAGAAATTCTTCAGTTGTAGTCAGTGCTTGTTGAAGGATTCCTTCCAAGGCACCATATGAGTGGACACATGGGACCCATATGGTAATATCATCCGCGTATATGGCATGGTGCACGGATGGAATTTGAGCGAGCTTCTCCGAAAACCTGTGCATCGCCACATTAAAGATCAATGGCGAGAGCACTGACCCTTGTGGGGTGCCGATATTCCCGAGTCGTTCGGGTTCGCCGCATTGCTCTCCTATGCGTATGGTGGCGGTTCGGTTCGCCAGAAAGCCTTTAATGTAGTTGTAGAATTTCTCGCCTAGGTTCATGTGCGATATTTCACCCAGTATGTGTTCATGTTTTACGGTGTCAAAGGCCTTGGCGAGGTCAAGGGCTAATATGGCTTTGGGCGTGTGGAGGAGGCCGTAACATATGTGTTCTCTTAACATCAACATGGCGTCCTGTGTGGACAGTGCCCTGCGGAAGCCAAAAATGTTGTGTCGAAAGAACCCATTGCTCTCAATGTGGTCCGTGAAACGGTTGAGTATTGCATGCTCAGCTACTTTCCCAACGCAAGATGTGAGTGATATGGGCCTTAAGTTATCGATGCTCAGCGGTTTTCCAGGTTTCCGGATGAGCGAAACCTTGGCACTACGCCATTCTTTAGGCACGGTACCCGTTTCCCATGCCTCATTTATCTTCTTAGTAATGATTACGATTGATTTATTGTCTAGATTCCGTAGCAGTTTATTGTCGATTCCATCTGGCCCTGGCGCCGATCTGCCATTGAGTTGTTGTAGAGCGTACCGTATTTCAGCTTAGCTGAATGGTTCGTCTAGCTTTTCTTGCGGTCGACCTCCATATGAGGGATTTTTGTTTTCCCAGGCTACTGATTTGCTTTCCAGTGGGAGATATTTTTGGCCTAGCGTTTTGAGGAGAGCTTGGGGTCCACCACAATCCTGGGCGTGCTTGTGCACCACTCGTTCAATTTGCAGCTGGGTGCCGCCTCTGGTGGGTTTGTCGCTGTCCGCCATAAGATGTTTGAGCAGCCCCCATTTGCTTCCCTTCCTCGTTTTGCCATCTGCTTCGTCACATGTGTTGTTCCACTGCTGGGCGCAGAGTATTTTGGCGTGAGATTCGATTTCACGGCCAAGGTCCGCGATTTTTGTGCGTAAGTGTCTGTTGAGCTTGTTCTTACGCCACGCTTCTTTTAGGTCATGCTTTTTCTGCAGCAAACTGGCCAAATGAGAGTCCATTGCCTGGATAGATTCATCAGTCTCGACTTCTTTGGTGGCCTCATTCGCTGCCAATTTTAATTCATTTAAGAGGGCTTCATATGATAGTTCTGTATTGCCTTTCTGCTCCCGTATTTTACGGAACTGGTCCCAATCTGTGATTTTAAATTTTCTTTGCGCTTTCGCCTCGTTCTCAACGGTAATTTCCATGATGCAGTGGTCGCTACCTAGGTCTTTGGCGAGGTTATCCCAGGTAGCTCTGACGTTCTTGGTGAAGGTTAAGTCCGGCATTGTGTCTCGCTGTACCGAATTACCTCTTCTTGAAGGGAGGGCAAGGTTGTTTATCAGCTGCAGGTCCAGCGCATTCGCGCTTTCTGCTAACTTGGTGCCTTTGCCTTCGCTTTTTAAGTATCCCCATTCGGTACTCCTGGCGTTAAAATCGCCCGCTACTATGAGCAGATTGTCACCCGCCATTTTTACCGCCGAGGTAAGCAGTCTGTTGAAATCTCTTTTCTTATCTGATGGAGAACTGTAAAGATTGAGCACAAAGATGCTTCTCTTAACAGCCCTGTGTGGTAAGGTTTCCACCAGGACCGTTTCCAGGCCTTTTTTGTATACGGGGGCGTCCCTTTCGACGAACATTATGTCCTTCCGGATGAAGGTAGCCACTCCTCGCGTCTTGTTCTGCTCGGGGTGCAGGGTCGGCCTGGCTACCCTGTACCCCTGTATGCCAATGCTTTTAGCAGTTTTGCTTTCTCCACATTCCTGTAGCAATATTATATGCGGCTTTTTTTTACAGGCTAGCAATAGTTGTGTTAGTGCTGCTTTGCGTTTCTGAAGTGAGTCACAGTTGCACTGCCAGATCTTAATCTCGTTACGGTCAGCAGCCATTTGGGCTTGGTAGCTTGTGTGCGTCGCGGCTCGTTATTTCCGCGAGATTGCGTGCTTTGACTAGTCGGACTTTAGCTCTAGAAGTTATGCTCGGCACACTTGCCGTAACCGCTGGTTTGTGCGCGCTTAGGTTCTGAGGAGCACCTGCCCCAAGCGGGTTGGCTGCCATCTTCTCCAGGCTCACGAGCCTCTGGTCAGCTTTGCCAGAGTAAGTCTTAAAGGTTTCCATAAACTTAGCAAGCGTGTTCGCCAACGTATCAATTTTGTCGTTGAGCTTAGTTGTCGCGGACTCGACATTTGTCAGTGTGGCTTCTTTTTCTATCGAGACCATCTCAATCTCCTCCGTCGTGTCGCTGTCGCTGTCTACGACTTTGCGTTTGTGTGTGTTGTGGATCGTTTGTTGTGAGCGTGTTGTTGGTGGTGCCGGTGAGCTCGAGAGATTAATTCCGTGGCAGCTCTCTATTCTAGCTATTGAGGCCCGGAGCTCTTCAAGCTCCTTCTTGAGGGCCCTGTTTTCTTGTTCAAGCGCTACAATACGAGAATCGGGAGCATGCTCTGGCTGTGCCTTACCTTTGGGCTGGCTAATTGTGCTTCGTGATTCACCTGGAACCCTGCTGGCCCAGGAGCCATTGTTCGGCTGCTGCTGCTGCTGCGTGGCTGTTGGTCTCGTTCTCGTTCGGGATCTGGAGCACTCCCTAGATGACAGGTGGTTGTCGGATCCCGACAGGGTCGAGGGGTGCCCTCCGGAACGAGAACGGCCTCTGTATCGAAAACGCCTTCTGGATCTGGAACGTCCTCTGGATCGGGATCTCCCCCTGGATGGAGAACGGTGATGGATCTCGAGGCGTTCTCCCGTCCCGGCACCTGGTTGTGGCAGGGTTCCTTGAACGTGACAGATGTTGATGCGTCTTGACGTTGTTGTGCTTGCCACTCTTGCATTCTGCGTCTTCTTCTCCTTCTCACTATGTATGGAATGTGGAAGCGTCTTTAGCATTCGCAATCTCCGGTGCGGTGATTTCCATCGCAAAGCTTGCATTTCGGCTCGCAGTGATGCACGCCGTCTTCTTGTAGCGTTTCAACGCAATTGTGACATTTCTTGCTCGTTGCGTTTGTGTGCCGGCAAACATCGGCGCGATGGCCGACTCCTCAGCACGTTCTGCAAACATCGACTTGTCGCTTGTAGGGCGAGCAGGGAACCATGGCGGTTCCGCATATCACTGTGCTCGGAACGCGCAACCCGTCAAAGAGGATTGCGACGACTTTGGTCTTTTTAATGCGCCTTGCCTCGATGGCAGTGGGATTTTGGTCGGGCACAATCAGGCGTTTGAGAGTTTCGTCATCAAGGGAGAGGTCAACGTTCTTTATGACGCCCTTGCATGTATTATCGGGCGCGGCCACGTATGCGGCAACTTCGAACGAGCCTTGGTTTGTGTGCAGTTTCTGCACGTTCACGTATGATGTAGCATTATTTTGGTACGGCGTAGAAATAACAATGATGTTTTGCATATTGTTGGGGCAGATCGTGTCCTCCCGTGCTTGTTCGTCGGTGATCTGGGTTGCCATGATGACGGCTCTCGCCAGCAGAACGAGGTCGACTCGGGCTACGTCCAATCCTCCTCTGGGTCTCATAATTAGCCTGATCTGGTCTTTGGGTAGGCGGGGTAGCCTGGAAGCGGATACCACACGGTGTAGTGCCGATTGACTTATTATGAAGCCCCTGGGGCGCTTCGGCTGGTTGCTGTGCTCGACCGTCCCAGCGGCCAGCTCCTCGTTCGGCGGAGTTGTCTGTCATCGGCGTCCCATTGCGGTGGCCCATCCTGGTCCATCGAAGATCTCCGCGCTTACTTCCATTCCCTCCACAGTTACGGTGGAAGGCATTTTCAGTGCCTGGTTGTCGGCTGCGACGTACGGAGATTGATCCAGTAGCTGCCGCGTCTGGCCGAGCCCTTAGCTACGTGTAACGGCCGTACTCCTCGCCACCCCTAGGTGTCGTTAGGGTTAGCGGGGACGCTCGCCGCGTCGCAACCTTAAAGTCCAAAAATATGTCTAACTGTTCACTCACCGCCAAAAATGGCGTCTTCACTGAAACCGCAGAGCTTGCTTGTTCGAATAAGCACAAAGCCAAGTGATCTTGGAGCAAAGAAACGACCAAAAACATTTAGAAAAGCGGGAGTCGACGTTTTCACGTCCGCGCTCCTCGACGCCACCTTGCGATCTCTCAGAGGGCATAAGGTGTAGAACGCGAAGCGACGGAAAGATGCCACCACCGTGTCGTCTTATCACAGCGTTGGAAACACTTGCCTTTTTGTGCAGGCGTTGCATTGTAAGCGCAGCGTGATAAACGCTATGGTCCTTAAAACTAGTTATGTATGCCTCTTCTAGCAAAGCGACACACATACGTAATATTAACGTGTTGTTACGGTGCCTCAGATATGCACAATGATTGGTTTTCAATTGACAATAGCAGAAGTATGAACGCTGAGTCTTGAGCAATATTGGTGGGCGCTGCGGATGGGGTCGGCCGTTTAGGGTATTGTTTGATGCTGTTTAGAATATCGTTAAGGGCGGGCAAACAGACGAACGTACAGACAGACAGAAAGACAGACAGACCAAAGTTTTTGCGTCGGACGTCCCCAAGAAAGACTATAGTCTATAAAAGCTCGTTACAGAGATCGCCGCGGGAGGCCGCTACTTGTCCACGCGTGCGTGCGCGATCACACTGAAAAAGCCGCCCATTCGAAGAAAAAAAAAGTGCTCGAGGTCACGAGACACGGGTTATGTAGTTTCGTTGGCCCTTCCACTCCTCCCTGCTTAGCTTTCAGCGCTTTCGTCGGAACGAGAGAAGAGAAAATGCAATTGCAGTATGCGACAAAGCTTTGTAACTCCACTCGCACTGGGCGGATTCTTAACATTCTTGCAGTGTTGAATTTGTGAGGCAATAAGCTCTACTAGTGAATTCATTTCATGATTACTTGAAAAAGTGTTTTAAGGACCTATAACGCATTTTGTTCGACAGGTGTCACTACCAAAACGAGCCCATTCGGGAATTTGTAGGCACATTTGGTAGGCCGGGATAGTGCAGCCATAGATCCCAAAAACGCACAGGAACTTTCAAACAGCTCTAAAAATGGACAACTATGTCCATTTACATTGTACTTACATTGTAATTTCGTACAACAGTACGCTGACCTTGTAACTCGGTAACTGCTGCTGCTCAACAAGAAAAATGGGAAAACTCTAATTAAGCCAGCGAAAAGGAGCAGCTAGGAGACTTGCATTTATAGGAGTGCGCAGTGGTCTTGATTAGGAGAGATAAGGAGACATTTTTCTCGCCCCCACGCCCCCATCGTTGATGAAGATGAAAAAAACGCTAGGCCTGTGCGGAAGGCGCAGCACAGTCACAGCGAAAGCAAGAAGAGCGGCCTTTCAGAGTCTTTTTGTAAACACTTTCGGTAACTGCTGCAAGAATACTTGCTTGATACCCACTATACGGCATTAATAATAAAAAAATTGTGTGGTATGTATGATGACATAGGCTATGCTACTTTTCATCATTCTTCGGAGAAGCGTGGTATCCGCAAAACACTTGCAAGATATTTTGTGCCAATTGTTCATGCAGTAGCTCATGACGATGAGTAATTGTGCCTGAAGTGGGCATGAGCCATGGTTAATAGGGGAACAAGAACAAGCTTTTGTAATGGGTTGGAGCATTGGACGGCCCGCTTGTTACGCTATTCGCATTGTGCGACGACTGGTGGCGCTTTCCCTGTTTCAAAACGCTTTATATGTCATATTAACGCAATTGCTTTCCCAACATCAAGCCTACCTAGGGCAAGTTTGCCATCAAGTCCGAAGTACCGGCGTGGCTCAGTGATAGAATACTGGGCTAGCACCCAGCGGACCAGGGTTCAAGCCCCACTGGGTCATCGGTACAAAAGTTTTTTTTTTCAATATTGTGTGTTGTGATTACGGACACCGGCGGTGGTGGCAGTGGCGGTGGCGGCGGTGGACAACTATGACAGCGCATTCCCCTTATTCGATTTCATACCAGCTTAAGCTGTAAAAAAGAGGTTCGCAATGGATGCAGAAATGAAAGTGAAGAAATGACCTGCTTCTTACAACACCCTGCCTCCTCGGTAACCGGCTGTCTGGGCGGAAAGGTGGAAGGTAAACAGTTCTTGAAAAGCAGCACAAGACTTCCTCGCCCGGCATTCTTATCAAAAGGCTGCAAAGCCCTAACCCTTCATTTTGAAAACAATAACAGATGGTGTTACTGAGTAAATATATGGAAAAACATGGCACCCCTATGAATGACTCGAGCTTCACTCATAGGAACACCTGCCCCCCACCCCCCGCCTCATGCCTTTGCCCTGAAACAGCGAAATAATTTGTAAAGAAGGTCCCTAAAAATTGTAACAACAATATCGTTGGCTTTAAATTTTATTCACATATTTGAACTCATATGTTGCTCTACTAGATTCAGTTGAAATAACTGCATTAGAAGTTGTTGGTGAAAACCTCGGTTATTTTGTCGTGTAATGGTTGAGCAGCTTGCCTTATTTTGGCAGGTGTTTTGAAACCAACAATTTGTTATTCATACTTTTTGCTCTCCAAGACCTCCAGATCATTCTCTCAGGTTTAATATTATTCATTTGATTTCTCAATCGGCTAATAAAAAGTTTTGCATCTAAGCTTTACTTCAGCTTCAATATGTACGTTAAGATCCAGAGATAACATCCTTGCATCAAAGGAAATGGCATTTTCTTTTCTTTTCCTCACTTTTTTCTATAGAAACATCTGGGCAGGTGGTATCTAGATATGCGACAGCATTCGCTTGGTAAGAAAAAGTTAAGCATGTCTACCTGTCGATCAATAATATTGAACATTAGGCTACTTGGTAGAGGCAGCATTTTTCGGTATAGGGCCGTCTTTGTCGGTCTCGCGCTGTACCCAAAGATGCTGTCGACCAAAAGTAACTATAATTTGCGGCAGAACTAAAAAATTGTGCCAAGCATAATGATCGGAGCCTGGTGCCCTTCACATTCCAGTTTATTTGCTTCTTTCCTTCTTCCCTGTATGTTCCTGTCTTTTTCTCTGCTTTTTAGGGGCGAAGCTCCTTAGGGCGTGGGCTGTGCGTCCCTTGTAGCCTGTATGTAGCCACCTCTAGTTTAGTTCTTGCAGTGTTCACTAGATGGCGGTACCGTCCCCTGTATGTAGCCACCTCTAGTTTAGTTCTCGCAGTGTTCACTAGATGGCGGTACCGTCTCCTGTATGTAGCCACCTCTCGTTTAGTTCTTGTAGTGTTTACTAGGTGGTGGTACTTGTAGCTGATGATGAAAAGATGCAAGATGTTATAAACTAGAAAGCGGTACTTGTAGTTGATGAAAGACGCGAGATCTTATAAAATAGGAATGATGTCACATATGGCGCGTGTCATTGGTTGAAGGCAATCGTTCGATTTAGTGCGGCGTCTAGATATGCACTCAGACGTATATCGTTTGACCATATGAAACCTACCACGATCCGAGGAACATGCATAGACCTAGTATTTGCAAATTGCCCACTGCAACCCATACAGGAACCGCTCTCCCTTCATTTCACAGACCATAAAGCCGTCATAATGAAGGGACATCGCAAGCCATCTATCGTCTAAGAACAAATAAAAGTTGATTTGTGTATATACACACAAAGCGTTTCTCACGTCTTTACATGATGATCGACTGGGCGAATTACACGGAAGATTCACAGTTTACCGATGAATTCCTCCGGAGCTTCGCCCATTCATCATCATTCACCCCGTGAATATGCCGTAATTTTTTTTCTCTGCTTTTTTTCTGTTTCCTTCTCTCTATGAATACATCTTACTATATCTCGCTTCTTTGGTCTTCCCTTCTATCTCTTATTTTTCTTTTGCAACTCCTCTTTTCTTGCCTTCCTCTTTCTTTCTTTCAACTTCCTCCTGTTATTCATTTCTGCATATGTCTCTCTTTCCGTTTATGCATATCTTTTCCTTGTTTCCCTCCAGTTTACTCTTTCTTTCTGCTTCTGTCTTCCTGACAACTTTTTCCATCTTTTTTTAAGGCTATTTCTCTCTCTTGTTATTTTTTTCTGTGTTTCTTCCATTTCTTTACCTCCGATTATCTCTATCTTCTTATTTCTGTACTTCTGATTAATATGTGAGGTTTAACGTCCTAGAACCACCATATGATTATGAGAAACGCCGTAGTTGAGGATTCGGTAATTTCGACCACATGGGGTTCTTTAACGTGCACCCAAATCTGAGCACACGGGCCTACAACATTTCCGCCTCCATCGGAAATGCAGCCTCCGCAGCCGGGATTTGATCCCGTGACCTGCGGGTCAGCAGCCGAGTACCTTAGCCACTAGATCACCGCGGCGGCGCATTTCTCTATTTTTGCGCATTCTTTTACTCATCATAGTTATACCCTCTCACGCGGACAAATCATCCCGCTTGTTCTGTAAGTGAATCACCAGATGATCAAGAGGCCGGTTCATGGTGATAATAAATTTCTGCTCGTGGATTTCGTATAACTGACGGGTGGCATAAACAGCTCCGGTTTTTTTAAGTATCGGTTGACTTAGGTTCTCGGTTCTTGTACTCGAAGATAATGGTGCGCCTTGAGGCAACACGGCTTCTGTGGAACCATATGTCATGCTGGTTATTGTGGAGGCATGTGTTTATCACAGTATGTGTCACACCAAGTTTATTTTACGCCAAATACGTGTGAGGTCGAGAGTAGCTTGGTGAGCACCTCAAAATAGAGGAAGTGCGCGTCAGGAACAAAGGCGGTGTCATGCAATGATAGCCAGTCAGTGAACGCTCCTGTAACCGTGCGTATTTTAAAACTAGGTAACGCATAAAAATTGCTTTGGTTCTGGTTTGCCCAATTTACATTCTATAATTCCGGTGATCAAGTTGTGTAATAGTTGTACTTTCAGATTTCAAAACAATATGCAGTCATCTTAAGGCTGCTCAGAAAAAAAAAGTGAATGTATAACCACCACTTGGGAGCAACCGCTTCATTCCAGTTGATGCCAAGCTGACCCACGCTATGCACGATATATACAGACAAAGAAGTCGCCCAAGTGATGATGATATTGTTACTCAAAAATTAGGGGACCCAAAGTTCTCGCCTTTAAGAGTGCCCCGCTGCGGTGGTCTAGTGACTAAGGTACTCAGCTGTATGCTGACCCACAGCTCGCGGGATCGAATCCCGGCTGCAGCGACTGCATTTCCGATGGAGGTGGAAATGTTGTAGGCCCGTGTAGTCAGATTTGGGCGCACGTTAAAGAACCCGAGGTGGTCGCAATTTCCGGAGTTCTCCACTATACGACACCTTGCGCTCATTTACACGAACACGTCGGCAGTATTTCAAAAAACCGAAAATCGCTTGACTACACCAAACTTGGACCACCAAAACTGGGCCCAGCCTGCACTTTTGTGGAATATAAAATAAAGATATCTCAATGATTTGTTTGGATTCGGACACTCCTAGTTTTCTCAAAAGTTTTATTTCACGAAACTTTCATTTATTACATAGCATTTTTTTCTTTATATATTTAATGTGATAAATCTACGTGAACAAGTGCATAACCACCTTTGCCATATGTGTGTGCAAAAAAAAATTAAGCTCTTTTTTTTCATTTCCACAAAAGCCTTACAATGTACAAGAAAGGCACTGAAAGAAAGCACCTATCTTTGTAATGTGGCAGCGGTGGTGGCATTTCTATGGGGGCGAAGTGCTAACGGCCCGCGTTCTGCGTGCTGCACTGTATACGGGTACAGTGCACGCTAAAGACCACCAGAAGGCCAAAAACTGCCGCAGCCCTCCACTACGATGTCCTTCATAACCATCGCGGTTTTGGCACGCCAAACACTAGGTATTGTGTATTACTATAAATGAGGCGTGCAGAAAACTGGCACATGCTAAAAACTATCAGAGATTGTCGTGTATGTCTTCGCACCCTCACGTACCGTTTATTCAGCGCTGGTAGCACGAATGAAGAAGGCGTGCAGTAAGTAACTATAGTCCCTTTAATTGCATTACACATCGGGGTCCGATGCCGCAGGTTGTTCTCCCTGGAGGAAAGCGAGTTCTGCAACAAGGACTACCTGGAAATCCGTGAGCGCAACGCTCACGGCAAGCTTCTCGGCCGCTTCTGCGGAGAAGACACCCCGATGAACATCACGCTCGCCAACGGACTCTGGCTCAAATTCCACTCGGACGACACGGACGTAGCTGCTGGATTCTCGGCGCACTTCGCCACAAGTACGAAAACTTTCCGAAATATGCTTCTTCATTTTTTTATTGTCCATCATTAGGATAGGATTACTGCAAACCACTCCTTCGTCATGCATGAAATTTGAAAGGAGAAAAAAGCAACTGTTTACGATTACGACATATCGACAAATATTATAATCATCATCATCGGCATGACTACGCCTACTGCAGGGCAAAGGCCTCTCGATGCCATGATCCGTCAATCAACCCGGTCTTGTGCTTCTTGTTGCCACGTTATACGTGCGAACTTTTTAATCTCATCGGTCCACCTAGCTTTCTGCCTTCCCGACATGTGTTTTCCGACTCTTGGAATTCAGTGAGTTACCATTAATGAGCGGCTGTTACTATGCATACGCACTACATGCCCTGCCCATGTTTTTTCTTGATGTAACTACATATTTAACACTCTTTTGTTTCCTGATCAACTCTACCCTTCTTGTCGCTTAGGATTACACCTGTCTCTGTTTTTTCAATCGCTAGCTGCGTCCTCAATTTAACTTGAACCCTCTTTGTGAACCTCTCTGTTGGCAAATATGTGTAGTGATAATTTCATTGCGTCAATACACGCAAAATTGTCCCTTTGGAAAGTTTATTAGATATGTTACTTGAAAATTCGGGAGCACTTTGCGGCCAAATGATACACAAAATTGTTCAATTGAGATGCTCATGTGGTAATCACGAACGCAGAATAAATTATCTCGCTCAATGTCAATTTGTGTGTGTACACTCATAACACAAAATCAAGGGCGGCCAAGTAATGCTATCTGCCGCTCCTGGCCTGTAAACCGAAAATGCGCTACAAGTAACCTTAACGATGGTTCCACAGTGGAGAATGCACACCCTTAAGTACATGTGTACATTTATCAAAGTGAAAGCTTTCTATCACTCATAAAACAAAAAATATGTCATGCGTCAGTTAAATGTGTAAAGACTCGTTTGCAAAAAACAAAAAAAAACAAAAAACTGACATGATCAAAAGATTGCTTCGTATCCGGAGCTTATGATCGAATCCTGCCATGATTCCAGGATGACATCACCACATGATCCCAAGCGAATAAGCAGATTTAGGTGACATTGACACCTTTCTTATATATCAGTTCCAGACACAAATAACGAAACATAATTACGAGCTGGTGGTTTAACATATCTCTCAACTGTATAATGAGTCTACCAGTTAGCGTCAATCATTTCCAAATTGGCTTCACGCAATCATAAACTCTCGCTAAATATTCTGGAGGAAACTCTGTCATGAATGAACTTAGTTAAACAAAGTTTTTCGAGCTGTGTAAATATTTATACACCACTCGATTATCATCATCACCACCCTGAACACGCCCACTGCAGGGCAAAGACCTCTTCCATGAGCCACCTATCAACCCGATCGTGGGCTTTCTGCTACCACGTTATCTCTGCGAGGTTTTTAATCTCATCGGCCCACCGAACTTTCTGTCTCCCCCTCATGTGTTTGCCTTCTCTGGGAATCGAGTTAGTTACCCTAATGACCAGTGGTTATCCTGCTTACGTGCTACGTGCCTGGCTCATAACCTTTTCTTCCTAATTTCAACTATGATCTCCTTAACACCTATTTGTTCCCTGACCTTCTCTGCTCTCTTTTTATCTCTTAAAGATACACCTATTCATTTCCTTCCTATCGCTCATTGCTCGCTCCTTAATTTAACCTGAACCCTTTTTAAGCCCACAAATTTTTGCTCCGTAGTTAAGTACCGGCAAGATGCAGCTGTTATATACCTTCCTCTTGAGCGTTATAACATATCACCATTCATTATTTGAAAATGCTTGCGAATATGATCTACCCCATTCTTATTCTTCTAGTTATTTCACTATCATGCTTCGGCTCCGTGGTTACTACCTGTCTCAAGTTGACATACTCCTTTACAACTTTCAGTGTCTCTTCACCTATCGCAAAGCGCTCTTTTCTTCCGAGACTGTTGCACATTACTTTAGTTTAGTTGCAAATTTTATTCACACCTACTCGTCTCTTTTCCGTGTCCAGTTCTGTAATCATGAGCTGCAATTCCTACCATGGGGTACTCATCAAGGCAATGTCATCAGCGGTCGCATGTTACTAAGATACTCTTCATTAACTTTTATTCCTAACTGCTCTCAATCTAGAGCCCTGAAAACCTCCTGTAAACACGCGGTGACTAGCATTGGATAGATTGTGTCTTCCTGCCTTACACCCTTGTTTATTTGGTATCTGTTTCTGTCGCTTTTTTTTTATAGGGAACTATGGCAGCTGCGGAGCCACTGTAGATTTCTTCCAGTATGTTTATGTATGGGTTTCCTCGATGCCCTGATTCCGTAGTGTCTGCATTACTGTTGATGTCTCGATTGAGTCAAACGCTTTCTGGTAATCTATAAAGGCTGGTATAGGGGTTGGTTGCAATCCGCACATTTCTCCATTATCTGATTGGTGTATCAATGTGGTCTACTCTGCAGTAGCCTATTCGAAATCCTGCTTGATCTTTTGGTTAATTGGTGAATTATTATGATTATACATCCAGTTTTTACCTATTCACAAGTTTGCCTTCGCAGCTTTTAGTCCTCTGCCGCTTTTTTGCAGCCTGCTCAACCCCCAACACGTTATATCCTCGGATGCCAGCTACCTTACGCCTGTTCATTAACTTTGAAACCACCACTGCCTGTTTTTTGCCAGTTGCCTTTGGGGCTAGTAAGGCTTATCCTCTCGTAATGAGATTTTTTTCTCCTGAGATAGTTTGCCAGTTTTCTGTCTAGTGATGTACCTCCAACCATAGAGTCTCCGAATATACACTAGAGGGAACTCTGGCGCTAGTGTCTATGGGAGTTGCAACACACGGCGCTTCAGCGAGCATGGGAATGATGGGTAGTACACACATTTGTCTAATAATCATACTTCTGGTCTGCTTTCGGCTCCGTGTGAGTTCGTGTGGCTATAGGAGCTGTTTTTTCACGAAACAAAAATCAGCAAATGTTCAGCGGTTGCGCTTCACCACTCTATTTTTTAGGCTTACCTTTCCAAATCAGGTCACGAAGTTCAAAATGTTTGAATCTTTCTTTCAAAACAAAACCGAAACACAGCAATAAACAAAGCCGCAAGTACGATTTGCCATCCGCAAGTACGAAGACTAGACAAATGTGCGTACTACCTATCATTCCCATGGTCGCTGAACGATCGCAGTGACAGAGCCCCCTCTAGTTAATTTTAGGAAACTCTACGCCTCCGACTTTTATTGCACGCTCTTTGATGAGACTAGTAAGATTATCGCTCAGTGTATCAACGCTTACGCCGGTTACCCCGTTCAGAGCCTCAAATCTATTCTGAAGCAAAATGCGGAAATTTTGTACTTTCCTTCGCACTGCTAGCTCTTTAAAGTGTTCCTTGCGTACCAGTTTATGCCTTTGCTTTTTAAAATCTTGGGGAATACGAGCACTTATAATTCTATGGCCACTGCATTGCATCTTACCAACTACTTCTACATCTTGTACAATGCCTGGTTGTGCACACAGAATGAAGTCTATTTCATTTCTGGTTTCGCCAATAGGACTTCGGCACGTCCACTTACGGTTAGCCCGTTTTTCGAAGAAGGTATTCAAGATCCGTATACTATTACATTCTGTGAACTCTACTAATACCTCCTCTCTGACAATTCTAAAGACGATGTCATATTCTTCCACTGCATGATCTTCGGCCTGTTTATTTTGGCATTAATAGCATTACTTTGGTATTATATATTTGGCTAATTACTTTAGCATTAATTACTAATTACTTTGACATTATTTACACTAATTACTTTGGCAATAATGTTGCCCATCAGAATAGTATACAGTGTCTTTACTCTATTAGTGGCTGATTTTACGTCTTCATATAAGCATTAAACCAAACTATCATCATGGCTCGATGTAGGCGCATAGACCGGTACCACCTTCATCTTGTACTTTGTCTTGAACGGACTCTATATTTTTCAAGTGACTTGACTCTCTATTGAGTAGACATTCATACGTAGGTTTATTGTGTAGACACGTGACAGGTTTTACGTACTGAAGTATGTTCTGCATCTCACAAGTGTTCGAAGGTTTTGCAACTTTCTTTTGTCATACGTTCACATTCCGTCAATGTTTCCTCTTTAACAATAACATAAGCCTCATACCTGCGCGTAATGCTCTCATGGAATCACGCGGTTGCTGTGCCATGTGTGATCCGTGCCCGCTCTCTTCTGTTTAGTGCGCACCGTAGACTTGGAAGGCACGTCGGGCGTGATCGAGTCGCCGCTGTACCCGCACGACGCCCTGTCGCTGGGAACCTTCACGTGGCGGCTGCACGTACCCGACGACCTGTACCCGCGCATCAGCTGGGACACCATTTTCTTCACGGAGGAGTGCTGGACCAGCAGCCTCGTTGTACGTGACTATGAGTGGCGAGCGTCTTTCTTACAAGTTCATTGAATGGGCATAAAAACAACAGGCGCAATAGGAAACAAAACTAAACTGGTTCATAAATAATTCTCCCCATTTGTTGGCTTAGTGGTAAGCTATAGAGATATGTTGAGAAACTTTTAATCCAATGGCTCAACCGTGACCTGTCTCGAACAAAGTTTTGTGAAAGACGCGTGCAGAATCAGTTTGTTTTGCCCTAATGTCCACGCACAGCACAGGAGTTCCTTGTTTTCAGGATTGCCGGGGCTCATGGCTTCTGCAGGAAGGTTCCTTCAGGTTTTTTTCTAAGTTCTCCTAGTTATAATCAGTTCTTCCACGTATGTGGAACTAAACAAGGATTGTACTGAGGGTGAAGATTATGTCAGCCGTCGAACAGTTATGTCAGCCTCAGTCATATTCCGGGAGGCACTCTTCCACACCGGGCTTGAGTACACTGGAGTGAGTGCCAGGACCTCAGAGCTGGGAATCAACGACCTATATAATGAGGCCAGCATAATGGTCTATTAAAGTTGTTGTTTTTTATGCGAGGCCAATTACCAGCGCCTCTGTCAATATAGACATCATGAAATAAACCACAAGATGGTACGTTTTGTTGTTCCGTAGCGCACCTCGTATGTACGCCACACCTCTATCAATGATATTTTTCTGGGGATGATACAAAATTCAGTACTTAATCTAAAATCAAGAGCGTGGCCGCAATACCAAAATGCCAAATTGAAGAGCACGCCACCCTCTTTTTCTTTTACGGCATAAGCCTTCCCTAACAATATAGTTGTATCAAACTGTAATGATATACCCTCTAAAATAATAAAACCATCTTTGAGCACAACGAACGCTATGAATTAGAGGGTACCTTAAACTACCTCACATAGTTTTTAACATTTAGGTAAACACGAGCATCTAATTGAGAATGTCACGACAAGCAACGTGCCAAACGCGGCAGTGCTACGAGCCGTGAGCACGCCAGATAAAAAAAAAATGCACTATCTCCCGCTGAAGAAAACCATGTGTAGATGTGAAGAAGCTGCCGCTAACGCTTTCATTAACGGTGGCGTTGACGCTAGACCTGTGCGTCGGTGCCGAAATTGCCGGCAGTGGCGCACCGGTGTTTTCACCTTCCGCTGCTCAACGGCGCGGTGTTCACCGGACCGGCGGCGGCGCGGCGCGCGGAAGGGGTTGGGTAGGTAGGATCAAGATTCGGTAATTGGTGGGCATAGAAACTTGTAGCTTGAGTTTTGAAAAAAAAAAAGGTTTCCCGAAAAGCCGAAGCAGCGTTCGTGGTAGCAGCATGTTTTAATGTTACTTATTTACAATAACTGCCATCTCAGTTTCCGAGACATAGCAGTTGTATATACAAATTTTTCAGCACATTGCAAAAATATAATTTACCAAAATACGTGTTTACGCAATTATTTTTATTTGTTTTTGAGCACCGCATGTGCGCTGATACCCAAAGGCTAATTACAAAAATTCACGTTTTGCAGAAAAACGAAAAACAAACAAAAGGAGATGAAAACAATTTTTATTGATATAATGGGCCCAATATTTAGAGGATCAAATGACCGTGTATTGCGTGAAGGAAGGAAGGAAGCAACAAAAAGGAGAAGGCAGGAAGGTTAACCAGAAAGACATCCGGTTGGCTACCCTACTCTGGGGGATTAGGGAAGGGGACAAGAAAGATGAGAAAGAGGCGTGAAGAAGATGCAATGAAAGATATAGGTGCCAGAACACTCGAACAGGTGTAAGGAACAGGTGCCAATCACGAATGTTATGAGTGGCAAAAAACAATAATATTAACTGCAAGGTTTCAAGTAAATAGGTGTTAGTGGAAATAATAATGCACCCTACGACACTACGAACTCAGTTTGTCGTAACAGACACATCATTTAGGTAGTGACTGCTGTATTTAAAGCAGTAAAACAGTGACAATTAAAAATCATTATCTTAAAGAGGAAGAATAAGATATGTTGGCAGTTAGTTAGCGCTTCTATAGTGAACCAAAACACGCATTCAGTCTTCTGCTTTGTTATAGTATTTTCTACAGCTACAGAAAAGAAAAGCTTATAAGCTGAGGTTTGGATTGCGGACCAAATAATTGCTTCCTTGCATTAAGCTCATCGACGGCATCGACGAGGGCTCACCCGAGGCTGCCAAGTACTGCAGCAGCAGGAAGCCCGATCCCATGGTGCTTCGCTCATCGCACGTGCAGCTTCGGTTCGAGTCAGCTGGTGGCTACGCAAAGTGGAAGATGCGCTGGGAGGCCGTGAACAGCAGCTACCTGCCGAGCATGGAGCAAGGCAACGCTGGTGAGGAGGCGCTGTCCTTGAGATATTGTAACTGAAAAGCAATGCGGATTGTCCTTATGTTCAAGAATATAGTTTCGTGCTGGAAATGGAGGGTTTTCTTGGGCTTAGAGTTAGCACACTGACGTTTGACCAAGCAACTTTACTTCAAGTGTAAAAAAAGGGAGTAAGGAGGTTTTCTTTTTGCCGGCCAATACGACTGGTGTTACGGCAAAAAAAAAAAAGAACATGTGCTGCTCAAATGAAAAACCTAGAAGGAGCAATCACAAAATTAAAAAAAAAAAAGCTTTTTGAACCGACATGAAGGATTTAGTGGCCGTGTCTGTGATCGGCGAAAGCTTGAAATTTCGTGTCGACTTTGTGTCGTGCGCTGAAAAGTTTAGATTGTCGTTTTGTAATGGCAAAACTGCTGTCATGCAGTTTAATTTGTTTTTAATTGATCTGTGTGTCTTATCAGTCTAGGTGTAAGTGATGTCATCGCAATACTTAACTACAGCTGAAAACACTAATGTTCCAGCACGTGGTAAAATACAGGGTCCTAAATGCATAATCAATATTCTTTGTTTATCTGACCGCCGGCGTTCTCAGATTTCTCATGTGACCTGGTTTCACCTCTTGTAATGTCCGTAGGATCTGTGTGCAACTTCAAGATTGAACTGGATAATGCGACTTCCGTTACCAACATCACCTCACCGGGGTTTCCGGAGTCTTACACCGACTACCTGAACTGCAGCTGGTCTCTAGTGGCGCCCTCAAGACGTGTATCAAAAATCAGCTTTAACGTGGTTGACCTGAGAAGCTGGGAACTGGTAGACAACTGCTTCTACGACTACATCAACGTCTATGACGGTTTGTTCATACTTCGTCTTGTCGACATTTTTTTAGCATACTTCGTGATCTCGTTGAAAACGACGGAGAATTGGTGTAAATAAAAGAGTAAAACAATGTTAGCAATAGTCACTCTAAAAACAAAAGTTTTGGTAACTACTATTATTTATACGTTGGATAATTTTGCACATCAAAAGGACTTGAAAGCAAGGTGTCGGAGTCTCCTGATTTTTTTACATTGGAAGGTAATGATACATAATATTACCTTATAATTCCGAAGTAATTTAAATATTCAATAAATCTCTTTTCGGTGGCTCTCTTGTCCCATTATTTGTTGTTTTCCCGAAAGTCAGACAGGTTGCTAAATTTGGACGGTATCGGCGTTACGCTAAAGGTATCCTTACCACGTCTTGTAGGAAAAGTGTGCTGAGTGACATTGAAACCGACAACCTTCAATATTTCTTGTCTTGACTCGCTACAGTGGACCCGACGGCAGCAGCTGAGCAGCGCAATCTGCGAAGCATCTGCGGACAAATAGCGAAGTCTGACTTGCCTGCCCCTCTACTCAGCTCGACAAGATTCATGTTGCTTCGCTTTCGGAGCACCGACGCCAGTAGGAGCGAAGTGGTCGGCAAAGGATTCTCGGCCAGCTTCCAGTCAGGTGCGTGCATTATGGTCTAGTGGAGTGTAAAACGTGCAGTGCAAACATCCTGTCCGAAATCATTTTGTCCAAGCTGTAATAACTGCTGCATTCTCTGCTTCATGCAACTGAAGCTTCGCAATTATTCGGTTGCAATTTCCGGTCAGTAGTCTCTAACAAGAGGAAGCAATTTTTGAAAGTTGTGCAAATAAATAACTAATAAGTTTGTTTTCGGACTCAGTGAAAAACTTGTGCTTAAGTCAGAGCCATCAGTAATGAAAGGGAGTGGTAGGAAGGAAGTTCCTGAACATATCGAAAGGCGAGAGGCAATGCTTTCCGTATCGGTAATCTTAGGCAGATCTCACTAACAGCTCCACTATCGCGTTGACAAGAATACTGCTGGAATTCACCATGTGTAAATAACCATTACGCACAAAGAGCGAAACGTCATCAAGCAAATTTTTTTCTTGGCTTCCAAGATTCAACAGCGTAATCATCCAGGGGAGAAGGTTTCAAATCAAGCAGGCCCTCGCCTCTCCCTGTCGGCAGGACGGGAAACGCCCTATTTAATTCATTCTCGTCTTTCTTCGGCCTTGCGTCAGCACTTAGTTCTCATATGAAGGCAACGCTTCATCACGGCTCTGATTTACGAGGTGGCCGACATCCATACCCTTTAGAAGTGCTATCAAGAAGACTACCGGGTACTACTAGTGGTGTTTCCTTTGTGAAATGTGGGACATATTCAAACAAGATGGTCACTTAACCTTAATGAAATATACTTCTGTGAATAACACTGTCGAACTCTTAATTCTGTCGCTCCCTGTCCCTGCGCCTCCTTCTCTCCTTACTCTCTCTCTATCTCTCTACCTTTTAATCCTATCCCTCCAATCCCTTCTCTACCCCCATCTCTCGTGAGCTAATGTTGAGGTGTTCTCCCCCTGAGAGACAATTACGGGGCTCACTTTTCTCTTGTTTCATTTATAATCATTTCCTCTGTCGAACTGTAGTGGGAAACTTTAAGGCGCTCACCAGCTGGCTAGTATATTCGGCTGTTTTAACTATGGCTTGACTCATTGCAACTACAACTTAATTTCAGTCTCGTATACGCAGTGAATGTTCTTCAAACTTTTCAACTAGACCACGCTGCTAGTTAGGAGAAGATGTAAATGACCTCGACGCAATCGGTGCAGTGTGCGGCGGCAACATCACCGAGCCATCAGGCGTGATCCAGGAGAGCGACATCCTCGACTCGGAGATGCAGTGTCGTTGGCGCATCAGTTCTGACAGGAGGGTTCCGCTGAAGATCACCATCGAAAACATCAACCTCCCTTCCGACGGTGGGGCTTGCAGGAACACCTTCATTCAGGTGCGAAAAGTGGCCAGTCAGCATTGCTCGGAAATTAAGTTCTGTGCTGTGTAACTGCTACATATATCTGTGAACAATTTCTCCGAATCGGGATAAATCACTGTAGGGGCAATCATTTCATTTGTCTTCGCAGGTTCTCAATGGAGGACAGAGTGACTCGCCTCCGCTTGGCCAGGGCAAGTTCTGTGGCAGCTCGTCGAGGGTCCAGGAACTCCCCAAGACGTCGTCAGCAACAGCATTCATCATCTACCGCCGCAACAGTCCGCAGAAAGGAGTACGTCATCTTGCATGAATTGAGGACTAGCAATCGAAGATAAGTCGACAGTCAACAGCCAAGCAGATTGCTTAAGCTATCCTTAATTTGTCAACTTGCTATCGTATTCGCAGAGTCCTGTCAAGTCTGCTGTCCACTTTGAGCAGAATCATTGTTGTGTCAACTGTTTTGTGTGTTGGCCGGCTATTAATCCTATTCTTCATGCTTCAAATTCCTGTGGTCAGCGCACGCTCGTACAAATTGCTTAGTTATACTGCTCTCGCCACTATACTGTATGCAAGCGTGCTTTTTTAGAAAGTGTAAGTAATCACAAGCCTAATAAAAACTACCTTGCGCCAATAATGACCACTAAGATGCACTACTTGGTGCCCCTCCAGAGCTAAAGCTTGATGCCGACGAAACTTTCTGTATTTCGTCCTTTTTAGATGCGAAACTGTCAATGGCGGAGTTCAATAGGGTGGTGTGTGGCATGACCACCCATACTGCGCATGCGCCACAGCTGGCCCAAGCACTGCCAGAACGCCCTCGCGCGATTGCGCGTTCCAACTTGCGTGAGGGGCTGCGTAAAATAATGTGGCCTCTCCCCTTACGCACTCTCAGCAATCATGTGACGGCGTCGAGAGACGAGATTCTGCAGATGCGTGATTAACCAGGGCGTTATATCCTAGTCAGAATGCGCTGAAACGCGCTAGCACGTTATGTCCTACTTAAATGGCTGCAGTATCAGAGGTTGCGGCCTCTCCTCTTAACACTCAGCGATCGAATGATGGCATTGGGGAACGAGATTCAGCGGATGCGCGAAGACGCACAAGCTCTCGCGTGGCGTGGCGATGACCCGCGTTGCGTGCTTTAACAAAAATTCAGAGCGAGTAACAGCAACAGAAACTACAGTGAGTTGATGGTGTGCTTCACTTGCAAGGACGCCTTAACATCAGGCAAGGGCCCTTAATCGCAATCGAACTACAAGTCGACCCATGCGCTGCTTCGCACACCACTCATGGTTCCCTTTAGTGGGAAACGGTTTAATTTTAGGGGCGAAGCTTCTTATACCATCACCTGGTCTGTCGCCCTTCCATTCTGCATAGCCAGCATATCTATGGAGTGAACTATGATCAGTGGGGCGAAGCGTCCATCTGTACGATGCGTGTTCTAGTGTGATAGGAGCACACGGACGGGCGGACGGATGGTTGGACGGACAGACAGATAGACAGACAGACGGATGGACGGACGCAGTGACGGACTCACGGATGGACGGATGGACTCCCGAACGTAAGTACGGACGGACATACGGACAAACGAATGCACGGACAGATGCATGGATGAACTCGTGCACAGGCAGGCGGTAGCACGGACGGATGGATGGACGCTTTGCCCCACTGATCATCAATCGCGCATTGGATATGCTGCGATTCTATCTTTTATCATCTGTATAGGGCAGTGT
This sequence comes from Rhipicephalus microplus, assembly GCF_013339725.1. Taxonomy (NCBI): domain Eukaryota; kingdom Metazoa; phylum Arthropoda; class Arachnida; order Ixodida; family Ixodidae; genus Rhipicephalus; species Rhipicephalus microplus. The sequence continues at coordinate 137,505,715 of NC_051170.1, forward strand.
TAACTAATAGAAACACAGCTATTTGGCATTCAAAATATATGCACTCAGTGAATTCACTGTTTCGGTAAAAGAAATTAATTGTGAGAGGAATAGCGTCTCCGCTGGTATCTGTAGAAATCAGGTGATGTTTGTCAACATATTGCACCATGTGGGTAGCGATCCAAGAAAGCTGTTCCTGTGTCTTGCATATCTACTCGTTTGTGCGTGTTCTTTAACGACCCGCAAATACATACACTGATAAGTATCCATTATACTAGACTGCGTACTTCACGAAATGTGTCCACAATTCTAAAAAAACAGCGAAAGGTGATATTTATAGATCCCTCCGAAATTAATTCTATAGTAGCTGCAGGCGTCTCAAGATGGTTACGGTCATCTTTTGGGACAGTAATTAAGAAATTTCAACTGATTAACTTTTCAACAATTTGATATAGGTGGTTATGTCAATAGCAGAAATAAAGTTCTTCATACAAAGTCGAAGCTCTGAGATATAGAAGTGGGCTCTACTAACTACTGCGGCGTAATAATATTCAATCAAAATTAACTGCGAAACTAAAACACCGATGAATGCAACAAGCAGAATACCAGAATGATGTCCTTGTTTAAAACCACGATTGCAGACATGTAATTCTTCCGTGTTCATTGCCATATTTTTCCTAGGGATGCTTTAACTACAAATGTATACCACACACTCACTCGAAGAATTCAACTCGGCTGATAGTTGATATAACAGCGCTCACTCATTCTGGTCGTCTCAGAAAAATGCGGCTGTTACGCCGTTTTGCGTTTCGGTTTCGCCACTCAATTTTGGTTAAATACATTACTTCACCAATATTACTATAGGTTGCTTCTTCGAAATCTCAAAGCAGCGATGGGTTAATCGCTTGAAGGGCTTCCATTTTTTTTTCATTTAGCATAATGATATTTTTCCATTCATTAAGAACTTGCTAAATTTAAATCTCATTTTTCCAAGTGATTTCTTCGGCCATGTTAAGATGGCTTCGGCTGCTTAAGAAGTAATTGTCAATGGCATATAAAAGGTTTCGCATATTTCTCCCTTTTGAGAATATTGAACAGATTACTTGAAACACCCGGTAGAGCGGGAAATGCGGTGCGTATGTATGTTCTTTAACAGCAAAGCTGTGGTGTGACAAGGTAAAAGCGTGCAGCATGAAGCGGTAGAAGTTTGGCTTGAGCAATTGTAGGTCCTCAGGTCGCAATGACTTGAAGATGTTAAGCTGTGGTGCGACAAGGTTGTAGCAACACGAAGCGGTATAGGTTTGACGTGAGCAGTTGTAGATAATCAGGTCACAATAAATTTCGCTGGTGTTAAGAATCAAGAAATGTAATTAGAATGAGATGAACTGACAATTATTCGCTAATGGTATCTCAGCTACCAAATCCAAGTATTGCATTGCCAAGATCCTCAAGAGGACTTTTACTTCTGAATTTATCTGAGAGTTTTCAGAATGACAAATGAGGGTTTTGAAATAAATAATGGGAGAATAAAAAATTAAAATTGCTGTCATTGAAGCAGGCCACGTATGATTAAGCCTTTCAGTAGGGGTGCATAAGTACACAAATAGCAGCCCCGTAACAGCATTCTCTAAAAGAGCATCGCGAAATCCGCATGTATAGAAACGGCAATAGTGAAAAGACGCATGTAAAATCCTTGCATATCAAGAAAAGGACTTCAGAAGTGAACTCAGCACATCTTAGAACTTGCCTATATGATGCCGTTCTTTTACTGCGAGTGTTCTTATAAATGTCGAAAAGGCCCGATATTTTTTCGACTCTCATTCAGGAATATTCATAATTTGTGTCACTCAACTCAACGCCTGCTGTTTTTTTCTCGTAGCAATTCCGACTGAGGTGGGAGGAATCGGGCATCGAGTGCGGTGGCCCGATCCGGTTGAGCCGGGAGGTCAAGACACGTGAACTAACATCGCCGGGCTATCCTCACGGCGCGCCCGCACACGCAGTCAGCTGCGACTGGACCGTCATGGGTCCATCCAGGTCGCGCATCAGGGTGGACTTCCCCGACTCCTTCCACATGCGCCACGGGTGAGCAGCGGCGCCATCACTGGTGACGCACGCTTATCTTGTGTGGTCAACCGGTGTAGAGCGACCATTGCCTTAGGCTGAACTGGTCAATGTAAGCATTCTTGGGGAAAGAGGAAGAGGAACACCGGACAATGTCGCTGAACAAGCTCTAGGCAAAGAGCGTCGGCGCTCACACTAGCGTGGTAGTCTCACGTATAATTTTTGTACTAAGCATCTAAGTCGATTATGAGGTAAAAGGGAGATATCCGAGACGGCTAAAAGGAGCATAAAGCTGACTTCCAACGACAGAGGTGCGCAGGTAGCTTCTTTAGAGGCTGGCGTGTTTTGCCGCTCCTCCAATATTACTAACAATAATTGTGGATATTTCATATCCCAAAACCAACTTGTGGTTATGAAGGTCACCGTAGTGTAGAGCTCCGGAAATGGAGACTACCTGGTGCTTTTTAACCTGAGGAGTCCCTCACTCATATTAGTTGACTCCGAAAAAAAAAACTTTAGAATCGATGAAAAAAAAAAGCCGAAAAATTAAGCAATGATGCGTTTTGCACAGCGGCTTGCCTACACTATTCCGCTTTATCTAAGTAAAGCTTGGAATCAGATCGCCCGCTGTGGTGATCTATTGGCTACACCACTCGGCTAACGACCTACAGGTCGCGAGATCAAATCCAGTCGGCGGCATTTGCATTTTTAATAGAGGCGAAAATGATGTAGGCCCGTGTGCTCAGATTTCAGTGCACGTTAAAGGACACCAGGAGGTCAAATTTCCCGAGCCCACCACTACGGCGTCTCTCATAATCATATGGTGAATTGGGGACGTCAAACCCCCCATACCAATCAATTGGAATTAAATCATTCTTGGAAAGCAGAATCGATTCTCTTCGGCCACCACTCTCTTCCGAAAGTTGCATGGCTATAGCCCTGCTCTTCAAACAGTGATGGGATATGTGTGACTTAGTAAAGCTCCTGCAGCCAGCCTTCGATGATTAGAAGAGCTCTGCCCCTCTCTCTACCTGGCACGCACGCCAATACTTGCAGCTCTCAGCAGTTGGAAGCCAATGCTTCATTCCTGTTGTCTATATTGCCTGCATTTTCTTTTCCGTTGTACAAACATAACAAACACAAGTCGACTTGCCCATTCCTCAACATTAGTAGCATGAGCCTCAATCTTGAGGCTCTGTATTTTTGTATGCCCCTGTTGACTCTGCTGACTTTGTTGAATGTATTGGACTACCTTGTTGTATAGTTAACATGTCAATGTCTGTATCGTTCTTTGTAGGTGTTTCCTAATTGTGACTACTGGGTGTGGTTTGACACTTAAAACCAACCTATTTGTTATTGATTTTTCATCGTACTGTTCGTGCAACACCGTGGATGTGCTTTGCTGCTTCAGATGAGTAACTTAGGACTCATTGTTTTTTGTATTACTTTTCTTCGTTTTTATGCATTTAGTTGTTATGTTCTTGTTGTAATAAGCAGTTAACTCGGAAGAAGTGTAGCCTTCTCTGCACTGTAACCACTCCTGCCTTGACTACCGAGAGGTCGGGTGGTATCGAACAAATATGATACAGAAATAAAATTCGCAGTTGCCACGACGAGCCTGATGAGCGTCGCAAGGACTATGTCGAGGTGTTTGACGGTGGCACCGCCAACGCACCTTCGCTTGGTTTCTACTGTGGTTCGGACCGTGGCGACAGTCTCGTGAGCTCCGGGAACCTGATCGCACTACGCTACGTGCAAACCAACGCTGCAGGAGACTTCCTCGGATTCAGGTCTACAGTTACGCTTGGTATGTTGCAGAGAACACGCTTCTGTTTCAGTTGTAGTGCAGCATTTTACGATAACGATGTGCCTCTCCTTACTCAGTGTGGAAGCTCGTTCTTCACTTTTGGCATGAAGCAGTGATATCAGCGGTCTCCCTAGAGAGTCCACGAAATCGCTTTACGGCAATTCAGGGCACCCACTGATATGAAAGCTCACGCCGGCGGCTTCAAGCACGTGGACTTTTCTCTATTGTTCGTCCCATTTTTTCTGTTAACTGTGTTCACGAGGTACTGAAGCTTGACTGGTTTAAAGTTTTTTTTTTTTTGTCAGAAATTTTCAGATGTCACGGTGTGTTGATACATAACGATCAAACAACTTCTCCATATTTAAAAGTCGCCTTCCAGTTTTAAGCACTTTGCTGATTACTACCGATATTTTACTGGAATCCCGATGCAAAATCACATTCATAAATGGCTCTTCTGTAAGATATAGGTAAAGTTTTCCAATTGGCAGCGCTAGCTAATGTTTATTTACACAGTACCCTCCACCCACAACTGCTTTTTTGATAGAAAACCTTTCCTCCCAGCCTCGTTCCAGTGGACCTTAATGTCATGCCTGCGGCACGCTAGATGTTGTGACACCCGTGACTTATGCTGTTGATGATGTGCCAAGTATTGGCCGTAAGAGGCGCTTCTGGATTTTTACGTCTCAGTCTGAGAATGCTAACGTCAGATAATGTAATACATTTATATTTGTGATAGCACAATAGAGGTGAGACTGTTTTGTTTGTTTGTTTGTTTGTTTGTTTGTTTGTTTGTTTGTTTGTTTGTTTGTTTGTTTGTTTGTTTGTTTGTTTGTTTGTTTGCGGCCTTTTTATACTGTTATTGTCGGGTGAACGAAATTACCTGTTCAAAATGAAAGCAATCGCAGCCTATTGAACCATTCGATATGTCATTCCCATAATTCTATATTTTCCAATAAGATTTTTACATAAATATATAGCAATTATATCGAAATTGTATCAATAATGTATAGATTTCGTAATGAAACTTCTGGAATTGTTGGAGTGCCTCAAGAAGTGTATCCGTAGGGGAGCTACGAAAATATTATATGGTGCACCGATATGGCATTATTCGGACAGCTACCTACCCTATGAAGAACGTACCTTATGATTCATACCGAGACAGGTCGACCACAAGTCTAACCATGGCTTTCAGGGCATTCTGATAATTACACTACACTAGGTGGCAAAATCACCGAGACTATTGAGCCATATTTATCCGCACACAGTAGGCACCAATATCACAAGCAGAACCAGTTCATCCTGTAATTTTTTTAAAAAAAGAACGTCATTGTTCTGCTTGACACAGAAGGAGATAGACCACCGAGTGATAAAGGCAGTGGAGTCAACCAGACAAGCTTTAGGTTTGCTACCCTACAAATGGTTTAGAGAAGAGAGACAAGTAATAGAGAATATGTGTGAGAGAGGGGAATGAAGTTATCTACGTGTGCAGAAATTAATGTACCGAAGGGCTTTAATTGGTTATTCGGACAGACATTTCCCAAATAAACTGCAGCGGGGTATCTTCAGCTTTCCGCTCCATCACCGATTGCAGCCACGGGTAAGAATGTTCGCCTGAAAACAAAATGCTCCATGCATTAGAGTTCAGTGGGTTTAGTGCGCCCTGTAAAAAAAAAAAAAGAGAGAGATGCGCCGGACGTTGTACGGAGAGCAAGTGCACGACGGTACTAGAGTTTCTTGCGAATCTTTTAATGTCAATTATCGCGTGTAGTGCCTTTGTAATCAACAAGCATCAGCTGTCTAACGACCTCAGCAATGTCGAAAAAGACATGTATTTACCTTCATTTTTTATTTTTTAAATCACAAGTTTCCAGCCTTACTTCGCGCGATAGAACTTTCCTGTTGCAGTGACTATGCATGCCTGCCAAGCGGCCACTAGAAGCCCTGCAACACTTTTTACAGTAGCTATGAAATGGAGTCACTAAAATAGCTTATTTCCTCACGAACTCGCCCCCGCAAGAACTTTTAGAATCCTTCCAGTACGGGTGGACTTAAAAAGATTTGTCTTACGCTGTTCTCAGGCTCTCAGACTGCTCCAAACAAGAACCTACCCTAGCCCTGCGGCGCTGCGCAAAGCATACTCGGAACGGTTCGGAAGGTCTGATTACCTCTTGTGTGGTGGTTATGAGAACTTCGACCATGTCCCGTGGGGCTGTGCTCTCACCGGTCCCCCTTTCTGCCAAGAGGAAATGAACAAGCTAATTAAGGCTCAAGACCTCACCTCATAAATCCTGGCCGTCCTTAGTGCCCGTGCTAGGGTGATCAATTTTAACCTGATCAGCGTCTCCTCTATTTTTTTCAGTGCCCGGGCGAACGCTCTCTTCAGGCCGTCGAGCGCCCGCTTCTCCTCCGCTCGCCACTGCCGCATAGTGGCGCTGCGTGAGTAGACTACGGAATGCTGGCGCTGAACGGCCGCACGTATTAGGAAGTTCGCATATTCGTGCTTTCATGCGAGTTAATTTGCAGTAGCGATTCTTAACGGCTTCACGGATGCAAGGAGGACGAAAAGTAACATGAACACTGCGGCGCGCTTTTTTCACCGGGCTCTGTCAGGCCGTGCTACCGGTTCGATATATGTGTTCGAGTTTTATAGCATTAGCGTTTTATTTCATTTTTCAAGCTATTGAAACCCCGTTATTTGAATGCCTCAGTATATATACTGCTGTGTACCACTCTGAATATCTGACGAAAAAAAAACACATTGCCTTTTTTTCTCATGTCTCATTAGTAACAAAAAAAAAAAACTCACCGGTCTTCCTATGGGTTCACCTGAAACGATTTGATTGTTTGTTCATAGCCTGGAATCCATGGCACATACATACTCTGGGGGATCGGCCAAGAAAACATATCGCTCACAGCGCTCGTGTTGTCCTCTTTTGCCTTCCGTACCTCGACTTTGTCTGTTTCTTCTAGCACATTCGTGCTCGCGCTGCAGCCCTTATTACTATGAATTCAAACCAACTAGCCCAAATCGCCATTCTTCTTCAAAACGTATAGTATCCTATAGACGGTAACTGCACTATTGCTTACAAAAAAAGAAAACAAAAATAGGTAGAAGGAAAACATTATAAAAAAACAAAGATTTAGAGAGTGAGAAAATAAAATAAAAATATCACTAATATATTAATAATACCTTCATTTTGGGAGCCGACCAGACAGCTGAGTGTACCAAACCTGATTATTTCGGAATGTAAGTTTCGTATATATTGACATTTTGAAAATTACTTTCCAACTCTTCTTTTTTTTAGTATTTGCTAAAGTGGGCTTTATGTTGAAATACATTTAGTGTCTGCAATGAAATTGCACACCGCATCAACTAAATCTCTGTGGCGATCTCCCGGAACGGAGGCACCAAAATTTAGAACAGTTTCTGTGGTTGAACTTAAACCTAGCTTCGCAAACGGGTTAGCTAGAAGTCTTTTCCTTACTGCGTAGTTATGACATGAGACAAAATGATTTTCAATAGTTTCCGATTCTTCGCAGAACGGACAAAGAGGGGATATTGTCAGACCATGTATGTGTAAACAAAAATTCAGTGGGGGAACACGGCACCGGCATCTGGAAATAATAACTTCAAGTTTTTTCGACAGACTCCACTAAGATTTCCTTGGAAACTTTAGATGACTGAAAGGCGAAAGCAGTCCTTGTTTTCTTCCGATTCAATGCACTAAATGTTTCCTATTTCCCTCCAGGATATTTCTGCGCCCAACATGGTTTTCTTACTGCCTCAAGGATTAGAGACAAAGCTAGCTTTCTGCCCCTCAGCTGGTTATACACTGCCCTCATGATCAGCCCATTTTAGCCAAGCGAAGATGTTATATGATGCCGTCAAGTTATGCGACTTTCCGATATGTCACAAACATTTATGATATGTGACGTCGTAAGATGGCGTTTTCACGTAATGATGACATCCTGCATCACTCGTGTTTACATACCCGGCGCGAGAAGACGCTGGACGCCTCCGGCGATGAATTTTCGCTTTTGATGAGACATTCAAAGCTATCACCTTAATGCATTGTACGGCTTCATCTGCGTGAAATTGCAGCTTCCGCTGGTGTTCGGGGGAGCGAGCTTGCAGTAATCATGCAGTACAATTGGTCTCCTAACAAATATTCGTACTACATTCTGATATGTCACCGTCATTTACAACCCCAGTATTTTATAAGTTATGAGTAGTGGCGGCTGAAGACTACCCGTCACGTTTGGCAACATGGCAATTGGAATCACTGAACTGGAGCACGCTGCATCCGAAGAGGCAACACATGAGTCTATCAGTAGCAATGCTGCCTCGCGATCGCTGCTGAATGGTAGCCCATTGGCAGCACACAGCCTTTTGGCCTATACTCTGCTCGCTACCGAATAAAGGTGCCAGAGGGAAGCAGAAAGATACAGGGCTGATCAGCCGAATACTAAGGCTACAACAATATGTCCACGAATACACATACAAGCTCAAGCAACTGACCACAGGCCGCATTTTTCATGCCTGTCACCTTGGCTCAAGTTGAGAGTCAGCGTTAGAGTTCAGACTTTAACAGTGCCTTTTTAAAACACAGGCAACAATCGCTGAATTCGAGCCACATTTGGACCTGTTCTTGTTTATTTCACGATGATTTCATTGTTTAACCACTCAAATGGTGAAATCACCTGCTATACTTCCTCATTTTCTGACACTTGCTTTTTCTCGTTGGCAATACATGTCAGGCTTTGCGAAGGGAATGGATGATCACCTATATCCCTGGAAGCAGTGTACTGAGATTTCATGCTATTTAGTGCATGAACTCCAGGCTTGCGTATAATGTGCTACGCCACTAGAGAGAACCAAGCATTGGCGAACATTAGGCACCCAAGCTGTTATTATTAGCTCCTGCAAGGGCTTCTCTCAAAAATCGAATTTCAGCTAGTCAAAAAAGCTACTCCCAGTCAAGCGAATGCCACTGTGACAAAACGATCTTCCGCGGATTACTTGCATGAGCTATCTGGTGTCGGCCTAGCTAGCAGGCGATGCGCGAGCGCCTCGATCAAGTTGTCGCTTACGACTGCAGCCTTTAAAATGAACTGAGTGCACAGAATAACAAGTACTTCACGATTCTCGCTTCCAAGTTTCCATTACACCTTAAACAATGCGATTACAGCCGAAAACCGAGCTGTATAGCACCTCCCGCGGTGATCCCTGTGACGACCGAGCGTGCCATGCTCTAATGAACCAATGACTGATACGACGACGCGGACGAGCGATTTTTGAGCTGCTTCTGTCATTTGTCGAAAGAAGAGAAAGCGGTTTGTAGGTAACGTTGAGAATTTATTGGGAATTGCAGACCACATGCTATATTATTTGGCTCACATCACCTAAGTAGCCTCTATTATCGATCAGCAGCGTTTTGTAACCATGAAGTGCCCCTTTAAGCACTTATATAAGTATGACCATTCGGAAACCTAAAAATCAGCACAAGTAGGCTAATGGCAATGTCAAAAAATGAACAATTTCAAAAGCCAGCAAAAGTGAGGGAGAGGATGAGAGTGAATAGGTCTGGTAAGCTACTCCACTCTAACGTCGAAACGTAAAGGTCGGAATCGAAGGACGGAGGCCGAGAACCTGACTGCAGCGCCAGTGCTTTTTTTTTTCATTTATCTTGGCATAATTGTTTTTATGCACTCTAAAACTTCATACAAGAAACATATTAGCGTTTCTATATTTAATCGCTCGTATTGAATGCCTATAGGCCAGCTTTCGAAATATACAGGAATGTTACTTTGACTGCATTTTAGGAGCTCTGGCTTGCCACGTTATGACTCTTTTCAACAGAAGCAAGAGGTCTCTTTTCAAATCATTTCCTCTCTTTGAAGAGTCATGAGACTCAAGAAAGAAATAACGTGTCTCTTCAAAAAGAGTCTTCCACTGGTGCAGGTCAGGTCTGGACTTTCTGAAAAAAAAAGCGCATATATATATTTTTTAAACTGCACCAGTAGGCGACTCTATCATCGTGAGAACAACAAGTGTCCATTTTATGCGTCTGTTGCAGCTGACTGTGGCGGAACCCTGTGGCCGTTCAACGAGCGCAGCCGAAACCTGGAGGAACTGCGGGAGAAGCTGGCCGAAGGCTCTTACTTCGACTGCGCCTGGCAGCTGCGTTCCCTCGACCAGACGGTGGTCGCGCTCAGCGTCAGGGGTCTCACCCTTGCTGACAGCCCTGGATGTACTGGTCTCGACTTCCTCGAGGTGCGCGACGGAAACCGCACTGGTGAGTGATGAAATTCTATAAAAAGCACGACGTTTTGAGGCCGGGTGTTCGTGGTTATTGGCTTATTTTATTTAATTATAGGAAGCAAGCTTCTTAGCCTAGTTTACAACCACTGGGTTCGCAAACCCGAAGCACCAACAGGTGGCTCGTTTTACGTTATTGCACGAACCTTATTTCTGGCGGCCCCTGACATACATGCTAACGCGTCTACTTGACAAATATGTGGGTGATTAGCCTAACCTTTCATGTTTACAAAAGGAGAACTGCGTCAATAATTGTTTCATCCCTGCCTAATGTCTTTTTATAAAATGCTGTATGAACGTCACCAAAATGAAATCATTACTGTTCTCATCACGTTCTTTATATTTATCATGACTAATTTTTGTATTTTTCATTGTATGAGTGCACATAAACAGTTATTTAGTTTGCTGGGTGTATATTTCTATACTATTCTATTTTGTTATGTTCTGTTCTCTTCTCTCCCAGCATTTTTTTATTAGAATCTTGTATTCCTGAACTGCTGTCATGTATGCACGGGCCCTCAGACACTCCTAAATAGTTTTATAACCACTTTTTGCCTCAGGGACTTCCAACTCGTTGGAAAATAAAGATTTTCTTAGCCTCCATTGCCTAATCTTCGAAAATATTATTAGATTAATTAGCTTTTTAAGTCAATCTTCTACTCAGCTGCTCTATTTAAATATATTTTAACAGGAAAATAAGTTTCTTTGTCACTGCGGCAGTTTGGATAGTTTTTTTTATTTCATTTTAGATACAGCATAAAGATTTGTCACAATCCAATATGCACCTTCTGCATATGTTGTAATTTTAAAGAAAGTTTACAAATGCATTATTGAGCAACATAAAACTACAACATAGTTTACGTAATACATACCACCGTGACTTTTAGGGTTATTTTGGGAGCAGCGTTTTTCCAGAAATCGTGTGATTTAGCGGTTAATAAAATAGCTTTATTTAGTCCACTACAAACGCAAGTAAGCTCCCCGGGAACAGTGCATTTTTATGCACGCTGCAAAGTATTCAAGCATTTTTATTTAAACTGCGAATTCCCGACATAAAATAGTTCTCCTTAGAAACATTCGAGAAAACGTTGATACATATATATATATTGCTGTCCTCACATTTGTCCTGCTTGTTCACTGCGCAGTTAAAGCTTGCTGTAAGGGGAAATTAGTGTGGGCGATGATATCAATCTACATGTTCTCGTGTATTCCAAACGGTCAGTTTTACGATTGGAATGGGTAAATTATTTATAAATGACTCAAAGTTTGCTGAATTATATCACGCAGCAGTGAAATAGCCGCTTCAGCTTGCGGTAACACCGTGCATAAAATTAAAAGTGTGAGATGGGCGTTGTCGCTCCGGCAATGAAGGACAGTGCTGCATGTCTGACAGCATTGCATGCCTTGCCACTTTATTTATTGATTTATTCTTCCACTGGCAAGTGGCATCAAATTACTGATACCAATATGACTACCATGTAAGAGCATGAATGCACTGGCCGTTTTCAGAACCCATCACTACTCAATTTATTTCGATTTGCTAACGACTTGCGAACATTTCATATAGAGTATTTGTATTGTTTGCTCGTCAGAATATATTCTTTTATTTATTCTTCGTCGGGACGCTTCTCGAACGCACCGATATTCGTGTTTGCAGGAAAGCAGTAGCCGTCTTCGTCAAACGATTATTACTACCATTCTAAAGGCAGAAAGAAGAAGTGCAGTGCATAGCGTGCCTGCAACGCATTTTTGTTGTTTGTGAATATTTTAGATGAGAGGCGGTGACAAAATGCATAGAAACTCCATGGGGTCCACTACCAGTTCACATCGTCAGTATATTGACATTGAGTAAGGTTGTGTAAGGATCTGAATCCGAAATAACCCAGCTACTCACTATCACATAACAGTAAAAAGTACAACTAGATGACAAAAAATGTCAGTGCGTTACTCATCGGAGCCACAAATAAATAGTTCGGGGGGAGGGGGGAGGTTAATGATAAAAGTGGGCTTGTTTCAAGCACAGCGCCAAGGACAACTAGTTTTTTTTTTCGGAGGCAAAACATATTGTTGTTTGTGTGTGTTGCATTTTTGTGTACAATATTTAAAAGCACTGCGTTCACCCCCACCCTTTGCTTGAGCCTCAACTCTCACAATATGATGTAGAGGAAAAATAGAGAGATGAATGCACACGTACTGGCAGTAAAGTCTGTCCCCATTTCCACTGTTTCACCGTGAAATCGATTCAGCTACTGTTGTGAAATCGCCCCAGATTTTTGGGAACATTTTGTGTCCGCTCTAAGTGGCAAGAGAACTTCGTATGAGATTCAGATACTTGAGATTTGATATCTCTGTATATCTGGCTCCATAATCGCAGAAACTATAGCAATATTACCTGTGTATTTTCGTCGTATTTTATGTGAATATTATTGGATTAATATGGCTAGCCCACGTCGGCAAATGGTTTTTAAGATTATGCAAACACTTCCGAGGTGATTTCTTTCAGCTGAAGAAAATCTTAAAGAAACATTCATTAGGTATGTCAGTTGCGGTAGCACAGCTTGCTTTTTCCGATACACCAAATGTGCGGAAGTTAAAAGGTTTTTCAGAACAGGCAGTATTTTAGATGTGTGAAGTTCAAGGACACGTCGGTAGCGCACCATTTACAGGAAACAAAATTAATTTAGTAACGCTGTCGACTAGTCGCTATAAGTGATGAATGGCTTTAACTGAGATATTAAATTGTGATCACAGCAAATAACCGTGCGGAGGTGCATCTTTCTCAGCCAGAAAAACTCACAGGGTAGCTCATGTATCCACCGTAAGCGAAAGCTATGTTTTGTTTCATTTTGTTGTCATAGCAATTATGTGGACACCATCGACAGGTTTTTGCCGTTGCCATCAGTGTTGTCCTCGCATTCATGGCTCGTGTAATACAAACTTATAAAATTCTTTCATACATCGCAGTTTGGGGCTCCAGCTGAGATGAAACCAGCCAGCTCACCGCCATCGCTCGGAGAGCGCATGCGATAACATCAACCCGCTTGGGAGGCCTGCCTTCGAAGTGGGAAGGAAACAATGCGCTCGTCTTTAACGAGCATGAAAAGACGCGAGGGGGTGCAGTAGCACCAACTATGAGTTTTGGATTTAGGGGCGCACTCGCCAGCGCTGGCTCCTCGGCAGCTATTAAAGGGCGGATCGTGTACTGTTCTACGTGCTGCGCTCTTAACATGAAAAGACTGTGCGAAAAGTGTCCCTGGAGGGGCCGTATTCTCTTACACCAGCGTTTTGTGGAATTGCCTGAGATAGCATCCAAAATAGTCATTTTAGACCGCCTCTTTTTGTATAACAATACATTTTCTCGCTGTAGAATTCATTGCTTCGCCCTTCCGGTGAAACTGCGGCTTTTTTTTTTCTTCTCTGGCAATTGAACTGATTCCTCCCCCTTTCTGCCACTATAAGCTTTCTGCGGCTAGCGCTGTTTTTCGCTACCTGCAGGATCGCAGGTGTTCCAAGCTTCCTCGCCCTCTGTGCCTCCAGGACCGGCCTACCTTTGACCTAGCAATTTTCTCATTTGATAAAGTCATCACGTGACGTCACGTTATACGACTTCACAGTGACGTTGCTATGACGTATCAAGTTTCGGTGATCATTTTCGTCACCCCGTACTGACGGTCTTTTTTTTTTGTATCCCCCGTGTGGTCGCTGTCAAAACCGTCACCGACCACTCAGCCCCTTGGCGGCGCCAATGATTGAAAACAAGCGTGAAAACCATGTAAGGGGCAGTGGCGAGAAAACGTATAAAAACTCCTACTCTTTGGTCTGTTAACAGGAACCATTGACATATACATGAGTGCCACAATTCAGAAGAGTGATTTCGCAGATGTCTACTGTGGTAAAGACTCGATATGCTTGCGGCAACGTTTTTGGCGCCTCTTTGATTTTTCAGGTCCAGTGCTGGCCCAGATCTGTGGACCGAACTCGACGCTGGACGTGCAGTCCTCGGAGAACTCCATGTTCCTGCGTGTCAAGCTCAGTTCGGGGACGCGCCACAACCCTCGTTCTCTCACGTTGCGCTGGCACTCCGAATTCAGCCGTGAGAGCTCAGCTTTATTCTTTCATTTATTTCGCACGTCACATGCCATGAGACATTGCATGCACGTAACTTACAGATGACAGATTCTCGGATTTGTGAGAAGTTGCTTTTTATTTATTCATCTACTTCTACATACTGCAGCCGCATTCGGCCATAGATTTAGCGGCAATGAAAATTCATAGAGCAATTTCAGAAGCGTCACAATATGACAATGCTGGCACACCTTCTATGAAAAAGGTTCCGGTGTTCATTCTCGTAGGGGGGAAGGTGCTTTGTTTACACCATAACCTATCGTACTCCTGACCTCCCTAGATATCCCCTCTCCGGCGCCCACGTCTTGTTCGTACCTTCTGCCGCTATGACCATAACCTATGACTGGCGTGGCACTGGTCATAAGTTGTTTTTAATGTCATCTTCAGCGTTCCTAGGCCCATATTCACAAACCAACCTTGACCTTACCTCGAGCTTTCCTCAAGTTTCTGTACCCTCTACATGCGTTATAAAGGTGAAAAATTGGTAAAGAGGTAAATGATCATAGCAAGTCTTGTTCACGAATATTGGCCTACATCGTACATCAAGCGCAAGACACTTACAACCGATGAGAAAAACTCGAGGTAAGGCTCAGGATAGTTTGTCGAAACGGGCCTTAGTTATATTTCGACCAACAGAGGGCTCATACTGTGTAATTATTCTGCAAAAATGCAAAATACTTTGCAAATCAATGTACTAGAAGCAATTCATAAACTCTTTAAAAGATTTGAACGCGATGCCACAGAACCTGTCCTACACTATGTACGACAGTCTACAGGTTCCCGCGTCAGTGAAACAGTGTGCACTAAATACTTGACCACCATGAACAGCTTACCTGGCCAGCCGTCCAAGTTTGCAGAAATTGTCACATATGTGCCAGCAGTTCATGACGGAATGCAGGCGTTATTACTTCAGCGCCGTCGAAGCAGCCATAGAATAGAAAACGAACATGTAATAAGTAGCGCCAACATCAGCGAGCAGTTAGTTGAACAAGAGCGAGGACACGCGCTTCCTAAAGAACCTCGCCATCTGAGCAGGTGAGGGGGCCGTAAGTCGCGGTTTAAACATATCACTTACAGTTTGAAATGTCAAGTTTTGTAGTCATTGAGAGATACCGTACCGGAGGATCAATAAATTTAGTACATTTGTCAGCCAATTAGGCAGCGCAGAAAGAGTAAACTTTCAACGTGGCGACACGTTCACGAAGTTGTGACGTTAGGAGTACACAGGTTTGAGGAATGTAAAAAATAAGGCATATCTGCGGTAAATGAAACGTACAACTTTATTTATACTTAACCTTATGAATATCACTTTTTCCGAAAATGGTTTCAGACTGGCGATGCTTGTTCGATCAACGGCCGCATTTGTGTTCAACAAGTCAGCAGCTGTACTGAAGAGTTCCCCGAAGAGTTCGTGTAGCGTAGCCGACTTTGTTTGTGATTTATTGCATACTATTTCACTATGTTTGTTCCAAAACGGGGGATGAGTTAAAAGAAGCGCCAGACGTTTGTATTTTTTAAATTTTATTTTCGATAGTAGAGAGTCATTAGGGCGTGCGAGAAAAGGAAATGTATCAGGTTCCTTTTAAATGACATACACGCAGTTTTGCTGAGATTAATGTTATCTTTCCGCTCTCTCTCTCTCTCTCTCTCTCTCTTTCTCTGAAAAAAAGAGTGAAAATGTTGTTAATGTGTCATTCACTACCCTAGGTTCAAAGACGGGGGGGGGGGGGGGATTCTGCCTTTCTTTCACTACCCTTGTCACACGCAATACAACCTCCTCACCCCTTAGTTTTTTAAATCACGTGAACAATGTCAGCACTAAGCACCAGAGCCTATCAGGACTTCGCGCTTTTTGGCTATATTAAGCACGCTGTTATCGCCGTTAGCGCACCTTTAAACACACAAAACGAGGCGTTATTGGTCTATCGGGCACAATATTCATGCGAGACAAGTAAGACCAGACAAGCGGCTGCATGACAAAGCAGTTCAAGAGAGAAATCACATTTGATTCTTCGCGTATATTTATTAATCCAGAACACGTACATTGTAGACGTCACGGCAACCACTGCCTGCGTCGCAGAAGTGCGCAAGAAGGACAAGGAATATAAGAAAATAATATTGTGCTCATTGTTTTTGTATTTTGGAAGCCTGGTCAGAGGCCCTTTGAGAACATGACCTTTCGCATACAATCGGGAGTGTAACAACGCATGTTAACGCAAGTCAACGCATGTGACGCATGGTACACAAATTCCACCGTAATTACGTCACAAAAATGCGGTGGCGCTGTCTTCCTATCGGCACAAGACGCTCTGCCTACCGCAGTTTCTGCTAGGTTTTCAATGGTGCATGTGGTGTTCTCAGTCAAGCAACGACAAAAAAACGGTATGCCGACAAACGGCGTCGTGGTTGGATGTTAGTCGTGTCTCACAACCTAATTTTGTTTGTTGGCGCACATCACAGTCTTCAGCGCTTATGACTTTCACAGCGCTTATGGGGTCTCACGATGTCGTTTTGTTGGCGCACATCGCAGCCCTCAGTGCTTATGGCTTAAGTTACGTGCCAACGTCGCTATAATTTTACCCATAATATCGACATCGGCCTACCTGTGTTTACAAACATAGAATGGGTCTTATGTCTTTCATGTAAATCTAAAAGAACAGAAAGCCGCAT
The DNA here is from genome assembly GCF_013339725.1 of Rhipicephalus microplus. Classification (NCBI taxonomy): domain Eukaryota; kingdom Metazoa; phylum Arthropoda; class Arachnida; order Ixodida; family Ixodidae; genus Rhipicephalus; species Rhipicephalus microplus. Next base: position 137,522,679 of record NC_051170.1, read on the forward strand.
ACAGTTCCCCACGCTACACCGGGGTTCTGTGTGCTGCAGGCCACCCGGCTGGTGGCCTGGCACACAGAACGCATAATCACATACTCGGAATTACGGCAAGCACACGCCCGAGTTTCAACAATGCATTTCTGGCTTAGAAGCACAGATATTCGCGCGAGTTTTTACTCATCCGTGATGGTACTTAGTAGCGCAAAACATACAAAAGACATGCGAAGAACTAAACAGGGCGAGCACTCACTTGAACCTGTTGTGAGTGCTCGTCCTGTTTAGTCCTTCTCGTCTGTCTCGTCTGTTTTGTGCTCCTTAATACTCTGATTAATTTTTTTTTCTCCGTGTCATTGCCCTTACTCTGCGATTCCTACACATGTTCGTCACTCTCCCGCCAACCGGCAGCGCTCAACAAAATGTAACAATGCACAAGTACCATTACGCTCACTATGCCCTAAAGGGTATTAGCGTAGAACAAAAACTGAACATATCGAAATCGGCATCCAGCCTTCAGTCATTCTAGATATCAGTATCGATATGTTTCTCAAAACATGCATCACATCAGATCACCATCAAACCCATGTATAAGATAGTGAGACATTCCATGGGCTTCCTTCAAACTGGTGATGTCGGCTGACATCTTGCGTAAAGTAGCCCCTCCCGGCCCATCAAGAGGCTCAATTTTGTGATTCCGGCTGGCTAGCTCAGTTGAGTTTGAGACCCCTGTGCTTTAAGAGATCATCGGGATGATGCTAAAGCCTGCCACCTCGTGGCTTCTACTATACTCCAGACTGCGGTGGTGAGCAGACGGCGGACGAAGGAACCTTCACCAGTCCGGGATTCCCGAGACCCCTGGAAGAGCGTCGCCATTGCTACTGGACGATCGCGGCGCCTGAAGGCAACCGGGTGTCGCTCAGCATCGACGGAAATATTAACGACTGCACGGCTGTGCTACAGGTGAAATGCTAGAGTCCAGACTTCATTTGTGTTGCTCAGTTTGCTCCTTCCTTGAACTTTGCGTTGTAGCCGATGTAAAATGATCTTTGGAAGTATCTTTCGGTATCTTCAACCTGAGCGCCTTCGCAATCGCTGCTTGGAACTTCCACATCTTTCATGAAACCCCTAAACTTAATAGTATGGTCTGTAGGCATTCATACCTTTCTTGATCTAAAAAGCGTTAATACACTGAAGTGTCTGTGAACCTCCGATGCGAGGCTTTCAGACGCAGGGCATAATTAGCATATTTCATTATCAATCGATAGGTACTCGTTGCTCGTTTGTTCTGTTCTCTGCTCTAAAAGCTTGTCCATATCCTACAATTCCACCACTTAAAATGTACATATCTATTCACGCTACTGCCAACATAGCACGACGTTCACGTATTATTCTCTGCAAAAGCGTAATCTTTGAATGAATGGAACTTTTATAATGCATTTGCACTGCCGTGCTCCTTGACAATTTGAAACTATCTTCCCGACGCCAGCGTAAAAATCTCCGATCGTAACCATGTTATTGAACAACTCAAGATGTATTTTAACACTGACTAATCATTCACCTCTTGTTTTCTATAGTGACAACATTCTGGCGCTTTGTCTTTTGCTTTTTGTTTGCTCCCATTTCAATGGCCGACCACTTGACTTGTACCCTCCTCGCTCAATGTCTTCTTTTGTTACCTGTTATGCACTGAAATTAATTATTTAGAGTAATTTTCTGTTTTACTTATTAGTTGCTAAATTCATAATCACCCATAAACTCAGCTGTTTGTATTACTGCCCGAGTTTTATAGATGGTTTCAAATTCACGAGCGTTGTACCCAAAAAAACCTCTGGTCGCCTCATTTAATAGCTCCTAACTTCCAAACTGAAAGCACATTTTCAAGTTTTTTTCAAGGGTATAGAGAGAGTCTGTCTTCCGTTTTCCACATAATAGAAACGTGCTTCAGGTATAAGGAAATGTTTTATCATTTTTATGTAGCTCAAAAGAACATTTGTTTGAATATATTTTGCCAAATAAGCGAAATAAACTGTAGAAAATCAGCGGGCTATTTTCTAAAGCTCTTGTTATTACCGATGCTCTTATTATTACCGATGCTATTAAGGCACATCGTTGGACGAAACCGCATGTCTTCAAGGGGCTGTGTTTGTAAACATTGAAAGTGTCTATGGATTAATGTAGAGTAGCGTATAAGGAAGCGAACGCAGCTGCTGTGCTACAAACTTAGAGCGGTCATAAACTATAGCAACGTCAAAACGGTGCTGATGCGATACCTGCTTGACGCAGATAATGGAGCGCTTCTACCGACGCACAGTGGAGTGCGGCCACGCGCTGCCGTTCGCCTACGAGTCCTTCCAGAGTCGTATCGTCGTCTCGTACACTTTTCAACGGCTCGCTGGAGGATCAGGTATCCGCGTCACCTACGGCACCACGAAGGAGCTACGTAAGTGCCCCATTCACCTCGGTTAATACACGCATTCTCAGCATCCAAAACCATTTATCCTCTCCTTTAGATATGAGATAGATCGAGTACAAGAAAGCTTTCGGAGCTTGCGCAAAACTACAATATATTTTCTGACAACCTTGCGTATGCATTTCACTGCGGCGTTGAATGTAATGCTTCAATAAGGCTGGAAAGTGATGCACAGAGTTATAAAGACCTCTTATTTCTACGGCGAATTTTCTTCACAGTCTTGAGTCTATGTACATCCCTTCATTGGTCTCTGTGCAGATGCTCGTTGACGTACTGAATGGCAGACCTCAATTAAATAATGGCGAGAACATTTTTTTGCCAATATTGACGTGGTAATAACAGTACTTACTTTTTGAAGGAGTATATGCACAATGACAATTCAGTCACACGGCGACAGTGATGCCTGCAATGAATCACGTTTCTTGCCATGGCAAATCTAGGCTAGTCACTGTGACAGTAATGGGTATCGTGCGCCTGCAAATCATGTCGCTGGTGTGAGCAGGGTCATGCTGATGGGTCAGAATACATTGTCCTCGTTACATTGGTAAACCCCTTACAGGACGGCTATTAAGGTATACTGTGTTATAACGTTTCTGGCAGTACCTTCTTTTGAACGTGTTGCAGCCTGCTATCAGGAGCTGACCGAGACGAGCGGTACGCTGGAGGCGCCCGCCGAAGCACTAACGAGCGGCAGCCATTACGGCTGCGAGTGGACGCTGGCGCTGACGCCCAACCAGACCCTGGCCGTCACGGTGGACAGCATGAACTTCACCACGACCGAGAACGCAAACTGTAGGGCCGAGTTCGTGCACGTCTCACGTAAGCGGTGCTTCCTTTTCATTCCGTGCACAAGTATTCCTTGAACTGATAAGTGAATGTGGTTGTGTGTTGGTGTGAACGTAAGAATGACAAGAACAGCTGGCGTACGTAAAAAGGAACTGAAACATTATGGGTATCACGAAAACGCGCATAAAGGTTGACCCCATTTTCTCTCACAATACCCGCACTTGGTTAGCTCACACAGCCTCATACTGCGACACAGCATGCAATTTTTTTTCGGTGTTGGCTAAGGATTCACTCATGCAGTGCTAGCTCTTATCATTTGATAATGTTCGATAATAATGGCTAAATTGTGGCTAAACTCAGCTAATGTTGGCTAACCATAACTGATGAGCAGGCTATTGTTACTTTATAAAGGCTAATATCAACTATGTAATAGCAACGTCTTCTACTGTTGCCTTATGTTAGTTAAACGGCGGGATGAGAGACAAGCGCTATGGGACGATTCTCCTGAGTAAAACATAAGCTAGACTACGCAATGTCTTCATTGTGTCAAAATAAGTAAGAAATAGGCATCGGTGAAATAATAACTATGGAATAACAATGACTCGCGGCCCTCAATTTTTTTTTTGTTGTTGTTCGAAGGTTTAAAGGTTTACTAGCCCAGGGGCGCTAAAATTGTCCCTTCAGACCTAATCGTTAAGTTTAAGTGCCCCATGTTAAATAAACGCGCGCATCGTGTTCTGAATGTCATCGCTATGGGCGATGCCACATATTGTCGACCTACAAGCCGCAGGCGCACCACGAATTTCAAGAGACGATACCTTATCCGAACCGTGCCCTTCCAGCTTTTCCAGTTACGACTGCATGGAGCAACATGGGCATTGGCTCAGAAGCAGAAGATTAGAGGTTGTGAACGACCATATCTAGTTCAGATGCTTTCCAACTTTCCACATCTGTTTCTCTTCCTGCTGTTGACCATGACATCAACGTTGACTTTCAAAATTTACCAAAGGTTTTCCTACTAGCACTGTTTCTCCCTCTCTCTTTTCCGGAATGTGCACTGAGGCCTGCAAGCCCTCCTAACTTCAGTTGGTAAGACACATGGTTCGGGCTCATGATCAGTATAATTATTGTGACCTCAGGAAGATTGATTGAGGGTATGAATGCGATAAAAAGTTTCTATACTCAATTCTGTTGCGCCTTTACCAAGCCCCGGCTGAATAATTTGTTTATGTAACCTTGTCTTTTGTCTCTTTTTAGCTAGTGCTTTAGCGTGTCCGTGCTTTCATACTTAATTGCGGACTGACATCCGAGGATGTTTGTCAACGTATTTTTTTTGTTTCATTTTTTTTCTACACTAACACACTTACAGTATGGAATTTTCACTCGAGCTCATGGAAATGCCCCCCCCCCCCCCTTCCTATTACTCCAGCCAATTTTCGACATTCATTCGGTGCGAAGCTTCTTAGGGTCGAGCTCAATCCGGTGTGCGACGTGACCATCCCTACTGTGCATGCGCGTCCCCTTTCCACTCTCGCCTCGCAGCACCCACGCAGGCAGCGTCTTCCAGCCAACGCTTGCTTCCCCTCTTTGTAATAATAATAATAATAATAATAATAATAATAATAATAATAATAATAATAATAATAATATAACAGTTTATTTCCAACAATACACAGTTGATGAAAGGGGGTGAGAATAAAAGCGACTATCTGCTTGACTATGTTCTCACACCCCTTTACACATAATACAGTGGCGGTGGCGGGAACAGAACATCACAGCTGACAAAAACCGTACGCAAAATCAACTAAATTAGCTAAATCGCTATTAGCTAAATCAATAAGCAATAAAGCAAATGAGCTAAATAAAGCTAAATCAATAAGCAATAAAGCAAATTAGCTAAATCAACTAAAGCTTTTAAACTCATTGCACATGGTCATGTATAGACATGTAATGCAAAAGTCGCAATGTTTAAAGCACAAATACACTAGCCATATGGTTTACATGAAGAGGTGACTGCATTTTCCTCCCCGCGGCGTTTACACGCCCATTGCGCATGCGCGCTCCCTCCTCCTCTTCTCCTATGCTCCCTTTCTCTCGCCTCGCAACACCGACGTAGGCAGCGTTTGCTGGTCGACGCTCGCTCCGCCTTCCATTTCTCCTCTAGGCATTCCTCCCCGCGACGTTTACACCCCCATTGTGCCTCCGTGTCCCCTCCTCTCCTACATTCCTCTCGACTCTCACTTTGCAACCCCGACGCAAGCAGCATCTGCTGGCGAATTTCTTGATTAAAAATTATATTGAACTATTGAAAACACTGACTGTTCGCCTTTTTTTTTAATAAACACCGACTGCTCGTGCTACACAACCGTTCACTGGCCACCCCGTATATATATATATAGGCACCGGATGTTGACCTCCAAAGGAGTGCCGGTGGGCGATTTCTCCTGTGCGTTGTTGAACAATAAAAATTCACAGCGTGCGCGTTAACTAAAAAACGAACTGCGGGTCTGTGTGTCCGATTGGAGTCTTCTGTCTTGTTGCCCATTAGCAGCGATTGGCATGTTCCAGTAGGAAACGTCGGCTGATCACTACGTAGTTGCGCCTCCCCAGTTTTCTCTCCTACGCGCAACGCAACGACGAGTGCGAGCGTCAACGTCACCGCCAGTGTAAGCGTTAACGCCCGCTGCTTAACATCTACGCAGAATTCTTGTTAGCGGGAGCGAGATGGATGAAATAACATTTCATAATGTCCTAGCTCGGGGCTCCGCCGCTGGGACAAAGAGGCCTAGCCTAACAGCCACACCGCGGGCTTGCTGGACGGCCCATGTCTGCTGGGGTAGAGCTACGCAAGGCAGCCGGCCACCTCACCGAAGTAGCATCGAGGTTAACATCGTTATACATTGTAGTGCACTCCCAGAGCGCATGTCAAAGCATAGCCAGCCGGTTATTTTGCACTTGTTGCATATATCATCATCGTAGAGTTCCGGTTATATGGTGGGGAGTACTTGTCTATTTCGGTACAACTCCGTCTGCAATAGCCTTAAAGTAAGAGCTTAAGGCCGACTTAGCTTAGGTCTAGGTGGCGGGAAGACCAGACGGGAAAAGTAGAAGTGCTTAGAAATTTTGTTAGAAGTGGATGGCACGTCCCTATTCTTCATGGCCTCGAATCGGCCAGTATCAACACGGCCAGTCAATACACGCGCAGCACTAAGAACGGATTCGTTGAGGTTGACGGGGCAGCCAGGGATCTGTCCGACGTGAGCAGGGAACCAAATAAGCCTATGATGGCAGGGTTTTTTAGAACTGTTCAGGAGAATGCGTAGGGCTTGCGGCGAAATTCTGCCATTAGCGTAAGACAGGATTGCAGATCTAGAGTCACTAAAAATGCCTTCCGCATTGTCGTCAACTACAGCCAGTGCAATAGCAACCTGCTCGGCCTCGAGCGGGTCTTGGTGCAGTGTTTTTTCAAGTACGTAAAGCATTACTTAAAGCTGTACTTACGACACCGCGCAATCTCTGCAAGATCCCTATAATGGTTATAACATGATGTTCAATACAAAGTTATCACGATGATCTTTTGTCAAGAAACACTAGCCAAAATCACCCTTCTCCCCGCCCACACCAGTGAAATACCCGTAGCATGAGTTCCCTTAAGGGAACTATAAATAATATATGTCACTACACATATAATAAACATGGGGATAACAGTCAATTTGTCATTATTCGGAGCTCGACTTTTTTATTGTTATTCTTTTATTCCTGTCAACGAAGTTTGAGTCTACTCGTAGCCACTTGTTTAGCAAATGCGAAGTGATTCAGGGCAATATTGATTGCGACTGTTTTTCATTGGCAGTGAGAAAACTAAACCACGCCATTTCGGTACCTCTGGGTGCGAGTCTAGCCAACAGACGTAGGTTGGCCCAACGTGAGATGACGGGTGAGTTTCACACCTCATTCCGGACACCAGCACGCAGGGTTAACTAATTCCCTTGTCAGGATACGCTCATACACAGAAAGCTCTGTACAGCGTACCAAGACATGCTTCAGTGCTCTTATAATTAAAACGATAAATATGCTGCTGCCAAATATTCACCAATTTCTCGAAGAAAGCAGAAAACAAAAGAGGCTGACGGTAAAATAATCAGGACGATCATGAGCGTGGACCTTAGCGTTTTTTAGTCGGTCCAGTCAACCGGCATCGCAAAGGCGTAGAGTAATACCGAATAGCGCGTGTCATATCCACCGCCACTTCACGTGTTGCCAGCTACGGAAGATTAAAACAACAAACGCACCAAATATGTCACTCCTGATTTCGGGAGCACCCATCACGACTCTCTAAGGTCACAGGGTCAAGCAATTAAGCTTTCGAAAACGCTGACACTGATCCACGTAGATACTTTCTTGTCGAAGCTTAAGAAAACGAACTCAAATGAAATAAAGGTACCAGTTCGGAGCTAACGAGGTAGAGGGTTCTCTGCGAACGCTTGACAGATTCAAAGCGGATGACAACCACCTTCGGTGGCGGGGCCATGTTGTTCGGGTGCACGCAAGCTCAGTTCACATTCTGCGTTCGGGTAAACGCAAAGCACTTTGCGTGTAGTGGAATGCCGGACAGACTAAAGAGCACTAGTATGGAAGTGAGTGCTCGTGTTGGTGCGGCTAACAGCTTTGTCCGTAATTCACACTCTTTCAGTAAGATGTACATTTTAAAGCACTCACTAACGCATATCCAATGGGGAATACTTCCACTTGCTAAAAAGTGATGATGGCGATATTAATGGTTAAAGATTAACGTACCAAAACCACGATATGATTACGAGTCCAAGAGACTCCAAATTATTCTCTATACGCTCGGTCTTTTTTAAGTGCATTCATAAGTTCGCTCACAAGCGTTTTTTTTTTTTCATTTCATACCCATTTAAGTGCGACCGCAGGGGGTAGAAATCGAACTCGGGCCCTTGCGTATACAAGGGAGACACCTTGTGTGCTATAGGTTTACTCGCCACGGCAGGTGGATAAAAACATGAGAAACATCAAGTTTTAGTGTCGAGCACTTTGCAATCAAATGCTAATACTCCCTACAGCAAATAAATGCCCTTGGGTTAACTGATTGTCTGGTAACTAAAAAACAACGGCATTTAGTGCAGTCAATCGACGGCCCATCAATATACAGATGAAGACAATATAGTGATTGTGTCCGTCGAAAAGTTAAGTACAATACGAGGTATCTGGCATATTTCTTTTTTAATAGAAGCGTTACGTCATTTGCCGACTCAGCCATTAGATCATGGATGTCAATATGTTAAAAATGTTTACAAATGGACTGGAGAAAATATTCGGTAGAAACGGTCCCCAATTAGACTTGTTTTCAAAAACCGATCCTTCTTGAAACAACAGCGTTCCGCTTGAAAGAAATTATTATACTGAGATTTTGCTCACATTTATTTTTTCTTCCTCTAGTCTGCAACAAGTAATCGTCGCTGCTGGACTTTACAGTAATCAGACGTAATGAACGCTGAAACAACATTAACATACTGCATTCTCGAGTACTCAAAAACTATTCAATTCTTGTTTTGATCATTGTCAATATTCGAGCATTTCTGCAGCAAATATTCAATATCTGACTAAGGAAGTGTGGTGTTACTCGTGCAAGTGTTCGTAAGTGTGAACTTCAGGTTGCAACGCTGGCCCAGTCAACTCTTGCTAGGCAGCAGGGAGCACATGCTCTTGGCCCTGAAGGAGTAGTCTAGGCTATTTTTCTCACCGCCATTTCATTGTTCGAGGCTTCCTAAACTCAACGTACCTCATAAGCAAGAACGGGCACGAGAAAACCGGCATAAATGAAAGCCCACCCACTTGGACATACTGCAGCCCTTAGGCGCTAAACATCGCAGGCAGCGCTACAAAATGAAAAGGAAAGCCGAAACACAGAAAATGCTATCAAATGAATTTAATAAAAGATACCGACTGCTTTATAACGGGGGAAAATAACTTACATTCGCGACAACACGTGTGAAACTTACGTAATAAATGTGTTGACCAAGGACCGAGAACTCTCTACTTGATAGGTGAAGGAAAGTATAGAACGATCCGGGTTTTCCGCAATAAATTCAGCTGAAAGAATTTTCTTTTCGTGCGTTTTTCTTTCTAATTGGTGTCAGTGTACCTACAATGTTCAGTGCGAACCAATGAATCCAAATCAACGTGTCCTCGTGCTGCACTAGCTATCCTAACGGTAACATATCACACGACCTCCAATAATGGGAGCGCGAGTTATCCGTGTGTACACATACGGGATGCCATGGCACTACATTCTAGCTCATTTCTATGACTAATTCTGGGTTATCGCATAGCACGTGGATAGTGCGTCGACGCTATTCAGCATCTTCTTTTATCATGTCACGGTGAAACCTTGAATCCAGTTTGTATCTCTAACGCGATTAAGCAAGCTGTAGCTCAACAAAATACCTTGCATTATAACCTCCAATACTTGAGTTCCCCTGTTTGTTCTTTATCTTATTCATCTCACCCGCTAACTTCACTTCTCGCTGTACTTGTGAGCCACTCTTTCTTCGTGATTCTTCATTTCTTCTTGCTGCCCTTTGTGCATCAAAATGCCCCATTACTAAGGCCTAGAGTTTCACATCTACACTTCTAGAAGTTAATTATTGAATAAAACAGAATGACTGAGATGAATGTGTTGAGTCAAAGATAGTCATTATTCTACCAAGGGTCTAGATTTTTTAACGTACAAAGGGAAAGGTGAAGGGGATCTGCGGTTTTATCGGGAGCTCACTACGCTTGCTTGTCAAGAAACCACTTACCCCGTTCCCTAAACGGGCATTGTAAGCGTATACTCAAGTTTTCTTTCCTGCACCTTGAACTCTGCCGCAGGCCGCCTCTGCAAACAAGGGGACAGGGAGGTGGTCGTGCCACAGAGTGAGCCAATCTCCATCCACTATTCGAAGGCGCACAACAAAAGTTCTGGTGGCTTCAGAGCATCATATCGGGTGAACGGTAAGTCAGTCCAATTTGAGAATGCTTCTTTTTCCTCGTTCATTTTTTGTTCTTTTTGCTCAGTCGTATGTTTACTGCTTTTTTTTATTTGTCTGCTGGCACCACATAACCTTTGAGGACAGTGTATATTGCCATGTTTCTGGAATGTACATTTGTCTTGCGCAACGCCGTGGTTGCGTTTCTTTTTGTAGATGTGCTGGGACCAACTTTGGTGTACAGGTTATTTCTGGCGACACACGGCCATATGATGAGCATTGAAATACATTGGTAATAATCATTCAGAAGTTCATACAGTCCTTTATAATTATAGTGGAGGTAACAACTTTACTAAAAACTCCGGTAAATTCATGGCCTGAGCCTCTCTTTCATCGTAACACAAAATGACCAGGTCTAAGAACGGTGTGTAAGATGACCGTTAATTTGCATCATACAGCGGCAAAATCAACGACAGCAAATAAAGTTGGCATTTGGGCAACACTGTGTCTGATCCCCATTCCGTGTGGGTGAAGCAGCGCATAGGATTGCAACCAAGGAAAACACAAGAAAACACTGCAGCAAGAATTGTATTCCCTTGTCGCTCACTCAGACTGAGACTGACAGATTGATCTGAGTTGGAGTGAGCAAGACTTAGTCGACTCAAATTTATACTTGCAGGCCCATGCGTGTCAGCATTGCGTCATTAACGTAGTCTGTATACGCCATGTTCATAAGCTCATATTATTTGAGATAGTACATAAGAAAGCATGTATGCTTTATGTTTTTTTTATTATAAAAGTGTTTACAGGACCCCGGGGGCTGACTGCACATCTTGCTGGATGCAATGTATGGTTCAATGCCTGGCCTGTAAACAATTTTGTTTATAGCGGACCAGGGTCATTCTTAAAGAGGCAACTGCTAATAAAACATATAAATTTCTTGTTAACTGTTCTTTTGCTTATACACAGAACTTGTCAGAAGACATTGTTTGACCAGAATATCAGCTATTTCACTGTTGCCTCTCACGAAACTCTACTTTAGCGAGATTAAATATGGTCACGGGGGTCGTGACGTGGATGACGGCAGCAGACAGCAGGTGGATTACTAAACTGTTCATCTGGGCTGAACTTGTGGCCACATAAAATAAAAGTTAGATTACAGCTAGACACTGGTACTGGTTGTGGCGAGCAGAGCGACGGCCGTCGATCAACTGACAAGCGGCGAAGCGTGTCGGCATTTATACCCTTGCCATCGAACATTCTAGCATTATCGCTAGTGGCGACGTAGGTTACAAAATAATCTGCAATGTTCACGAAGTGAACGTAATTTTAACAAAACAATCCACTACAGCCTCGAAGCATTTCGTACATCGTAGGCGTGGTTTGCGCTGAACGTAGTGTAACGGGGGGATAACAAAATTTGAGGAAAGGAATGTGGCAATATTGTCACGTGTCTGGTGGTCAAGATTGGGGAGGTTGGACAATCAAAGGTGAAACATTTTATTGGACAAGCATGCAACTGAAAAACATTGATTAATAAGTGGGGTTGAACGTCCCGAAACCACCATATGATTAAGAGAGATGCCGTAGTGGAGGGCTCCGGAAATTTCGGCCACTTAACGACACACTCAATGCAATAGTACCGTCGAGCACAATCGTCTGTCGTCAGTCTTCTTATCACCCGTGAAAAACGCCGGCTTTTGCGCATTTTCATCGTACCTTACAGGAGCTGTCGCGAGTGCTAGCCTTAGTTCGAGTCGAAACTTAACTTCTTGCGTCCTACGTTCAATTCTTTCAGCATTTTTTACAACAATCGTAAAGCTTCCTTTGCATTTATGTGCGGCCAACGATACGCGGAGCTCAGGCGACGCTTGTAACGGTAGCTTAGATGTGGCGCGCATGACAATATACGAATTTTACTGTTTGTTTTACTTCATCAGTGTTTTAAATAATTATACGCAAACCTTGCGAAAATGTCATGACTATGAAATTTTCATGTATCGCTGACCGTTTTTATATATGTTTCCTTGTTTTTGCGCTTAATTCTTCGTCCCCCCCCCCCCGACCACCAAAAACAAAAAAAACCTTCATGCGAACTTTTTTTACATATGCTTTCTGTTATTCTCGTGCCTTACATGAGCAACAACAACTGTGAGTGAGCATTGCTGCATTGGTTTACGTAAATATTTATTAATTTGTTTGTTTATTTACTTATTGATTTGGTTATTTAATTCATGTTGCATGTATGGTATGTTTATTTTTAAATCATTGTCTTGCTTTGAAGATTTCCTTAAGTTGCATATATAAGACGTGCCCACACTGCTTACAAAATACTTAGGGATGCTAAAATGTCATCACTCATGACCATCTAATATGAGAAATGCTGTTGGTTTGCAAAATACTTAAATTTATTTTGTGCAAGGAATCATGTTCTGGAACATCTCTATCAGGATCAGATCTTGCATCATAAAGCTCAACGAGTTTCTGATATGCCTTCAAACTCTGACCTGAACTTTAGTGCAGAAAATTAATCAGTCTGTAAGAAACATTTGTGTCGTAGCGGGCACTGCGTTAACTAGAATTTTAAGGTGCGTTGCCACTGCGTCCTCGTACTTCAGCAGCTGTTGATATTATTTGAGTTTTGTACCAGATACCAAGTAAACAAGTTCGAATCAGGATTCCTTGAAGCTATTTCTCTGGCGAATTTCCCAAGTGAGCGGTGTACAATGAAATGAGCGTCGTTCTATTCTTATTTTTGTCAGACTGCGGTGGACGGTTGAGCATTCGCGACAACATGGAGTTCATCACCACGCCGAGGTTTCCTAACAACTACCCACCGAACACCGACTGCGTCTGGATCATTGAGCCAGACGTCTGGGGCACCCAGGTCAAGGTACGAGAACATGAAGTTTTAGAAAATAGAACTGGCGTCATGACTGGCTTATGTCCTGAGACGTGCTCGTGCCATTCTTTTATAGCGATAACAGTTACGATAACAATTTCGGCCGGTTCTTGCCATTATGCTCCGAGTAAAATCCAAATCGAAAGCGTAGCCCCGGCCGTCGTAGGTTGTACGTACAAGGCACGCCAGTGCTGCTGACGAACGCGCCTGAAATGAAACGAGCCAGCCATCTCTGTCGCACGAAGGGCGCATGCGATCACATCGCCCCGCCCGTGTGGCTGGCCATCGATGGCTTTTCAAGCGGAGAGTAACTGCGCCACCTGTCTTCTATCGAGCGAAGGATGCATGGAAGAAGCTGAAGGCAATATTGAGGACAAGGTGACAGAAAGTTGGGAAGAGAGAACACATGCGCTAACCCTCAACAAAATGGTTTCTTTCAATCGAATAACGACTATACATAGCGGTGATGTTCACACGCTGCCACCAGATGTCATGCGCGAGCAGGTACTTTTGACATTGTTTTCTTTAGAGATTTGCAAACTTCTCATAATGTTTTTCTGACAAAATGCGAAATATAAATAGAAAAAATTATGATAGAAATGCACGTTTCTGCGCATCTCCTGTAAAAACGAGAATGACAAGAAGCACGTCTCTGTGCGGGACATATAGCGGTAGCATGTGAGCATCACCACTTATATATGAATATTCCTGCTTCACTTGAAACAAACCATTTTGTGTAAAGCTAAAGCAAGGGTTGTAGCCTCTCTTATTGTCCTTATGTCTGTCTATTTGCGCTAAATATTGCATAATGTCTTTGATTTATACCTGGTGTTGAACGTCCCAAAACCACCATATGATTATGACAGACATCGTAGTAGAGGGTTCCGGCAATTTCGACCACTTGGGTTTTTTTAACGTGCACCCTTGCCTAATGTCTCACCGACAAGGCCCAATTTCTCCCCTATAGGGGCCGAAGACCAAAGGCTGTATGCGCCTGAAAGGAAATATGCACTTGACTTGTAAGACGCGGTCGCCTCTGGTCGTGCGCGCCGTTTCTCTCCAGAAGGGACGAGTATACTTGTCCCTTCTGAAGAGGCACGGCGCTGTATGAGACGTACCATACGTGCTGTGCTTTCGCTGCTTCACGCTGAACCGACAGCATGATAACCTCTTCACTCACTGGAGCGGCCGTTTCCCCTGGACCAGCGTTTCGTAGTAAGGCCCGCTCGATCCTGGTCGCGGTGGTCGGCACCTCGATGGAGGTGAAACGGTAGAGGCCCGTGCAATCTGCGATGTTAGTGCACGTTCAACAATACCAGATGGTCAAAATTTGCTCTGTCCTCCACTACGACGCAATAATATTAATTTCGTGGTTTTGGGACGCAATGCTAACTTCTTGGAACATTCCACTTTGTTGTCGTTGCATTCAGTGCTGCGGCGAAACTGGGAGGAGTTCTCTCACAACAAGCAGGTGGGTGGCACGACTAGCAGGCTTTGCACACGCACAGTTGTTATTGATTGGATGCTTAGGCACGCATTTAAAGTATGTCAATGAAGGCTGTGAGGAGCGGAGCCGTGTGGTGGGCAGCAAACCTGCTGCCTCCACCAGAGTAAATACGATGTGTGTGTGTGTGCGTGTGTGCGTGTGTGTGTGCGTGTGCGTGTGCGTGTGTGTGTGTGTGCGTGTGTGCGTGTGTGTGTGTGTGTGTGTGTGTGTGCGTGTGTGTGTGCGCGCGCGCGCGTGTGTGTGTGTGTGTGTGTGTGTGTGTGTGTGTGTGTGTGTGTGTGTGTGTGTGTGTGTGTGTGTGTGTGTGAAAAAGAGAGAGAGAGTGAATATACGGCAGTGTTATTTGTAAGCAAAACGCCTATTCCGCATTGTCGTACGTGCTCATAAAGAATGCAACAGTAGCTGGAGCTACTTCGTGATCTGGAATCCACTCATTTACACAGTACACAGCGAAAGAGGAAAAATGAAAGGACACGACAGCTCCACTGGTGTTGTATGCTTTCATTTGTTCTCCTTCATTGTGCGCAGTGCAAATATGTCAAATACAGCACTTTTTTTACTACGAATATCACTGGTCCATTAGTCATATTTCACTTCCAAGCAATCCTTATCAAGCAAGTTGAACAAATAAAACATAAGCATGGAATAAGCGGCGTGTTTAAAGAAACGTTGCAAGAAATTTTACACGAAAAGTGCGTTCAAACTGTGGTGACTACGCTTTGAGTGGAGGTAACTACGGATACCTATCTCGCGTTACAGGGCTGCGACGCAAAGCTCTTTCTGAAAAAACTGGCAGATCCCACATGCAGTGGGAATCGATGATATGCGAACCACGACTGAGGAAGGTTGATTTCACTTTAAAATGAGCACAATGTTATACGAGGCGGAGGTAAATTACGCCGTACTTGACTTCCATGCCATGACTATTACATTTGGACGTGTCATTTACATTCGTCATCTATTCACGTCACCTAATACCAAAATTTGTATGTATGAAGCTAGTGAAACGACCGCAACTGTGCTATGAGCGTGTCAAGTAGTCCATTATGTTTGGACGTGTCATTTACCTTCGTCGTCCGTTCGCGTCATGCAATACCTAATTCGGCATATGTGAATCAGCATATTTGCGCAGCGCAAGACTCCAAGTAGTTACGACGTAACTACAGGAGAAGAGACAAGGACAGAGAGAGTGCTGACTTCAACTGAAATTTTATTAGCGAAAACACTTGAAATATATACACTTGACAGAACATCACTGCGCAAACGCGCAACCTATTGCATCACAGCAAGATAATCATCACCTCATTACATGGTTACAACGCTACAGCTCAGCACAAGTTCGCAATCTATAGTGTCAAAGCCTGAAACTCGATTTTTTTTTTTTAGTCAGAGCAAGCGAAGGCATGCTGATACATCTTTTTCGCTAATAAAATTTCAGTTGAAGTCAGCGCTCTTTCTGTCTTTGTCTCTTCTTCTATAGTTAAGTCGTAACTACTCGTAGTCTTGCGCTGCGCAAATATATTGATTCCCAATCACCAACTAGCTCAAGCATCTGTCTTATCGGTATATGTGGAGCTCATAAAACGGCTGGGAGCGCATCATGAGCAAGGCATATAGTCATGTTGTTACATGACACGCATGTCATGATTATCATGTTTGCACCAATCACATACCTCCGTCATTCATTCACGTTCTGTAATACCAAATTTGGTATATATGATGCTACGAAACGGCCGCGAGCACTTCATGAGCGTGGCATGTAGTCATGTTGTTACATGACACGCATGTCATAATTTCCATGTCAGGGTCTGTCGCTTGTGTTTGCCATGCAATCATGCCATGCCATACCAGTCTTGCAACATGCCATGTGAACGAAACCACCGCAAGAGCTGCAGGATCATGAAATGTAAATCATGACATACATGTCATGATTTTCACGTTATGACCAGTCAATTATGTTATTCATACAGTCACGTTATGCCATACCAAGTTTGGTATCGACACCATTATCGAAACGTGGAAGCATGGGCAAGTTGGTAGGACATAACTGAATGCAGGAACAGCGCAACCTAGAAGTAGTTACTTCGTAACTACGGAAGCAAAAAAAACAAGGACGGAAAAGAGCACTGACTTTCAACAAAAATTTATTATCGGAGTGGTGTACATATATAGGCGAAAAATGAGAAAAATGGGCATGCGTAGAAGGGTGCAGGAACAACTACTGCGATACAATGTCAGCAATACTCTTGTCTCTTGTTGAATGGTCTGAAAAAAGAAATACATATGTAACTTAAAAAAGATCGAGATACGCAATCTCCTTTTGCAACAACGCAACCGAAGGGCAACTTACACATTTACCGTCAAACTTGTTTATTTGATAAGCTTCAATCATCTCACGCGTGGCCTGCGAGTTGTGCTTGCTTAATACCTCGCAAAGCTCAAGTCATAGTACCAGTCTTACGCTTTGACCTGCAAGGTGGTACCGGTGGGAGAATTCTCCTGAGCGTTGTTGAACAATAAAAAAATGGCAGCGTGAGCGTTAACTCAAAGCCTAATTCTCCTGTCTCTCATTCCCAATCTGCAGCAGCCATTGGCATGTACATTGAGCGTTATCTGACAAGAAAGGGTTGCTAGGTTATACTCGCTGGGCGTAACCTCCTTGGTTTTAGAAAATTTTAGCGAGCGTTGGGCCGCAGTGCCATGAATACAGTGAACTAGTATATACCATGAACTCGAGGTGGTTAAAGATGGGAAGTAGATAAGAAGCGCAAGCCGTTATAAAGTGTTCGTGTGCCACCTTTCGTTCAGTCCTTGGAATGTCCGCTGGATGGCGGTGCTTCTATATGCGGAATATATATGATGGAAAGATGGGAGATGGTGGTACTTGGAGTGTCGAATAGGTGGACGAACAGACACACAGACAGTCGCATGGATGGACGCATGCACGGATGACTGCACGGACGGATGGACGCATGGACAGATGCAGGGGCAAATGCATGAACGAACGCAGGGATGGAAGCACGTATGGACGTGCGGACGCATGGACGGACGGAAGCAAGAACGAATAGACGGATTTATGCTTCGCTATACTCTCAATCATTCACCCTGTGGATATGCTGCCATTTGGGTGGGGGGGGGGGGGGGTGGATGCGAACCATTTTTTAGCGAACTTCGGCGACTTTGATCGTATCTATCTAACTGTTTATCTATACAAGCCACCTACGACTTTTTGCTCCCCCGGCCGTTCTAATATTAGTATCGACACCAAAATTGGTATGGCATGACATGACTGTATGTCATGAGTGTCATGACATACAGTCATGTCATGTGGCAAGACATGTATGTCATGAGTGTCATGATCTACATTTCATGGTCTTGCTGCTCTTTTGGTGGTTTCCTTCACATGATATTTTGCAAAACTGGTATGGTATGACATGACTGCATGGCGAACACAAGCGACAGACCTTACTTAACATAAACATCATGACATGCGTCTCATGTGACAATATGACTACTTGCCATGCTCATGATGCGCTCGCCGCCGTTTCGCAAGCTTCGCATATACCAAATTTGGTATTACGGGACATGAATGGATGAGCAAGATATGTGACTGGTGCAAACATGATAGTTATGAGATGCGTGTCATGTAACAACACGACCACATGCCACACTCAAGGCGCCAATACCCTTCGACGTGAACCGGCGCGTGAGCGCACTACACTCGTTTCGTCGCGTCACGCCGGCGATTCCACGCCAGGCGCCGATCTGCCTGCCGCATACTCACAGGCGCCCGCTACGCTGCGTCGCTTTGACGCATGCGCGTTTGATCGCGCCCGGCGTACCTCCACAACGGAGGCGTGGCCTTTATAACGAAGAGAGGCAGACGCAGTGCTCCCTGGGTAACGCCGTCGGCTCGAAATGCAGCATGTCGCATTTCGCGCCGGTTGCTGCCGGGCCGCGCCGACGGACGCCGGTCGCGTCTCGCGTCAGGCTATAGAGTGCTTGCGTTTAAACGCGATAGCGCTAAAGAGCCCGAGTCGCAGAAATTCCGGCGTCGGCGTCGGCACCCCTGGTTGTGAGCGAAAAATCGTCCGTGAGGGAAAAATCCAGAATGAAGCAAATAAAATAAAGAATAAAACTTTCGGTCTCATTGAGGATTGGACCCGAGCCCTTCTGGTGACAAGCAGGTAGGTGTCCTACCACAAAGCCACGATGTTACGTGTGGCGGCTTCGGGAGAAAAAGACTACATAAATGTCATGTAGTGGAAGGAGTCTCCTTAAAGGGCCACTCACCAGGTTTGACAATATTGAGCTGACAAGCGCAATGCGTAGACGAGGCGTTCATGATCACGTCTGCCAAAATTTGCTACGCTACGCGCCACGGAAATGGGTCAAATTTCAAGATGAAAGCTGTTCGCCTTCCCCTCTGCCTGCGCACGCGTAGAGAATGAGGACATGACGTGGGCGTAGGAATGGCCCTACGTACACAGCACTGCTGTCACGTTGGTCCTCTACGTAGACGACTCTGCTCTGACGTTGTCAGCAGTATACCACGTGACATGGCAAAAATTATTTAACACAACATGCGTAGTTTATGTATTTGTTGCTTTAAGAGATGAATAAAACTTGAAACATATAACGAGACGCAATAAAAAATTGTGCACGTCTTTCTTACATTTTTTTCCCGTGAAATGCTACGAGATGCAGGGCTAATGTGCCAGCGTTTCACATGCGTTCGGGTTCCCACGGTCAGCGCATTGAGCAGACGACCACCGTGGAACGCTCCTACGCGTTCGCGCACTCATTGTGCTCATCTACTCTACCGCGTCTAAGCCAGCGTTTCCAAACAATCCCGCAGAAACTGGCAGAAGACCACGAAATAACGCTGGTCAACAAAGCAACGCCGCTCGCGTGCACGGGGGCTGGGCTTGTTCGGAACGTGATGCGCACGTCACCTCTTGGTAGGATGCGGGAGAGGGTATGGAAGAGATTTGGCTTGCGAAGGCTACGCGAAGGAGCGGCAAGGGTTTCGAACTCGTCTCCTCTTCCTCGTTTCACGCCACTTTAAAAAACCTGTTTTCTCCGCTCGTAATGAACCGATTCAATAAATTTGTGAGGCATTGTGAGACTCTTTATGGCCTTCTAGATGGCGAGCACGCGGCGCGTATTTTCGATGCCATGCGACTCTTGCTCAGGTACAAAACCTGCATGTACCATTCGCACGCGCGCGCGTGCGTGTGTGTGTGTGTGTGTGTGTGTGTGTGTGTGTGTGTGTGTGTGTGTGTGTGTGTGTGTCTGTGTGTGTGTGTGTGTGTGTAACATGATTGATATGTGGCGTTTCACGTCCCAAAACCACCATATGATTATGAGAGACGCTGTAGTGGGGGGGCTCCGGAAATTTCGACCACCTGGGCTTCTTTTACGTGCATACAAATCTGAGCGCACGGGCCTACAACATACACACGCAGTCACACGCCTCCATCGGAAATGCAGCCACCGCAGCCGGGATTCGATCCCGCGACCTGCGGGCCAGCAGCCGAGTACCTTAGTTACTAGACCACCGCGGCGGGGCGTGTGTGTGTAACAAAACATATTATTAAGTATGCACTTAGCGGTTGAAGGGCGCACTAGGGGCCGGATTTCGCTATCGCGTTCAACTCTTGAAGGCGAAGCTTAAAGGTACCGCAATTTTCGCTAGCGTCGTGTCGATGCGCCCAGCATGCGCGCGCGTCAATGTTATTTAAAAGTATACATTGGACTCTTCATGATGCACTCGCTGTCGTTTCGCTAGCTTCACATACTCAAATTCGGCATCACGAGACGTGAATGGACGACGAAAGTGTGTGACTAATGCAAACATGATATTCATAAGATGCGTTTCATGTAACAACATGGATACATGCCACGCTCATGACGAGCTCACGGCCCTTTCACTAGTTCCACATATACCAAATTCGGCATTACGTGACGGGATTGGACGACGAATACAAATGACAAGTCCAAATATGAAAATCACGACATGGAAGTTATGTACGGCATAATTTACCTCGCCTCGTAACATTGTGCTGGTGTTAAAGTGACATATCAGCCTTCCCCATTCGTTCTTCGCATATCATTGATTCCCACGCGTCAAATACATACATGGTCATGGGAGGCGCGACTCGCTGAACGAACCCTGGGAAGCCAACTGGCGACGCTGGGTCAGGCCTTCCGAGCTGCTATAGCCAGTGAAGCCTTAGAAGAAGAGCCCCATCTGTGATGAACCACTTTTTTCTTTGTTTTAATGATTATTGTTGTCTATCGATTCCCACTGTACGTGGGATCTGCCTTATTTTTTTATACCCGTTACAGCGATTCTGTGTTAGAGTTTATGTAGTACTCTATATCCTGTTTTTTTTTTCTTAAGGAGCGACATACATGAAAAAAATGTATCCTGGGGGCTACAACCGTATTTATCAAAGAATATTTATCAAAGAATATTTATCAATAACAAAGAATATTTATCAATAAAAATAGTTAATTATTTGCAACTTCAACTACATGATGTCAATGATGCGCAGCTGAACTTCAGCAGCTTCTCCCTAGAGGACAACTGCAGCCTCGACTGGTTGGATGTGAAGAGTGGCAACAGCGGACTGGCGCCAAGCGTGGACCAGTACTGTGGACAGCGCAGCCCCAGCACGCTCACAAGCACCGCGTTCATGCTCGTCTTCCATTCGGACTCGGTGGGCTCAGCCAAAGGCTTCAACATCAGCGTCAGTGCAGTCGGCCTTGGTGAGAGGTTTAGAGCTTACATTTGGAAATAAGAAAAAGAACAAGACTACTTTATTTTGAGAGAAGGGGTAGGAAAGAGGTAGTAAGGCGCATATTGGTTGGGGCCCCAAGTAAAAGGCCCCACTGGCTTGCGCCACTCGCCTAACGGGACTCAAAAGCGCTAGCTGCATCTCTAGGTCCCAGTTGGCAAGTTGTGCCTCCCACTGCTCCGAACTTCCTACAATGTGTTGTTTAAAAAAGATTTCAAAATATCTGGCTTTCAGGCTCACTTCCAAGAGATGTGAGATATAAGTTCTCGTCCGTTGCATGCCAACATGCCAAAACTACGACATCATGACGAGGTGGGCCATACCAGGGCACTCTGAACTATATATATATATATATATATATATATATATATATATATATATATATATATATATTTATTTATTTATTTATTTATTTATTTATTTATTTATTTATTTATTTATGGGTAGGCGGCAGGGAGATTTGTCACGCTCAGGGTGGCAACCGAGCAGGCACCTCGCTAGCAGTCGCGAAATAGATGGCAGCACCACCTACCACCGTCTGGCAATACCGAAATTTTGGTTGGAAATATCTCGGCGTAACGCACTTGAATAGCAGAGTAATTAATTATCAAGCAGTTGGTTCAGTGACCCAGTGTAATCACTGATCGCTGTGTAGGCAATTGTTCTCTTGCACTACTGCCGCCAGGGGGCCCGAGTGGATCCGGCCAGCCATTCTCACAGGAGCGAGTTTTTCAAGGTTTTCGACAACAAAAAGAGTGAGTACGCTAAAACCTTTGCACACTCCTCTACTATAAAGTGACCGAGACCACCCGGGTGCCGAAAACCGCACGAAAATCGGCCAAGGAACGCCAAAAATCCGAGTTTTCATCGATGTAAACAGCCTCTTGGCGGCCATTACACAAGGAACACCCAAAACTCGACGATAACAGCAAATCCGCGGCTGATTTCGGCTGAATTCCGGTGCCGGGAGAGTCCTGGGGAGTATCCGAAGATAGGACAGCCAGTTTTGCGCGGGGATCTAGGGCGAAACGTCTGAAAATCGCCGGTTTTCCGACCGAAGTGAGTCCAGTTTCCCGCCAAAACATGGGCGCGGCCATATTGGATTGAGGTCACATTTTCGCCAAAAGTGGAATAACTTTGGAACGAAAGGTCGCAGGAAGACAAAACTGGTATCATTTTGATCAGAAAAAAGTGCTAATAGTGATAGGAAAAAACGCGGTGTTCCTACGTTAACTCTAACACCAAAATCCGGAACCCCCCTATTACCAGGGTTGAAAACCTGCACATTGTGGCCAGGTTGAGCAACTGGATTAAACCAAATTTGGCGGAACTAGGAAATTCTTGCTGAAAACGCTCGGAACCAAGTCCTGGTGCCACAGAACAGCAGAATTATTCTTCTCAGTTCAAGAGGGCCACAAAAGAACAAGGAATTTCAACTTTCCTGACCATTTTCTACAGTTAGACAAAAACAGCAAATCCGAGGCTGGTTTCGGTTCTTTTCTGGAGCCGGCAGTTCTGGAAGTGCTTGAAGACTGGATACACGCTTTTGCTAGTAGTTCTGGGGCGAAACGACAGGAAATTGACATTTTCCGACTGTTCTGAGTTCGGATTCCCGTCAAAATGAGAGGCGGCCATCTTTGATTGAACACTTCACGCCAAAGGTAGAATAACTCCGGAACGAATCCCCGTAGAGAGACAAAACTGGTATCTATCTGTTTAGCGGAAAACGCCAACAGAGACAGGAAAAGTGCGGCGCCTCTACGCTGCCAAGAACACCTAAAACCGGCAACCTCTACTACCAAGGTTGAGGAACATCTCTGGCGATACCAGAACAAGTTAAAAAGGAGTAACTTTCTTCCAGACGGCAAACAACGGCTTCGAAGGCACAAACCCTTCTCTTGGAACACAGCGTGGAGATTAGGAGAAGATGTTGAAACCCAAGGGGATGAGAACGGAAACCCAGAAACAAGGACTGGAGGGAAGAGGACCTCTACAAACGGCAAACCCAGCAGTGGGGCCTACGTCAAAGGTCCTAAAAAACACAGGAAGCAATGACGACTCTGCAATTACAGACCCCACGCAAGGGGCGAAGACAGACAAGATACAGAAGAAGAAGACCAAGAGGGTGGAACAAAAACAAGTGACCAACAAAGAAGAGAAGGCAAAGAAAGAAGAACCACAAGGAGCGATGCCCGCCAAAGCTTCTCTTGAAACAGATTGGTGGAGCCCAACCGAGAATGACCAGGTAGAGGGAGGCAGCCGAGGAACCGAAACCGAAGAAGCTGAAGGAGGAGAGGTCCACCCTCAAACACAAACGG
Organism: Rhipicephalus microplus; assembly: GCF_013339725.1. NCBI lineage: Eukaryota > Metazoa > Arthropoda > Arachnida > Ixodida > Ixodidae > Rhipicephalus > Rhipicephalus microplus. The sequence goes on from NC_051170.1 coordinate 137,546,442, forward strand.
CTGCTAACGAAGGAGCGCTAGACAACTGGGACGAAGACAGAAATTCACAATCGTCACTCCCAACCAGCCGCGGAGAAAAGGGTACAGTTTTGTCTAGACTTTCCAAAGCAGACAAGAACACTATGAGGGCTCTCATTAAAATCTCTACATTGACGGGCGGCGACGAGGCGGTAGCCCAGCAGATTGAAGCGATAATCTCCGAACAAGCTAAATTGAAAAACCTGTTAATGGAACAGGCCCAACAGATTGCGTTCCAAAAAGGCAGGATCGAAGAATTGGAGAAAAGAAGACAAGAAGAACCACTCGAACAAAGGGAAGAGCCAACACAGAGCAACACTCCCGCAACCGAGAGCCGACCAACCTATGCTCTGGTGGTATCTTCCGGAACAATGGAGAAAAAAGAGGTCGCATCGCTTCTGAGGCAGCGGGTGGATCCCCTCGACCTGGGAATCCAAGAAGCAACAATTCGGCCAGGGAGAGAGGGAATTGTCGTGATGACGAAGTCAAAAGAAGACTCAGCTAAGATTCTCCAGTTCATTCAGAAGGACAGAGAACTGAGAAATGTTGAAGCCAAGCTCCCAAAGGAGAACAGGATCCATAAGAAAATAATTGGACTCGAGGATGAAATTGACGAGGTCAATCTCCCAGCCCGAATCAGTCAGGCAAAACCGTTTGGTGTGCTCGCCAGAAGACATAACAATAAAGAAGACATGGCCGGGCAAGAGAGGCAAGACAGTGATTCTTGCCCTAAATCGAAGTGCAAACAAAGCAATCGGAAGCCGAACTGCACTGAACATCGGCTGGTCACGATGCCCGATCTTTGACGACATCTTTTGGCCCAGATGCACAAGATGCGCCATGCACGGCCACATTGCTCCCGATTGCGATGGCCCCCAGCGCTGCATTAACTGTGGCCAACGAGGTCACTACCAAAGAGAATGTGAAGCAGAATCGCACTGCAACATCTGCGAGACTGAGGGTCGCACGGAGACAGATCATTCTATGATGTCCAGGGAATGCCCGGTATACATAACAAAGGTACAGGCCGAGAAAGGCAAAATTCTAGCTAGACTAAACTAAGAGTACCCAACACACAGGCACAATGGCGAATAGCACTGAAATACAAATAATACAGGTAAATTTAGGCAGGGCATTTAAGGCAAATCAGTCACTAAACAATTTTCAACAAGAAGAAGAATTCGACATATCTGTACTCCAAGAACCATATTCGCTCAACAACAAAATCATAGGGTTTCCGCTAAAGCATAAAGTTATAGCCAACAACAAAGACCCGAAGACAGCCATCATAATACACAAAGAAAATATAACCGCTTTCCCAATTATTATAGAACAAAAACTAATAGCAGTCAAGATAAATAAAGGTGAAAGAGAATTGGTAATTATCAACTGCTACTGTCCTCCGAATGAAAACGTCGAGCTGGCAATGTCAGCAATAGGAAACATTTTACAGAAATTTATAGACATTAACACGATAATAATGGGTGACTTCAACTCAAAACATCAAATTTGGGGAAGCACGGAGACGGATGAGAAAGGTGAAAAAGTATTAGAATTCACAGTATTACACAACCTGACATTATTAAATGCCAAAGAATCACCTCCGACATTTAAAACAAGTAGGGCGAGGGGTTGGATTGACCTCACCATATGTGACGCAAACCTAAACCAGGATATTAAAAGCTGGGAAGTACTTAAAACCTATAATCACAGCGATCACAGATACATTAAAGTTGTTATTAAAAATGAAGAACTTCCAGAGGAATATGGCCTAACGTTAAAAGGGCAAACAAAAGTCATGGAAAAGTTGCAAATTGATCCCTGGTTTGAGGAAGTCCAGGGGAAAATAAACACGAAGGAAAGTATTGAAGAAATAGTGAATACGCTACACGAGAAAATCGAGAAACTTAAGAAGGAATTCAGTAAAAAGAAAAAACCTTCTAAACAAAAACCGAATACTTGGTGGTCAAGAGACCTAGAAATTGAAAGGAAGAGAGTCAGAGCACTACGAAGGAGGTATCAAAAGGCGAAAGGGGATATCAGAGAACAATACAAAAAGGAATACTATAAAGAACATGACACGTATAACAACATGATAGAACAGGCTAAAAACAACAGTTGGAAAACTCTATGTACTAAGGCTACGAAAAATCCATTCATCCTACCGTATAAAATTGCACGAAATAAGATGAAAACCAAGGTTATGTTTAGAAGCATCACAAAAGAAAATGGAGAAGTCACAAAGACTCTTCAGGAAACAATAGAACACATTCTAGGAAATTTATACCCTAACTGCATGGAAAATGACGAGCCAGGACACAGTCAAATACAATCAAGCAACGACACAATAAACAATAACAAACAGGGAGGAAATTGGACATCGGGAGCAGAAATGAGAGAAAGAAATTTACCCAGTGATGACCTCCCATTTACAGAGATTGAAGTAACGCAGATAGTAAAAAATCTGAGGAAAGATGTAACCCCCGGACCAGACAACCTAAAAACTAACCTCATACAAGTGATGTATGAAAGGCATAAGACTTTCTTTGTCAATCTTTTTAATGCATGCTTAAA